>JACDJE010000812.1:0-110395 GCA_016647715.1 Pavo muticus
TGTTGCATATCTGTAAGTGACTAGACACAAACAGAAATATCTGAAGGAGATTCCAGATATTGACAGGAAGAAAGAATATTTAGGGCTGCTTTATCTGTTGGTTGGTTTGTTTGTTCTCTCACCTAGTCTTGTCTCATTGCCTTGCAGTTTTCCATTTTTTCTGTTATCTGAGGATGCTTGACTCAGGACTTGCTCTTCACCTCACGAAAAAAGTATACAGCAAAGAATTATATGCTTAGAGAGGTCCAATTCAATTGGAATAGTTAGAGAAATACACATAAAAAGATACAGCAATAAAAATGCTCCCAGAAAACATACCAAACAGAATTTCTGAAAGCACTCATCTGTTGATTTGTCTTTGTAGGCCAAGTCATGGCCCTTTAATAGGAGAATTTCTGTTCATTGCCATAGGCTAGGGCTAAGCCCCATGGCAGTAATAGCAGTGTAGTTACTGAGGGGAAGCAACTCAAACTTTGCCGACATACAGTATGTACTAATAATCTTCGTAAACTCTCATGTTCACACTTTTCTGAGGTCTGTGTGTGTTAAAGGAATGTTCTGTGATCACTTCAGGAAAAATGTACTACAGTTACCTGTTTTTACTCATCTGCTTCAGAAAAGCACTAAGGTTTCATGATGTCAACAGCTTTAAGAAACATAGAAATGCTTACAGAAAGATGGATTTCTCTATTCTTTAAGATTTCCTACTTACGCTTGTAAAAATAGCATTGCTTTATTTATTTTCCCAGGGGGAACACTTCCAGATCATGAGGAATTCAGACTACTTCTTTCCTCTAGTAGGACTGCATGTCTGACTTCCAAAGCAGGGTAAGTACCTTTGATTTTTTCTTGTTTGCTGTTTGGTTAGTTTTAGCTGTCCCTCAATATGCAGCTTGGTATTTCCATGAAAAAGATCTCTCGATCTTTTACAACTTCAAAAAAGTTGTCTCAATTTATATTTCTGGGGTGACTGGGGGTTCCCAGTAGTTGACTGTGGATTGAAAGGAGAGACTGGAAGCCTATGTTGGAGGCCGAGATAAGCCTCACTGGAGAAAGACGGGCAAAAACATCCTACTGTGACTGTCCCAGGGGCTCCCTGTAGACTTGGTATTGATTACCTCAGAAGGGGATATTTCCAGGATCCCAAGGGGTATTGATGGGCCTTTGGAATAGCTGCCATGACACAGAAGGCGTTAAGCAGTTGTCTGTTTTGCCTGGCCTATCAGAAGGTCTGTCTGTTGTGGGGTTGCTACAGCTACCGATTGCTACAAAAACGGTGTGCAGAAGGCAATACCGTACCAGCGGGGATTCCTTGCTCCCCTTTCATAAGTTGATTCATCAATTAGAGAGTCCGAGAATGACAAGCAAAACTCACTCACCTTTTAATAGTCCCATATGGCCAGTGCATAAAGCCCGTGGAGAATGGAGGCTGACTGTAGACTACCGTGGCCTGAATGAAGCCACACCCTCACTGAGTGCTGCTGGGCTGGACATGCTAGAACTCCAATACGAACTGGAGTCAAAAGCAGCCCAGTGGTATGCCACATTGCTAATGCCTTCTTTTCTATTCCTTTGGCCACAGAATGTAGGCCACAGTATGCCTTCACCTGGAGGGGTGTTCAGTATACCTGGAATCGTTTGCCCCAGGGGTGGAAACATAGCTCACCAGTGTGTGCGTGGCAAGATAATGGAGCAGATCCTCCTGAAAGCCTGAAAGCCCTAGGAAGGCACATGAAAAGTAAAGATGAGGTGATTGGTGGTAACCACCATGGATTCACTAAGGGCAAATGGTGCTTGACATTTTTCTGATCAAAACAGAGAAGCCACCAAAACTCTGACATCAAAGCAGTTCCTGCCCTCTAGCTACCCAATGTCAACGTTTGAATGTAAAATCCAGAGTAAATGGGTTTGAATTCACCCGGGTCCTGACATGAGGGAAAAATACAAAGGATTTCTAGTTCCTCTCAGAAGCTGTAATGTGCTCTTTGCATCCTACTCTTTTCTGGAGAAGGGATCTTCAGCAGCAGAACGACAGTCCTGGGTACGTAGCTTCTGACTGATGTCACAGTGGTCAACATCTGGTATCAGAGGCTACAGACAAAAATAACTGGCATTTCCCATGACGTTTTCAAGTTCTAGTTGCCCCAATTCTCAGACCACATGTATAGCCACATGGAGGTGTAACTCACTTCAGCTCATCCTAATCTCACACCACGCTTGTACCAAAATAAGCAATGACGAGGAAAAAAAAAATCAAGAAAATACTGTCAAACTATGTCATATGAAGCATTATTGAAATTCTGCCTGTGAATAATTGCTGATGTTGGCAAAATGTGGCAATTGTTCAGATTCCGTATTTGAAAGAAAAATATTGATGGAAATATTTTTAAAAAAATATTGCTTTTCCCAAAAGATTAAGTTTAGCAGAAGCTCCACTTGGTTTTTTCCCAGAGATAATGAAGTGTAGCAGAACATCGTGACCACAAATGTGAACGTCAGGTACTTCACCGTACCATTGCACACATTTATTGTCCACATTTTGGCTTCTTAGACTGCTGCTATTCTACTCAGCCATTTATGCTGCTGTGTTGCTTGTTTTAACCAATGAACATTTTTGGATGCTTCTGTGGTAAACTTGAGTTTTTTAAAAATGCATAGTTTTGATACTAGTTTCCAGTGAACTGCCCTTATAGTGCTGTTATGTCTTGGCACATGTAACAAGGCAGCGTTATGAACCATGTAATGTGTTGTACTGTCGTAAATGAAGAATTATGATATAGCAGTACCAGAATGTTTTAAAGCAAGGAAAGGAGCATAAGAGTGATTAAAGAAGAAAAAGATGAACACAGAGGTGCCTTGTCTCAAAATATCCCCTTCTTGTCTTGAAATATCCTCAGTGAGCAGCAGTATACAAGCTCTGCTTTAAGGTGTGAACTTCAACATCATCTTACATAGAGGATTTGCTCAAAACAAAGAAACAAACAAGAAACCACTGCACATGTGGCAGGCATGAAATAAATTGAATCAGTAGAATTTTCCTCTTTCTTATGATATGTTCTGTGAAGGCTTTTTTGTGGGAAAGGTGTGAGGAATGAGGGAGCAGAATTTGTTTTCATCACAAGTCATCTGAAAACATTGCACAGAAATTGTAACATTTGCAGAAGGAACATACTGGCATTTTGCAGTTGTGCTAAATACTAATTGTGGTAGAGAGTGTAAGGTTAACAGGTCGTAAGGTTAACAGGTTGTTAAGTTAACCAGTATATAGAGAAGTTAGGCTAGTAAGAATAGTTAAACAGAGAGGAAAGGTGCTCACTGGTGTTGTAGGCTCACAAGACTCCAGAAGGAGCAATCTCCAGGAAGAAATCCTTCCTTAGTGGAAGTCAGCCCTTAAATGGGGTCTAGGAGAGGTGGAGCCTGGCTCCACCCCTTCCAAGCACACAGGTGAATTGCCTTCACCTGGGCTCCCAGGGCTGACTCAGTGCTTGCCTCAGGTGGTCAATCAGAGGTTCAGGCTGTGATTCAACAGTTCCCATACAGAGAGTAAGGAGTATCTGCAGAAGACCATTCTCTTCTAGTTTGGAGGAACCCAGGGAGAGCTCAGATTCCAGCTTCAGTAATATTCTTTTGCAATACTCTGGGCCCTGTGTTATGTTCCCCAGAGTATCATCTCTCCTTCAGATTCCAGTTCTCCTGACAGGTTAGGCTTGAATTCAGCATAATATCTGCTTCTCCCTGGGTTCAGGTTCTTTGGGTCTCCTGCCTGCTTTTCACCTTTTTATGAATGGAGAGTGGAGTTTCTACCACAGAACAAAGTTTCATGATGAACAGAAACAAATATGGAACTTTCCAAATGGACAGAGTCGTTTCTTGGTAAGCTAGCAGTCCTACTTATCTTCACCAGTACCACCTGACCTAGATTTTACCTAGTCGTGGATAATGGCTGAGATTTCTGGGGAGAATATTAGATGAATACAGCTCTGGGTTTTTTTTCTTTCTCCAAACACCTAGGGACTGCTGTGCTCTCATTAATATCATCAGCGAGTAGATGCTGCCTCCTGCTTGAGCCTAAAATGCTTTCCGTAGCAGAGTGGTTGGAAACATAGGGTTTTAACTTAAAATTGTTTGCACAGAGTGAAGGTTGCAAATACAATTATACAGTGCTCTATCCCCAGAGCTTTCCAGACTTTCCATCATTTTTCTTAACACAGCTTACAATTCATTTCAAGATAAACTAACAAAGATTAACTTGGGTTAGCATAGTCCATTTTAAATCACTGTTCTGTATCTTTTACAGGCTGGTAGCAGAATGGAGACTTTCCCGAGGTGTTGAGGAGAAGACACAAGCTTTTTTGAAGGCTTCAATGAAATTCTGCTGCAGCAGTACCTGCAGTATTTTGATGCTAAAGAACTGGAGGTAAAGGATTCTTTGACTATTGCCAGATCCAGGTTGCCACACGTAATACTTAAATTTCAGTCAGTGTCTGAAGAGCAGAGCTCATTAAAGCTGACAGTTCTGTTTTCACAATGTGTGAGAGAAGCTCTATGTGCTGATTAGTATCTGGTTAGTGTGGTTTTCTTCACTTTCTTCTTTGCAACCAACTTACACATTTCTAATGTTAAGATTCTGTCAGTATCAATTTTTGGACCAATTGCTTTTGTAATCCTTGGCAATGTGATTTGCATATGTTTAAAGAATGAGTAATTTGAGAGAAAGGGAGATAAAAACCAAATATCAGTGGTTGATCAAATTACTGAGTGGACCAGGTTTTAGCTGCTTTTCATCTCTCAAAATTATACTCTGAAGCAAAACATCATATTTCTAGCCCAGGATTGTATGATTAGGCAATGACAAAGTATGTGTTCCTAGTTTGAATTTTGAAATGCAAACATTTTAATGAATGGCTTTTCTATTTTGTGGCCTCTCCACATTTTCTTCATGAGCGGTTGTTATTATTTGCTGTGGAAGTTTTAAAGTTCAAAATTAAAAATGAGTATACTGTGATTGCAGGTGCCTTGAAGTACAATAGGATTTGAGTACAGTAGTCTTGCTGTAGAAGCAAAGTAGTAGCTTGTAGTTTCATGCTTATTATCCTTTTTCTCCCCTAAAGGTGCTCCTGTGTGGAATGCAGGAAATTGATTTAAATGACTGGCAGAGGCATACCATCTACCGGCATTATACCAGAACCACCAGGCAGATACTGTGGTTCTGGCAGGTTTGTAGACTTCTTTTTTCCTCAGAAGAACACAGCAACAGCTTTGTGAGGAACAGTCAGAATCACTCAGCAGATTTGTAGTGTGTAAATAGAAATTATTACTGCTAATCCAGCTATTCTAGGGGTGATGATCAAATGAAAATAGAAATACTAAATTTTACAGCAATGTTAATTATTATTTTTCAGTTTGTGAAAGAAATAGATAACAAGAAGAGGATGAGACTTCTACAGTTCGTTACTGGAACATGCAGATTACCAGTGGGAGGATTTGCTGACTTCATGGGTAACAAGCCCTCCTTAATGCATTTTATGCTTATATTAGGTTTTTGTTTTTTTTTTAATAAGGACCAAGCTATATGTTTAAGGATATTTTTTATGAATCTCTATTGAATCTTTTTTCTAAGTCTTGCATATTGCTAGAGCTGTGACAGAAAAAGGGATGGAGGGAATGTTAACACGCCTTGCATCAGTGACTCGATACGTGGTTTGGACGTGGTCCTGGCAGGGCAGCCTGCTCTGGGTATCCCTGCTTGATCAGAGTGGAAGGATCAGGTAAACTCCAGAGATCCCTTCCAGTACCAAAGCAATCATGTGATTCAGTGATTGAGTTTCTTTCAAAACCACTTCATATTTATGCATTTCACTGCATGGATTTCGTCAGAGAGATATAGTGAAAGGCAGATGTCTTTGTTCTCTGCACGTTATAATCTTGTTTTCTCTTCAAGCCTTTCACTCTCAATTGTCATGTATTACCTACTGGTATATGTAGGCAGCTAGACCTAAGACTTCATTATTGGATTTTTTTACAGGGAGCAGTGGACCCCAAAAATTTTGAATTGAGAAAGTTGGTAAGGAAAACTGGTTACCTAGAAGTCACACCTGGTAAGTACATAGGATAAAATTCTACTGTGGTTCTCTTTCTACTGATGACAATCTACTTTGAGATTTTAGTAAGTGGGTAATATATGAAAGTGGCTGAGATTGTGTGAAAGCAAAACACTGGGTTATGCCAGTAAGCTTCGTTGAATAATAGTTGAACTTCTGAAAAGCAGTTTTGTTGTGGAGCTGATTCCATTGTAAATGCCATGGATTTGCACACTGCTAAAAACATAAAGTAATAAACAGTACTTTTTTCAAAAAGAGTTTGAGATTGATCTTTCATTATCACCACACAATGAAAATAAATGGCCACACTCATGCTCCTTCTTTGCTAGAGAAAACGTAGCTTCTGCTCAGTTTCCCAGTTACCATGGTGTGGAGGATTGGCTCCAGGAATGTGGGCATGTCTACTTATCTCTGGACCGCTGCAAACAAAACAGCACGTACGGTTCCGTGGGAAGAAGGAGCTCTGCACTCTGGATTGGCCAGGAGTGAGGGAGTTGGACAAGCTGCATTCTGGCCTGTGATGTTGTGCCCCAGGGAAAAAGGGAGCCTTCAACCTAAAGATAACAATGCCTAGCAACGACCTGAAAGTAACATAGCACTCGAGTGTATAAAAGCTTGCCTTGTTCGAACAATTAAACGTCTCAGCTTTGTTAACCATATTGGTGTCTCTGAGTCCGTGCCGGAATCGCTTTCTCCCCGGGTTTTCCTACTTTGGCTGAGGGATTTTGCCTGGACACTACAACACCCTGGTGCTTTGTGCAAATGCTCCAATTTTAAATTTAAATACAAAAGAGAGATAAAGTGAGACTTCTTACTAAGTACATTGCCATAAAGTGAGACTTCTTACTAGGTACATCGTCATTTCTGGAAAATTATTGCTGTTCGAGTGCTTGTGCTTTAACTCTCACTTTCATAGATAAATGCATGTCAAGATACGGCTGTTTTAGAGGGTATAAATCCAACTCTATATATGAATCATTGGTGCATTTTTCTGTTCTTTATGTGGATGTGGTGGAAACATCACGTGGATAACCCCACAGCATCTGCTATCCCAGATAATATTGGACTTTCAGCAGAGATAAATGAATTTGTCTCCCACTACTACTCCCACCACTGCTTTAGCAGCCTGAGCTGTGTAAATACATCCTGCGTAACACATGAATACTCATATGTAGCTGCCAATTAATCCCACTTTTCAAGCATTAAAAGAACTTTTATTTAGAATTTTGCCTTATGAGAATGACATGAAAAATTGAATGAAATGCTGAGCTGCTGATCTAAGAATTAACAAAGCCTTATTGCTCCAGGTAGCTCAGGAAATGTTTGTACGTGAAATTGCGCAGTAAATGCGTCATGTCTTCATCTGATCTAGCATTGGAAGCTTATATTTTAATGCATTTGTTTGTGTTCCAGAAAAAGAAAAAAAAAAAAAAAAAACAGAACAAAAAGCCTGTTTAATTTTTCTTGTTTGCATTCTCATTACATGCTGCACTGAATTTGTGGTTTCAACACAAGAGTGTGGACAGAAAGACAAGGGAGGGGAGGGGAGGGGAGGAGAAGGGAATGGAGAGGAAGGAAGAAAGAGAAGGGAAAGGGAAAGGAAGGAAAGCAAGAGAAAAGAGACAAAACGGGAAGGGAAGGGAAGAAAAGTTGCGTGACTCCGGTGGCATCCGAGAGGAATCCGGCAGCCCCTCCCACCCCCAGGCCCTGGGCCGCCCCCAGGCCGCCCTTAGCAACGGGACGCCGCAGGCTGTTGGTAGAGGCGGGGCGGGGCGGGGCGGGGCAGGAAGTGCTTCGTGGAGGCGGAGAGCATTTCCGGGGCAGCGCGGCATGGCGGCGCGAGGGCGGTGAGCGGGGCCGGGAGGAGCGGGGTGTGTGTGGGAACGGGGTCGGGCCTCGGTGCGGGGGCATAGAGGGGCTGTCAGGGGAGGCGGCCGTGGTGCTGCCGGCAGCCAGAGGCAGGTCCCGGCTCGCAGGTGGGCTGCGTGGCCTCGCGAGGGCTGCGGGTGGCAGAGCGCAGGCCGAGGCGAGCGGGGTGGCTCCCAGGCGGCGGCAGCCCCGTGCTCCGTCGTGCGGTGGGAGCTGTCGTGCTGCGCGCTGGTGCTGTCGCTCTTCGTTTGGACGTGGCGGGGAAGCTGGCGTCTCGCTTGCTGTCGTTGTGTGTTGTTTGCATCGTGGCGGGCCTTGGAGATGCCGGCGGGGAAGCGCAGGGCTACGTGCGGGTGGCAAGTTTTGCTTTTGTCCTCGCTGTGTGGAGTTTTGCTCACGGACCGGAGTGCGACAACACGAGGCTGTGGATGGCGGGGCCTGATCCTGCGGCAAGGATGGCGACGGCGTCGGCGTCATCTTGCTGTGGTGTCACACAACCAAAAAAGCCTGGAGGCAGAGCCTGAGCCCTCTCCTGCCCTGGATTCTGTGGTGCGGCTGTGGCTGTGCTGTGCTGTGCAGCAGGAAGACATGCCTTTGTTTGCCAGTAGCTCACTCACTGTAAAATCCTGCTAGCGACAAGGCCCGGTTAAGAAATTGCCAGAGTCAGTGTGTGCTGTGCAGTGCAGCAGTTTGTTGGCCTCCTCCTGCTGGCGTGAGGGAGAGTGAGGCATGTGGGCAGAGGTGATGTGTGCGGTGTCAGCAAGTGTTGCAGGGCACAGGGGGCAGGTTCCTCTGAGGGAAGGCCACGCGAGTGTAAAGCTGTGAATCCAGGCTAGGATGCTGTCTTCAGGTAAGCGCAGCGGGCAGTGTGCTGGATGCCAAGCCGTGACGCCCCGGCGTACTTTGGTCCTTGTAACGCTGAGCTGCAGCCAGCGGGTTTGCCAGAGGTTTAAGCTGTGAAGTAAGCAAGTTTGAGAGGCTTTTTTGAGTGGGGACGTGTTTTGTTGCTGTAGTTGAGCTGCAGCGATCCGAGGAGAAGGAGTGGTGTTGGTGCGGAGTGCAAGGGCGGTGTGCTGTGCCACGTGTGAGCTTGTGGCAGAGGCAGGTGGTGAGAGTGGCCCTGGTGGCTGCTGGCAGCCTATGTGAAGCTGTGGGTGGTGTCACGTGGCTGGGATTGGTCATGCCCGAAGCAGAAGTGAAGTGGGAAAAGGAAGGGTGAGTTGCGGGCTATGAGGAGGGGATTTTGTGTTTTCATGGTGTACGGATCCGTTCTGTTTTCTGATGTGTTTTTGTGCGTTGGTGTTTCAGGTGTCTGAAGGAGGAGTCCCCATTGGAATTTGTACCAAGCAAACCCCAGGCGAGGAGTGGATCCCCACACCTCGGTGCTCTGTTTGACTGGGGAGTGGGCACGGATGAAGGTTTGTAAAGATGGACTTGCTGTGGATTTCACTGAGCGGGATGAGTGTGGGCTGAAGTTTTCTGTGATTCTGTTGGTTGCTTCGGAGCGGCTGCCTTAATAGATGGGAGGGAGGGAGAGGGAGATTTTAAAACTGGCAGCAGTCAGGAGCATGTGGTGTTTGTGCCTGCTTTGTTGGCGCTGTTCTAAGTCTTTGGGTCCACAGTGAGTCTCTGTGGTGTCCTGATTCGAAGGCAGGATTCAATCCAGTGGCACCCCATCCATCCCAGGCAAATGCTTCTCTCATCTGGTCTTCTGAATCAGCAGTGTGTGGGATTGGACAGCGTGTGTGTGGCAGTGGCTGGCAGTGTTTGCAGTTGGGAAGGCCTTCCTGTGTTTTTCTATTCCAAATAGGATGCCATCCTTGAGGTGCGTTAGCAGCAACTGGTGATGTCCCGTGGGAGAAGAAAGGGCAGTGGAACGGCTGCCCAGGGCGGTGGTGACGGCAGCAAGCTGGCAGAGCTCGAGGAGCATTTGGACGATGCTTTGGGAGCTCAGGTTTGCCTTTGGGTGGTGCTGTGTGGGGCCAGTAGTTGGACTCGGTGTCCTGTGTGGGTCCTGTCCAACTGTGGCTGTTCTCTGGTTGTATGAGCAGAGGATAGGGCTGATTTGGTGCAAGCTCCCGTTCCGCATTCAGCACCGTAGGCGCTGTTAGGAGCTGAGCTGGGTGCCGTGGCAGGCAGCTCTCAATGAGCATCTTGTCCCACACAGGCACAGCAGGCTGTGCTCTGCTGGCCACAAAGAGGACAGCTGCGATCAGTGTGTATGGATGCAGGCACGGTTGGCAAGAAGGACAAGCAGGTGCTTTCCTAGCAGTGTCTTAGCCCAGCAAGAAAGCTTCCTGCGTATGGCCGTAGCGTTCGCGATGCTGTCGGCAGGCACGGCAGCCTGCAGCCTGCATCAGGTCTCTGCCTGTTGCCCTGGTTTTTCCTCGTCCCCTGCCAAGAGAAAGCGCAAAGGAGAGAAGCTTTGTGGGAGCTGGCAGAAGCTGCCCGGGCTGAGGTAGCCAGGCCCAGCGCTGGCCCTGCAGCAGCTCTTCCCCTCGGCACGGAGCCGCAACACCACCACATGCCTGTCCCCTCAGTGCAGCTGAAGTGTTCCTGGGCTCTGGGTGTGACCCGCACACACCTCTCTTAGTGTGTGCTTCATGTTCTGCTGACAGCTCTGTGCCTCAGCTGCTGCTGCCTCCCTGCTCCCCACTGCCGGCTGCCTGCTTCATGGCAGGAGGAGATGCTCTCTTGCTGTCGCTGAGCATCTACAGTAGGGAAAGGACGCTGACGTAGTCCGCAGGCCTGCAGTGACTGCCGTCCTTCCAAGTCCCTGGGTGTCCTGTGGAAGTTGTGTCCTGCAATACTTAGCTACCACGTCTTTGTCAGCAAGGCTGTCTGAGATGCTGTAGCAAATCCTAGAGATGTTATTTTGGGATTGTTGAATGCAAGGGCTTTATAAGCAAGGCGAGTAACAAGCAGCCTTGTTGAGGAAGCTTGTTCCCTGTAACGTATTTCCTCCGAGACTCTGAAAGTTTAGTTCAAAACTCAGTTGGATGTATTTATTGTAGGTAATGTTTGAATCCCCCAACGTGACTGGCGGGAAGAGGTGCTGGGTGCTGAAATGGAAGCTGGGGCTTCTGTCTGCCAGGAGGCAGGCGTAGTCAGGTCCACTTTGGAGCCTGCTGTTGTTTGCGCTGACCTCAGGAGATCCCTCAGCATGCTGCTGTGTGCTGTGTGGCCCAGCCCCAAAAGGGGATTCCCTTGTGGAAGGAGGGAGAGGGTGAAAGAGACTGAGGGCCCTTTCCTCGGGGAAGGCTCCTCTGTGCCTCTTGCTTGGTGGAGAGAAGGGCTGCCCACTGGGCACAGGGAGTGCCTTCTACCTCCAGTCCCGTGCCCTGTCCGCCAGCCCCCTCCTCATCCTATGCAGAACGCCACTGCCAGCAGCACGGGTGCCATTTTAGAATCTTCCCCTTGTCACAGCTGTCACCTTGGTCACTGCTGCCCCACCCAGCGCCCTCGCCTCTGAGAGTGCTGGGCAGGTGGCAGCCATGTCCGGCACTAAGAGAGCGAGAGCGGAGGATTGCGTGGTTTTAAATGGGAAGAGGGAGCTGGGGGCCCCAGAACCAAAGAGGAGGAGGGGGCCCACCATGACCCTCAAGTGGAGGAGGGGGAAGAGAGTCCGGTTCCATCGCGCCTGGACCAGCGCTGTGACCAACCATGTGGAGCTGATGGAGGTGGATCTGCCTCCAGATGAGCCGATGGAGGTGGATCCACCTCCAGATGACGCTGAGCCCATGGAGGTGGATCCGCCTGCGGCGCAGCTGGCCTGGCACCACACCACCGTGCCAGGCCCCGCATTGGTGCGGTCACAGCTCCACCATCGCTGGTCCAGGCACTCGGCTCCTTACCCACTGCGCAGCCCCTGCCCCCTGCGTTAGCTGGGTGGCGTTGCTTAACATCTGCTCCTCCTCCACCTTGTTGCTCCTCCGGAGCCAGGCTCTGCGGGCCCCCAGTTCCATCTTCCTCGTGTAGGAGTTAGGTCCCAGTTCAGGGTTTTGTTGTTGATTTTAGTGTTAGTTTAGTTTTAGTGTTCAGTTTAGTTTTAGCGTTAGGCATAGGTTACTGTTTGTTCTTTAGAATTAGGCATAGGTTGCTACACTCAACTGGAGGTAAACGCTGCTCACTCGGTAAGCACATGCCTGGTTTATCATGCAAAGAAATGAGTGCGACTGCCCTGAGAACGGAGGTTTGATGACATCTGCAATGAATTGAATTTCCGCCTTGTGACTTTTCCGTTGCAGAACATGGAGGAGCAGAGTGTGACTGGCTGAGAAATGGAATTGGGACTCAGGAGAGCAATCCATGGCTATGTCACAAACTTCTGTGCGGCCATTGCAAGGTAGGTGTGCCTTACTGTAAGCATGCGCTGATGCAGTGCTGTTCAACCACAGCTCATGGCACTGTCTGCAACAGATCCACTTTCTGCGTGCTTGATTTCAGTGGCTGGTGTTGTAGAGCACAGCAACAGCACAGCCCTCAATACATCTACAAGGAACGTGAAAAGGGATAACGTGAATTTTAATATTGTTAGTGCTGTTATTATTAATTCTTAGTATTACTAAAACAGTCATGATGAATGTGTGATGGACCTCGGGGATAAGTTTATTCTTGCCTCTTAAGCTTTTCCTTTATTTGATGTCCACCTGTCTTTCTCAGCTCCTCTTCCCCTCAGCTGCAGGTGGACCAGTGCTGAAGTTTGAGGACTCTTTTCCTCGGCAGGCAGTAGAAGACAATGCAGCTGCAAGTTTCGTGTCCCTCTTTGTTATTGGGTCAGTAGACCAAGGCTATCTTCAGAACCCCCCTCTAAGTCAGCCTGTAACACCAGTGTGCGTGAGAGAAATAATGACTCTTTTTTCCCTCCTGTAGAAAGCAGCCTCCTTGAGAGCAGCAGAGCAGCAGGCTGTCTGCACTATGGCTGCTGAAGGGCATTTATCTCCACCTGAGATCCCTGAGCCCACGCTGGCGGAGAATGTGCTGCACCACGGCCTCTTCTTTGGAGCCGTTTTGCAGCTTCTCTGTGTGTTAGCTGTAATTGTGCCAGTTTCCAAGTCCCGTAAGCCAGTAAGTTGTGCTGTCCGAGGTGGCTAGAAAGGCACAGACAATAGGCTGGGAGGGAACAGTGTGTAGCTGTTGCCTACGGTAGTGTGCCCTGGCACTGCTGAGTGTGCCGCAGTTTGTTGTGTCCTTCCTTCCGTGTGCGTGCTGTTCCTGATGGCACGCAAGAAGCCTTGAGGTGCAAGCTCTGCTGCTGCTGCTGCTGTGCTGTGTGTGCTGCCAGGCAGAGGTTCCACCCTCCTGTGCAGGGACTGTCTTGCAGGGAACGGCCTTGGATTCTAGTTTGCATGGGATTTTTGGGAACAAGATAGAGGTGGAGTTTCTAGTGCGCCCTAATGTCAGGAAGGCGGTTTCCAGTACTGGCAGCCAAATGTTCCCAGGCGTGTGACTTGAGCTGCCAAAGCGAGCTGTCAGCCAATTGTTAGCTGAGAAGGTTCCCTGACTGTTTCTGAATTGATTCTTGTAGGACTCAGACAGTTTTGGGACTAAGAGTTGGGAGAGAGTGAAGAAACCCAAGGCAAGTGCTGCGCAGCTGAGGAAGAAAGCCAAGAAGGAAAGCCAAAAGAAATGCTAAGGGCTTGACCGAGAAGGCCCACACACACCAGAATCACCTGGAATGCTTCCTCGGAGGTGGCAGCAAATGCACCTGACTGAATCGTTGGGTTTTCTGGCATGGCCGTGCTTTCCCTGTCATGGACAGTGCAGAGGAGCTAAGGAAACCAGAAGGGAAGGGCTTCTGCTGTGTTACAAGCAAAGAGGACTTGCCATAGGCAGGACTTGATGTATGGCAAGAGGTGGAGATGCTGTGTTCCTTGAGGGTGTGTCTGTTCAGGGCCTGGGCCGGTGTAGTATCAGATAGTAATAGGGCTAGACGGGACTGGAGAGAGAGGAGGTGACGTAGGCACAGGGTCAGGCTTCTCCTTGTGTCTGCCTGGAGGCGGAATGAGTCATTGCTAAGCGGAAATCCTGGACACTGGGGTTTCATTTTGGGGTGGGGTAATATATACAACCCAAATCCTTTTGTATAAAATAAAAGTGAAACGAACTTGTTAAAAATGGTGCTTGCCTCTTTCAGTAGCCGGTCAAAACGTGCCTTGCTTGGGCTGGCAATTGCAGGGCGATGAACCGGTGCGCTCCCTTGAAATTCTGGTGGTTTTCCCCCGTTTTCCTTATTGGTCTTCCCAGCTGGTGGCCTTTCAGCCAAACTGGAACTGCTAGCGACAGGCTGTGAGCATCCCCTTGCTCTCCGAGGACTGATAGGAAAAAAACAAAGGAGAGGAAGTGGGCCGGGAGGAAGAAAGGTGTCCCTGCGCTCAGACCCTTGAGCTTGCCTCTCTTCCCTGATGGCCTTTTCAGCCTTGCACTGTACTGAGGGTTGCTGTTTGCCCTGGGAAGCCCAGCTGCACGCAGGCAGCCATGGCCTGCACTGATGTGCCTCCCCTTGAGGCACGAGGAGTTCAAGCGTGGGTGGGATGGTGTGAAGAGCAGTGCTGGGAGTGGGGAGGAGGAGAGGGCAGTGGGAGGGCTGCAGGTGAACGTGCCTCTGGCCTGGAGCTCAGCCCCGAGGAAAGGAGCTGGTTGCAAAGAGGAAAACCAACTTCCGCTCTTTCTAAGTGGTTTACCCCCTCTCCCTCCACCCTGGATGTTTATTGCTCTGAAAAGCTTTTGTAATGACAACTAATAATCATTCCTTGACTTGTCCCTCTCCCTGGAATAAATCTGTTTGGTTTTGTACTTCACAGGTTTAACAATTTACAATTAATGCAATTTTTTGTGCATATGTGTGCAAAAATGTAAAACTTAATTCCTGCTGTGACTGTGAAGCAGATGTGAGGATTCAAGTTTCATGATACGCAGGCAGTGTTCTCAGAGTTTTAAAACAAGTGACTGCCTGTCAGAGTTAGAGCTGGGTCTTTGGTTTTTTCCAAACATAACTATTCAGATTTTTGTTCTCACGTAGATGCAACATCATGCCATAAAATTGTTGTGCCCTCACTTGTGCTTTATTGCACTACATGTGCAGTATTTCAAAGCATGTTTTTTAGGCTGATGTTGCTTTGAAAGCCATGAAGTTGAATTTCCATACTGAGATGAATTCTGCTGCCAGTGTAGCTCCTATAGACAAGTGTCTACTTCCAGACTTGCCTTGTAAATTGGAGCTTTTTAGCTGTGACAGTCAAACTTTGGCCTTTTTTTGTAATTTGTCTTCTACATTTTGCATGTCTCGTAACTCCCTAAATAGAAATGGTGTAAAGAAATGCAGCACGATCCAGAAGACCAAATCCTGGCATTTATTGTAAACGTTTTTCAGTCATGGACATCTGTTTTATCTAAGTGAAAATCTTGGAAACCACGATTACTTTCATTTCCTGTCTATTACTCGAGAATGAAAGATTATACTGCTGTTCACATACCTATGTACTTTCTTGATTCTTTTATGTACCTCTGCAGCCTCTTTTGTCTTCATTGTCTATGTGGTTTGTGAGGCGTGTAGCAAAAATCAAAGCAGCTGGGATTTCCTGTGGAGAAAGCAGCTTGTTTTTGCTTTCTTCCAATTGTTTTTTCCTATCACTAAAAAAATAACGTAGTAAAGGATCTTAATATGAAAAGTCATCTTATCTATGTTTTAATCCTTACACATTTTTAACTTGGAAAAATACCTGAGCAAGCTTTTTCAGAAGTGCAAGTAGTAGGCCAATGTATCTAATGAAGGCGAATCTCTTGTGATTCACTGTTTCCTTCCTGCAAATGTTCATATTGTTACTATGATGTCCAGACTCTCACTGCTCTAAGCTGCGCAGTTGTAGACAGCTGGTCTTTTCAGGGTAATAACTGAGATGCTAAGAAATTATGCATGAACACCTTAAGTGCAGCTTTTCACTGAGGATGGGTGATGATACAGTTTCATATGATTATTAGCAGTTGGTATTACTTAGATAAACTCCTGTTTGTGAATAGACTATTTAGGAGTAATGTCAATGACAGTGAAAAGATGTTGTGTCAAAGGAGAAACTTGAACACAGGTGAGGCTGTGGCAGGCTGTGGTAGTTGGATTTATTTGTTTGTATTTAATGTTTCAGCAGTCTGGTAACCTAGGTATTGGAATTTGTTTTCCTTTTGTATATTTTTAGAAAAGAGAACTGACAGCGAAGGCAGAGTGTATTTTGTCGATCATGACACACGTATCACGCAGTGGGAAGATCCCAGAGTCAGGGGTAAGAAACCAATTGCATCTGAAATGAGAATGTAACAGAGTAATGAGAATGAGGGCTGGGTGATACTGCTTAGGGCTCAAACATAGGCTGTCAAAGAATCATAGAATGGCTTGGGTGGAAAAGGTCTTAAAAGATCATCTAGTTTCAATCCCCCTGCTGTGTGCAGGGTCGACAACCACCAGACCAGGCTGCCCAGAGCCACATCCAGCCTGGCCTTGAATGCCTTCAAGGATGGGGCACCCACAATTCCTCTGGGCAGCCTGTTCCAGTGCGTCACCACCCTCTGAGTGAAAAACCTCCTCACAGTATCAAACCCAAATCTCCCCTGTCCCAGCTCAAAACCGTTCCCCGCTGTCCTTTCGCCATCAACCCATGTCCTATACACAGTTCTCAGACAGTGAATATTAAAGGATACCACTGAAATGGAAATTGTCAAAATTATCACCGAGTAATGATAGACTTAGCAGGAAAATCTTGGTCAGCAGCTGTGAGTTAATTCCCCAGAACAGTTCCTACTATTTTTATATATTGTATTATATATATTTGTATTGCTGCGGGAGGGAGAGAAGGATTTCTTGCATCCCATGATGTAGAAGGTTCTGAGTCAAAATTTGATTATTTACCAAACAGACAATAGCAAAGAGAGAGATGGAAAACACAGACTCCAGGAACTGCAGCACTTCCACCTCATCATTTTTTAAATAAAATTAAAAAGTAAAAAACTACTACAAAAGAAAAATGAAGAGAACTTGAGGCGCTACCACAAGTAATTGATTACTGTGTTACTATTTAGTTTGGGGTCCAGTTACTTTGTCTCTCAGAGGTAGGAAGTGAAGAGTGAAGGATGTTCTATCCCAGATCTTCCACCGGGTGAAACAACTTCACCTGTGCCCTACAGGAGAGGAAGAGAAGTGGAGGGGCTAATAGCCATAGCCAGAGATGACGACCTTTCCATGTCAGGCACATCTGCAGCAGCTGACTGAAAGCAAAACGCTACTGTTTCTAATAACCACCCAAATTTATAGCTGGAAACGTGGTCCTGCAGTGTCTTTCCATGGGGGAAGGTCTCTGGGAACGCTTTGGTGGAGCGATACTACTCAAGTTTTCCAAGTATTTCAAGATACACTTGCACTGATATCAAACTTGAGTTGGAAGTTGTCAAAAAATTATACAAGGTCACTGTTTGCATTTTCTTTATGTTCTTTTATTTTTGCCATTCTGAAACACTCTGAGCTTTTGGCTGCTGCAATTACATGTGAGGTAGCTAAAGCTACTTACTAAGGCAGTGTCAGATTCAGAATAAAGATGTAATAAATGATGGCTTCTCTTTGCTGTTATTCTAGATAATGCAACTGAAAGAGCTAAAAATTTATATAAACAATCACTGTGGTCTGAGAGCTGACTTGAAAACTGAAGAGAAAAAGGCAGAGTAAGTGTAGAATGGAAAGTTTCTCAGTCCACACCTCGAGATCCACTGAAGTTTTTACTGTCTCAAGCCATTGATCGGCTGCCTTAATTGTATGAAGTTGCATTAAGTTACCATGTATTTTCTTGTCCTCACAGTCAGTTAAATGAGAAACCCTTACCTGAGGGCTGGGAGATGTGATTTACTGTGGATGGCATTCCGTATTTTGTGGATCACAACAGAAGAACCACTACATACATAGCTCCCCGCATGGGCAAGTCTGCTCTGTAAGTGTTTTTTGACTAATTGCTTTTAAACGTTAAGTTTAGCAGCCATCATTTTTAAGTTTATTTTCTCTTTGCTTGTTTTGTGTGCAGGAAGTTTTATGTGTAAGCTTTTTATTTTCTTTTTTTTAGTCCACCTGATAACTTCCTGAAGAGGAGTGTTTTGAACACTTCAGAATTCCCCTTGCCAACTTGTAGATATGATATGAGGTTCATTAATATTTCTCATGACCAGATCCCTTTCTTCCACTCACTAGTCTTTCTTTTTGTAAATACACTCTTTCTTTCTTTGCATTTTAGGAGATTAAGTGGAATTAAAACCAGAACTTAAGTACAAACTTAAATTAACCAAATGATGACTGACGTCCCATTCTTATTATTATAATATTTTTAATACAATTAATAGGTAGATACTGTTGAAAAAATACTGCATATACACTTTATAGTTTACAAAGGAGTGTTTTTTTTTTGTTTAAAAACAAAAAAAAAAAACATTCTGAAATGAAAAGAATATCTAACCAGAAAGCCAACTGAGCCATGTAGCTACACAGACAATAAGACATAGCTACACAGACAATAAATTAGCAGACTTTTTCTTAAATTACAAAAACACTTGTGAAATTCTTTTTTCTTGCTTTGGTTCCAGAGACAACGGACCCCACATAGCTTATGTGAGGGACTTCAAGGCAAGTGTCCATTATTTCTGATTCTGGTGTCAGGTATGGATTTCTTTATTGGGAACATTTGTTTGCTTTTTTGTGTTCTGCTCACTTGCTGTAAATGAACCACCTATTCAATGCTCTACAAATAAAATTAAATTAATCAACCTAATTTAAGTGAGTTTAAAAAGGTAAACATCAGGCCTGTGGTGTACCACAAGTAGCACAAGTACTTGTGGTACCACAAGTGTACCACACTTGTACCAAAATAAGCAATGACAAGGAAAATAAATCACTCTCCAAACGGGCTTTTACAGATTTACGTGATAATTCCTTCTTGTCACTCCCTGGTTTGTATACTGAATATAAAAGCATACTCCATGACCAATGATACATAAAACCTTTCTATTTGGACAACAACTAGTGTCAAAAAGTCATGTGAAAATACAGGTATGGTATAATCATAGGATCCTAGAAAGGTTTGGGTTGGAAGGGACTTTAAGATCATCTAGTTCCAACCCCTCTGCTACAGGCAGGAACAACTCCCTCTGGACCAGCTTGCTCCAAGCCCATCTAGCCTGGCCTTGAATGCTTCTAGGGTGGGGGCATCCACAGCCTCTCTGGGCAACCTGCTCCAGTGCCTCAGGGTCAAGAATTTCTTCCGAAGATCTAGTCTAAAGCTACCCTCTTCCCCTCCTTCTGTCACTACATGCCCTTATGAAAAGTCCCTCCCTCCTCAGCTTTCCTGTAGACCCCCTTCAGGACCTGGAAGGCCGCTAGAAGCTCCTCCCTCAGCCTTCTCTTCTACTGGCCCCAACTTTCTCGCTGGAATGCGGCTTGTCTTTCATGTCACTCTTGCCACTGCTGAAACACACCATCACCTCACTGTGCTATGCCCACTGTTCGCTCAACATCAATGTTCAGCAAGCATCAGTGAATGTCAACAGGTGCCATTTGTTCCACATGGAGGAATCAGTGATACGCCTTAGCTTCAGCTGCACTACCATGTCAGACTGCCCCTCTACTGCCATCTGTCACGTGGCCACATCACGAAACAGAACATTGGCCAGAAGGTTCAATCTCTACTGCCATCCCATCAACATTCACCTTTGATGTCATGGGCCAACATCATGAAATAGGAGGCATTACTTGTGGAGCAGCCTTCATAGATTACAGTGGATGGCACAGAAAAATAGAGACAAAAAGGCAAAAAGTCTCATTTTATTGGGTGTCAAACATGAAAACGAGATTGATTGATTGATTGACTGATTTGAATAGAGAATGAATTGACTGCATGGAATTTTCTATTGAATGCTTACTAAAGTAAAATACCCCTTTTTCTATCCAAAATATGACATTTTCTCCCCAAAAATACCACATTGCATTTAAAAAAAAACCCGATTCACTGGAATTAATACTTTACAGATTGTATTGATTTAGGTAGGACTCAGAGATGTATGATTAGATGTTTAGTGTCTTTTGGATGCCCTATGATATGCAAGATATGAGCTCAGGACAAATAGATACACCTAAAAACTAAGGGAAACCAGTAAATTTTTTCAGCTACAGCTCGACTCTGAAGAGGATTTTTGTATGTGTTTGGGTGTGAATTGCACATCTCAGTTTTGCTATCAGTCCTGCATTTATTTCACAGCTTATCTGTCTTTTTTTTCTGTTTAACTATCTGACCTTTCCTGGGTATCCTGCAGTGTCTTTCTTTCTTCTTTCCCACTTGCCTATATACAATTTATTATCATATGGTACTTTCTTCTGCTGATTCGCTTCATTTCTGTATGTCAACATTTTTTAGCATTCTGCTTTGCCCTGCTTGTCCAAGGAAACAGAGCAGGATTTACATGCCCAACTCAGCCTCAATTTGCCACTTTAGAAAATTACAGATCTGGCTTGTTTTCAGTGTCATATTGAAATATACTAAACTTAGAATGTTGCCAGAAAAAAAAAAAAAAAAAAAAAGAAAAGAAAAGAAAAGAGAAGAAAAAGAAAGAAGAAGTTTTATCTACACATGGACAGCTGAACAAAACACCAAATGCTTTATTTTCAGATCTCTACAGTGGATGCAAATGATTCTCAGTTAAAATATATATATCTTTTCTTTTTTTTTTCCCCAAAAATCAGAATATGTGCATCGAGCTAATTGTTCTAAGAAATAAAGGGATAAGATACATTGCTTTTAGACTTCTCTTCCTTTAAGTGCTCTGAGTATTGGAGGTCATGCTCATAGCAGTCTGCTTATGAAAGCGAAAAATTATTTTTCCTTGGAACTGTGTACAACAGGAAAAAAATAGAAAAAGAAAAAAAAATCTTGACTTTCCTGTCACCAGTTTCATCCAGAAGCTGGATGAAAGCTAACAGGAGTCTATTCTTCTTTCTTTTCTTTGTCAGTGAGTTTCTGTGGACTCTGAATTTTGTTCTGGAGCTTACATGTATGCATGCATCTCGTCCTGCATCTTATATCTGGTTAAGTTTTGTGAAAAGGCTCTTCTCAGAAAGAGAAGCTGTTCTCATGTGTGGAGGAATGGCTGAAGGAGCAAGGCAGCCATGACTCGCTGTACGAGCAAAATCTCTGCGGCAGCACAGAAGGCATCATGCTGGAAAAATGCTGTGAGAGCAGGGTAGTGGGGGAGTGCAGATAAGGGTCACTGTGGCCTTGAAGCTAGAAGCAGATGCAAGACAGAGAATTAGTGTGTGCATAAGCTGGAATGTATACACCCCCCCGTGCTGTGAATATGAGTAGCTGATGTAGCAATGAGTGTTAGTAACCAATCTGATTAATGTCAACAAGATATGTAGCCAATCGGGCAATGCCAAGTATACTCTCTTCCTTATAAATGGATTGCTCTGTTTAGAATAAAGTGAAGCTTTTACCACTCATATTGAGTTTGTCATGCTTCCCCGCGTCATAGGGTACCAAAATCCCTGACAATTCTCTCCCGGCACTCATGATTCACTGGTCTCCTATGTTTTCATCACCTCTACTATACTGAGAATCTCATCAGCTAAAGACCAACAAAGGACTTTTTCCATTTGATCTTCCCATCTTACTGTTGTGTTTCTGGTATGGTTCCAATATTTTTCTTCATGTCAGCCCTTCCACACACCAGATTTGACTAAGACTGCCCATTTACTTAATACTGTTGTCACACCTTAGCTCAATCCTTTCATTTATATTCTGAGGAACAAAGAGGTGAAAAATGCTTTGAAAAGAACAATGCAACTTGACTCATGGGGTTGAATTGTGATTGTCACTCAAAATATGATATTATGCTTAATGGATTTTTCTTTTGTTACTTTGAGTACTATGATTTGTTCTTGCAGATATGAGTAAGGCTGACAAATATACTGCAGAAAACTGTATGGACAAAATGTGGATCTGAGAGTCACATCTACAACTGTAGCATACAATTCCTTGGCAGTTTTCAGGATGTCATTTTAGTTCCTTGTACATCTTTCTACTGCATTTCTAGTATCTGAAGTCTGATTCTCTGAGAATTAGATGTGAAAATGTATAGGTAATCTCAGAGGAGAGGGAGGGCCTGAGGCACGCAGCAGCGCTCCTTTCTCTGCTGCCATGGGTCAGAACGATATCACGAGCGCCACTGAGGACAAAGCAGTGCCTCCCGCACGCGGCCTGCCTGTGGCTGACCAGCACCTTCCTGGAGGATGGCATCCACATGTGGTTCCAGTGGAGTGAACAGAGGGATTATATTGATGGAATGTGTAATTGTGGCTATTTCCTAGCCTCCATCTTTGTGTTCACAAATCTCTTCGGACAGCTGAGCAGCTGTATCCTGGTGCTGAATAGGAACTTTGTGCAATATGCCAGCTTTGGACTGTTTGGAATCATAGCATTACAGACTATTGCATACAGAATTCTATGAGACCTGAAGTTCTTGATGAGGAACACTGCCCTGGAGGGATGCTTGCTGCTGCTTTTGGCTGAGTCAGAGGGGAAGAGCATGTTTGCCAGTGTCCCTACTATGCAGGAAAGCTCTCCTAAGCAGTAAATGCAGCTTGGGGGCCATGTGCTGCTGGTCCTCACGTTCACAACACTGCTGCATTTTGATAAGAACTTCTTTTATATTCTGCAGAACATTGTGGGCACAGCCCTGATTATCTTGGTGGCAATTGGCTTCAGGAGGACCACAAAGATGATCAGAGGGCTGGAGCACCTCCCTTATGAAGACAGGCTGAGGGAGCTGGGCTTGTTCAGCCTGGAGAAAAGAAGGCTGCGGGATGACCTCATTGCAGCCTTTCAGTACCTAAAGGGAGCCTATAAACAGGAGGGGAGTCAACTCTTTGAAAGGATAGATAACAGCAGGACAAGGGGAAATGGTTTGAAGTTGAGGGAGGGAAGATTTAGGTTGGATGTCAGGGGGAAGTTCTTTACTATGAGAGTGGTGAGGTGCTGGAATAGCTGCCCAGAGAGGCTGTGAATGCCCCATCCCTGGAGGTGTTCAAGGCCAGGTTGGATGGGGCCCTGGGCAATCTGGTCTAGTATTAAATGGGGAGGTTGGTGGCCCTGCCTGTGGCAGGGGGGTTGGAGCTTCATGATCCTTTAGGTCCCTTCCAACCTGGGCCATTCTGTGATTCTGTGATACTGAAAGCAGGACTAAGCTGGCTGCCTTGACTTTAGTCATCTGGCTGTTTGGCATCAGCCTCTGTTTCAATGCCTTCTGGACCATCCCAGCCTACAAGCCCATGCACGACTTCCTCAAATATGATTTCTTCCAGACCATGTCTGTAATTGGAGGGCTCCTCCTTGTGGTTGCAGTGAGTCCTGGTGGAGTCTCTGTGAATGAGAAGAAGAAAGAGTGGTAACAGGAGCAGCAACGCTTCTTGGGACATAACATATTAAGATCAGAACTGACTCTGTACAGATTCAACAAAAACTGCCTGCGTTCTCCGCCAAAAATGTCGAAGATTTATGGGCCAGTTTGACCCAGTTCTGTGACTAATGGGGCAGGGGGACCCATGGACCCATGCCCTGGGAAAGGGGGAAAGAGAAAAAGGGGAAAGGGTAGGGAGATGGGCCTAAAAATAAAACAGAGGCGGTGATCTGAGGAGGAAAGTTAATATATTAAATATGATATCGGAATGCAAGATAACACAATATAACACAATATAACTGGAATTGAGGCTAATAAAACAAATAAAATGATAGAGAGAATGTCCAAAACCGATGGCCTTACTCTAATGCTGAAGGCGAGATGGCTAGGGAGAACACACACTGCAGAGATGAGTGGCAAAAGGGAAAAAAGGACATCTCATGACTTGTGAGCAGTTTTATCTTTCCCTCTGAATGGAAATGGAACATCTTCTGGGATATGTAGTTCTTCTTCTCTTCTGAGAACCAGGTACCCAGAACTATTGATGATCCAGGGAACTGGAGTATTAACTTTTTAACTCCCAGCTCTACATGATGTTATGATGTGGAATACCAATAACAAAAAATCATAAAACCATGACAGCACACTTCCAAAACATCATCTTGACTTCAATTTACTAAGCTTTGTCTCTTGATCTGAGCAAACACACACATGCATGCACACATGCACATACACATGGCACAAAGGGCTTTTACCTTCTTGTAAGAGACACCACACAGAAATATAAAACATAACTCAGCCTAAGGTGAGCATCTAAAACCACACAGAGAAAGCATGCTCTACAAATATTTACTTCCTTAAAAAAAAAAAAAAAAAAAAAAAAAAAAGGCAAGATAGATATGGGATTAATTTCATCTGTCTTTCTTTCTCTAAAATGTCATTGTATTTTCTTGTGAGCTAACTGCCTAAGCTGCCACTGTAGTCAGTGGAAAGGCTGCATGGGACTGTGTTGACTCTACTGGTTTCTCAGTACCAGATGCACGACCAGAATGTAGCTATGTAACTTACAGGTGCTTACAGCAATGACATAACACTTCCATGACACTTATATCTTTTTTCAAGAAGCAGTCAAGTGAAATAAACAGCACACAAAATGCCATTAGATGCTGATGTTCGGGCAATTAAACATAACAAAGGCTGGATACTAATTAATCTGACCAAAACCAACTGTTTACCTGAATGAGTCAAATCTCTTGCCTGCTAGATAGTTTTAGTGGAACTTAAGTGTTCGAAGCATATTCTGACTGCTGTTTGAGAAAGACATAGATCTACTAACACCCGTGTTAAACCCAACAAAACTATGCAGAAACTTCAGGTGCCCTGGGGCATCCATAATTCACTGTATATCCATGTCTAGACAGTTGAATAACAAACTTAAGTGAGATGATTCTTACTCCAGATGGCTAACTTAAATACAGACAGTATAGATATGTAATAATATTTTATGACCTGACCTATTAATGTTGCTGAAGTACCATCTCCTGGCTGCTTGATGCTTACAGTTCACCATATTGTTGTGGAGTATTTACAGGAGGTGACTTATTGAAATGTCCACCTCTTGAGAGAAGATAACACCCAGGTTGGAATACACTGGATAATTTCTTCTAAGATTGTTTCCTAAGCTGTGACCTTAGCTGTTAGCAAACACCAGGGAGCCTGGTATGGAAGAAAGTAAAAAAACAGTACTGAATGTGGAGTGGGGTGAATGCCCATGGCCAAAGCCCGTGATAAACATCGCAGGGATTAAACTGATAACAAATGACCTTGTTGTTCTGAGCCAGACCTCAGACAACAGTTTTTCACCTTTCTGTCAAAAACATTTTTTTTGAGTAAACTTTACAAAACAAAGGCATGTTTGATTACAGCAACTCAAGCTCTACCTGAAAGTAAGAAAATATAGTATAATATTTGGCAATCCAAAAGAATCTGTAGTCTGTTGCTTTAAGAAACTATATTATTCACTAACCTAGCTATAAGAGTTCTTATAGTTCCTGTTAGTTCATATTTGAATGTGGCTGGCCTTGTAATGCCAAACTGGGCATCACTCGGAATGTAAGCTTCACTGCCTCCAGCCACTCTGATATCTGAAGACAAGAACAGCTGTAGTCTCCATCCTTGAACGTTGTCAAGATACTCCTGGATAAAGCCCTGAACAATCTGGTCAGACCTCATAGCTGACCTTGTGTTGAGTAAGAGGTTGTCCTAGAAGATCTCCTGAGTTCCTTTGCAACCTGAATTATCATATTTGTCTCTCATATGACCCAACTGATAAGCAACATCAGCAAAACTGTGGCAGAAAACCACTTAGGAGCTAGCTTGTTGACCATAGCATCTACATTTGCAAGCAAGGACAGACTTTCTTTTCAGATCAGGGCAAACTTGAATGAAACTGCAGGATCCTATCTGGAATTCTGTGTGCAGCCAGATTAGTCTCATAAACGACTCAGAATGCTGTGGCAGTGTTGCTGAAAACAAAGTCAAGTAAAGAGTAAAAACAATAGAACTTTCCTCAGACATTGCAAAGACTCTCATACTAGGTACTGAAGTGAGCTGTCTGAATGAGACAATCTCCTCCTGAAAGGAAAACTTTTAGGACAAGATTGAGTTTGCTAAGCCTAGCCATGAAATTCAGATTTCTTCAATGAATCAAGGACATGCACACTGAGATGATGTGGCAAAGAATCAACTGGAAACCTGTGTTCTTCTGTGGCAGCATGGGGAGGCCAGGTGGCATACAACAGGGAATCTACAATGAGAGTAAACACGTGAAATATGAGTATTTGAATTTCTACCTTTAAATGGGATTCAACTCAAGATCATTTTTCCTAAGTTTAGATAATTGATACATAGGGGTCTACATGTTTTTTATTTCAAGACTAAAGTGTTGACCTGCTGTCAATATATTGCTTTGCATATGTTGAATCATTTTCTCTGCATTTACTTTAAATGCCTCAAACATAGGCATGTCCAGGATGTTTATCTTTGAGGTGCTGTAGGAATTTATATTATCTCAGAAGGACCAACATTCTGTATTCATTTTTGTATTCAGTGGAAAGAAGCAGATACTTGCAACAATTCAATTTTCCTTCGTTGCTGAGGTCAGGGAAAATTGACTCCTGGAAGTACTACTGTCTCTCCTACAAATAGAAAATGAAGTGACAGCTCTATACAGTATGTATAAGTTTCATCGTGGAAAGTCATATGGTAGTTTTAAACACAAAAACCTTGGATGCCTGTAAGCCTTGGAACTTTCCATTGTATGATGTTTACGTCTTTCCTTAAGGTAGTTATCCTACTGAAGTAAAATCATACTCAAGAATCTGTAAATCTCCTAAATGAAAGAATATTTTAGATCCCTATCTCAAATACAGATGTGAATTTTAGGACTTCCCCAGCAAATTGATCAGTCTAAAGTAAAAACCCTGAGGAAAGTGATTGGAGACAACAACAAACCAGTAAGGTCCCTATGGATTGCCACAGATGCTCAGAAGAGCAAAGAACAGGAAAGTAAGAGGCAACCCAGGTTTACTTCCAGTTCTTGTTTATTTCAGGAGCTTAGAAGAAAAAAACAAAGGCAGGCTATTTCCCTTCTATTTGTGTAACATCTATTCTCCGATGAAAGGAATGTTTGTTACCAGAGAAGTTCTACATCACTAGAATACTGTTGATCCACGTCTCCATCTGATGGCCACCCAGACAGCTGTCCTAAATCCATATCATAGAAATCAGAGAATTGCTCAGGTTGGAAAAGACCTTAAAGATCATCAAGTCCAACCACAACCTAACCATACTACCCCAACTCTAACAACCCTCCGCTAAATCATGTCCCTGAGCACCACATCCAAATGGTTTTTAAACACATCCAGGGATGGTGACTCAACCACCTCCCTGGGGAGCCTATTCCAGTGCTTAACAGCCCTTTCTGTAAAGAAGTGTTTCCTGATATCCAACCTAAACTTACCCTGGTCCAACTGAAGGCCATTTCCTCTTGTCCTGTCACCTGTCACCAGTGAGAAGAGACCAACCCCACTCTGCTCACCCAGATTTGGCCACACTTGAATTTCATAGCTGCATCTTATAAGCAGCATCTAATGAGATTCATTTTATTTCCAGGGAAAATAAATGAAGATTGTCCACTTGCATTTTAGAGAGAATGCCTGTCAACATCATTCAGCTGCTTAGTCACAAGAGTTGATCTGACTTTCCTACAGAAATTTCAGGTAACTATGAGGCATTGACTGTCTGTGGAAAGCAAAGATGCATTATTCATAAACTGAAAGCAGATGTCTTCAAAATATAGTGTTTTTGTTGTTGTTTGTTTATTTGTTTTTAACATATCTACCTAGCATCAGAAGCTCAAAATTTGGAACTCTCTTTTAAGAATTACTATAGTGACACAGATTTTTACCTTAAGATCAGGGAACAAAGCTCAACTGATTCAACTTCAACTAAATCACTTTAACATGCTAAAGAAAGCATTCTTAAATTGTTTTCATGAAAGGTATATAAGAATGTTTTCCATTTTTCTTTATTTTTGTAATGCTCACTCTCCATTTCAATGATAATAAGGTTTATCAGAAGTGTCCATTGGACACACTGGACATAGAAATAGGACATTAATTCACCTGTTGTTGTATGGTTAAACAAAATTTATTTTTGAATTCAAAGAATCCTTACTATTCTGAAAATGTGCAAAATTTTCATTTTTTCTTCTTTTGAAACCTAAATTCATCAGTGGCTCCATCTCACACTTATTTTGCTTCTTGGTTCATGTTAGAAAACCCAGTGGCTAAAATTGATGTCGAGTAATTTGAACCAACAGACTAAGGGAACATGAAGTCCTACTTACTAAATGGCTACATCTCAGCATATGGAATATTTGTGGTTTGATTCACCACAACACCAGGTATACTGTCTCTGCAGTGGAAATTTCTGACATGAGAAGAAAAAAATCCCACAGTATATTTAGGAGGAGTCTAATAATGAAAGTAACTGCAACCTCTTTGCAAAAGTGATGTCAAGTAAATGCAAACAATTAACACTCAACTGTGAGATTTTCCACATCAAGGAGAAAAAATATGGACGTATCTTCAAGTTCTTCCCTAAGAGTGACAAGAAAGATGCAAGATAAACTGCTGAATGCCAGAATTGGAGCCCAGGATTAAGTGAGCAGAACAAGAGACTGGCTCATAACAGAGTTGTGTCTGTTGTTCTTACTTTGATGTTTTGCTATGTGCAGTGGTTTGTTGGTAAGATCTCCATGTAAGGATGCACTTCTGCTACCAAAGGACATTTTGTGCCTTGAGATAAAACTAGAGCAGTCTGGTGAAGTGTTCACCCTATAGGTAACAGAGGTTGAGCATGGAGAACACAGGATTAACGACCATTTTCTCCTCTGTGGTAGTCTAATTTCTTCTCTTTCTCTGTGCATCAGTTTCCTGTCAAAAAAGAAAACACTAAGGTACCATGAGTGGCACAGTATTGCATTAATAATCCATCAGCATTGTTCAAAACACTGCTACTTATTTGCTGGCTTACATATCAGAATTCACAACCCAGATTGCTGGAAAATATACAGAAAAGGTATTCCTTTAAATGTGCTCTCATGGTTTTTCACCCCTCCTTACTGTGCTAATGGAATGCAGTAATATGTTGATTACTTGGGCATCTTGGACCATCATGATTATTTCTGCCAGTGTCTTGAATTGCAATGTGGAACATAACACAGTGTCACTGTGATAGAAGGGAAAAGTAGGGAAGGTAAAAGGAGAAAGACTCAAAGTTAACAAGTAATTAGTTAAGACCGAAGGTTCAAAAGCGATTAGCTAGAGGTGAATGAAATCTCAGATGCTTCCTCTAAAGGTAGGCAATCCAATTAGACAAAGACAGCAGGCTAGATCAGCAATTAAATCAAAGACTAAAGCAAGGTTTTCCCTCCTGTAATTCTGTCACTTGAATCACAAAGCCCTTGATGTTTCTGGCTATTTTTCAGACCCTCTTGGCTAACAGTGATCATCAGCTGGCTAAGGATACATAATTCATAGCGTTAAATATGTAAGATACGATATGTCTAAGTCTGAAGAAGTTGCTCAGACTCTCCTTAACAGACAAGCAAGAGAAAATTGCCACTCAAAATAGCAAATTATCTACTATTAGAAATATATAATTGATTTGTCCCTTTCCACTGACTATAGAGGGAGACTCAAGTTCTGAGCAATCAACACCTACCTTTCCAAAATCAGTTGAAAGTAATCCCGCCCAGAAGGGTAATGGGGATTTCAAGAGAGTCTACTTAAACCTTGAGTAATTCATGACTCAGAGGGAGCTCAGCTGTACTCCTGGACACAAAAATAAATAAAGCAACAGATGAATTAAGGCCTCCACTTTTTCAGTTGTACCCAATTTAATTAAATTTAATCAACATTAACAAATTTTTTCTTCAGCGTGAGATCAGACTTTGGCAACTGGAATGACAGTATCTGTGTTAAGGACAGATTAATTCCATTTATCATGCTCAGGAGAAATAATGCCTGATGTTCCATGGAAAATATACACTGTGCTAATGCCACAGACTATTCAAGCTGTGGCAGAACAGCGTCTGCATTTAAAATACGATCTTAAATCTGCAGTGTGAGCTGTCTCTCTGAGTTGTCAGCCCAACATTGTCCCTAATATAAGAAAACAAGCTATATTTTTCTGGTGAAATTCACATCATCTGTCTTGACGGCACTGGATGGCAGAACTGCTGAAGGTAGGACACATTCTTCAAAATGCTCATTGTTGTGATACGAAGCAAATCCGAGGAAGCCAACGTTTATTGGTTCTGACATCCACTAAACAAGCAGTACACGAGGTGGAAGTTGTTCTTTAGAGGTGTTCTATCTGAGGTAATAAAACACTCATCTGTCAGTAAAACAGTGACCACCATTTTAGTAAGTAACAGCTCATGACCAGGGCAATAAGTTAAAAACTCAAAAGTGATCAAAGAGTTAGGTAGATTCTACTTCAGCTACATGGATCTAAAAAGTTAAAGGAAAGTACTGTCAGTAGATGGTATTACAGTCGAAAAGGAACTTTTAATGTTCTTCTCAATTCTGAATAGGTTAAATAGTGGTGTCTCTCAAAATGTGGAACTTCAGTAATGTACTGTTCCTTCATTTCTATGCCAAGGGAAACAAGGAAAGCCCTTCAAGAAAACTTCCCTTCAAATACATCAGATTTTTAACTGCCTGAAAGTGTTTAATTTCCTTATTTTATAAATATCTTAAAATCATCCACGACTCTCATTTTCACAGTTCCCACTTTCTTGTTGATGTTAGAAATCCCACTGACAGAAGGACACCTTGTGCGAGGTAAATTACAGCAGACAGAAAATCTGGGTTAAGCCAGGTTGGTGAACCATGATAGTGTCGTGAGCGTTGCTCCTGCTTTGAAGATGTAATCTCTATCTTTTGTGAACTGCTGACCAGAGCCTCGTGTGTATGGTTGAAAATGTACTTCCCCAGCACTCTATCCAAATAAGGATAGATTTCTGTCACCAAATAATATTTGTGCCTTGAGGTTTACCAGTTCAGTCAATTGGTGGGTTTCCCCTGTAGGTAATAGAGTTTGAGCCTGGAGAACACAGAATTAAGGACCATTTTCTCCGCTGTGGTAGTCTTTTCTTCTCTCTCTGTGCATCAGTTTCTCCTTCAAGGCAGTAAGAAAACAACGAGCTACCATGGATGGCTGCATGGATAATCCATCTGCATCACACACACGGTGGCATTCCTTGGGTAATGAGCCAGTGTGACTAATGAAGCAGATGGTAATGAGCTTCACCCTTTATTCTTTCAGTAGTGTTCTCCATGGGTATCTTTGCTGCTTATTATCCTTTCCTCCATTAAAAGACAATAAGCAAAGGATATGTATTTGGTTCTGTTTTGTTTTGCTTTGGTTTTACTTTCTTTGGATTGTGATTGTTTTGACTGCCAGATAGGTTTCCCAAGACTCTTTGCTTCAGTTTGCTTCACAGGGAGGCACAACTGAGGGTAATGAGCCAGTGCAGATGTCGAAGCAGATAGTACTGAGCTTCAACTTTCTTGCTTTATTAGTGTTCTCTATAGATGTTTTTCCCTCTAATTATCTCTTCCTCTATTAACAGATGATAGACAGAGGGCACTTGGCTTTGGTTTGTTATGCATTAATTTTACTCCATCTAGGTGTGCTTTTCCTGAAGTTTGGCTCTTTGAAGCCTTTGTGTCCTACGGCCAGTTGGGAAGGCTGTGAATATGAGCCAAAGCTTACTACAGCCTGAGATACCTTGACTTTTGCATATGAATTCCTCAAATCCAAAAAAACAAGTCCATTAGAAGATATCCTACCAGTCCTCTTAGAAAACTAGATTGTGGCAGAGAGCAAGCAAGCACTGCTGAAGTAGAGAAGTGCCCACTGCTCCCCAAGGTAGCAAAATGCTTTTGCTTTTTTTTGCACTGTAAGTGTTTTGGTTGCCAGCTGGGCTGAAGCACTTTGATTTCAGCGTACTGAGTTGCCCTCTGGCTCTCTATCCATTTGATTCCTCCCAGATGAAGCCAAGTGAAGGACGAGAACTAGAAAACCACACCCTTCTGACGGAATTTGTCCTCTCTGGATTGTCCAGCCACCCAGAACTGCAGAACTTGGTGTTCTTCACATTCTGCTTGATTTACACCTTCACCATCACAGGGAACCTTCTCATCTTCCTCGTCACGTTGCATCCCACCCTCCATATGCCCATGTACTTCTTCCTTCAGGTACTGTCCTTCCTGGATATTTCCACAGCATCCATAGTTGTCCCCAGGATGCTGGTAGCCTTCCAGTCAGAGGACAGGAAAATTTCCTATGTGGGCTGCGCCATGCAACTCTACTTTGTGATTTTCTTAGCGGCCACTGAATGCTACATGTTGGCAGCTATGGCCTATGACCGCTACGTGGCCATATGCAACCCCCTTAGGTATGCCACCATCATGAACAGAAAAGCTAGTCTTTCCCTAGTCCTCCTGTCATATTGCAGTGGTAATGTAGTGTCTGTGGTGCAGACAGCTTGGGTGTTCACACTGCCGTTCTGTGGGCCCAATAAGATTAACAACTTCTTCTGTGATATCCCTCCACTCATTATGCTCTCCTGCACGGACACCTCCTTGTACGAAAAGCAGATAGTTACAGCCACGGTGCTGGTCATCTTTACACCGTTTTGTCTCATCCTGGTATCCTATGCCTGCATTGTCTCCAGCATCCTCAAGATTTCCTCTGCAGAGGGCAGATGCAAGACCTCCACCTGTTCTTCACATCTCATTGTTGTAACGCTTTATTATGGCAGTGGGACCTTGATTTACTTACGGCCAAAGTCCAGTAATTCACAGGACACTAAGAAAGTCTTATCTCTCATATATACAGCTATAATCCCCACACTAAATCCCCTGATTTACAGCCTGAGGAATAAGGAAGTGAAAGCAGTGATAATCAGAATAATATCTGAGGTTGGAGTATTCATCCGGGAGGAGGTAGGAAAACAGCTCTAGCTTTTTTGGAGAGAAAAGTAAACTGAACCCAGACTCCTGCCAGTCTCTAAGGAAAGCTTGCGGCCCAGAAGCAACTGTGTGGAAGTGTGGTAGTCCTCTGTAGTATCATTTACATTTTTTGTATATTTTTCCTCTGGATGGTGTTTCCAAACAGAGAAGATGAAGAAATAATATCCACTGATAAAAGCTTTGGGCAAGTGTTTATCTTTCCCAAACCATACACTGAGGAGTGTATGCATGTAAGTCACTAGCAAGCTTCAAGCTGAACTGCTGTTCTGTAGGGGACCCTGGGTTGGGTCTCAGACAGGCAGGGGGTCCATGCTGGGGAACCCACAACTGCAAGGTGTGAGTGGAATGAATGTATGGGTGCTGTCTGTTTGCTGAGGGACCAACTGCAACTGACACAGTAACAGTCGCTCAGTCCGGGCAGGGTTACTGGGCAGACACAGAGCCTGTGGGAGGTAACTGGGGGCACACATGCATGTGAAGGGCCCGTGGCAGGAATGTGTGTTGTGCTTGCAGCAAGCAACATGCTGGCAAGTAGGGGATGTGTGGGGAGGGTTATAGGGCTGAGGTCCAGTCAGGGGTGCAGGGCAGACAAGAGGGTGCTGTGCCAGTGCTTGGAGGACCCACGAACGTGTGTGTGCTCATGAACCCCAACAGCGTCATGTGTGTGCCTGCATGAGTGATCTGTCTCTGCCAGACCCAGATGGGGAAGAGGGCTGTGAGGAAAAGGTAAACGGCTTTCCTGTGCTCAGCAAGGAAAGAGTTAACTGTTCTGACTGGAAGCTCAGATCTGATCAATTTGTCTCTGCACAGAGCTGTAGACATTGGCCTGAGCACTTTCACAGGATGTATTAGGAGCAACAAACCGATTACGTGACAGGAACAAACTTCATCTTCAGAGCAGAGCAAGGTCTCAGGGAGATACACTGGAGGGCTGAGGCCAGCATAAGACCCACACATGTCCCTTTCACTGCAAGCTCTGCTTTGCTAACTCAGGACAGGTATAACAATATGATTGGATGTACTTACATAGTATTTTGTTGCAAACTGTGTATAAGCTTCAGTGAATTTTAATGTGTTGTGCTTGCAGCAAGCAACATGCTGGCAAGTAGGGGATGTGTGGGGAGGGTTATAGGGCTGAGGTCCAGTCAGGGGTGCAGTTTTCCTTAATATAGGAGAGGTCTCATGATCATAATTAAACTTAAGTAAAACTGAGCCTTTTGTTAATACAATTCCAGTGATAAATTTGTAAGCAGACTTCTACCACATTTTGTGGGCGCTCAAATGCTAGTAAAGCCTTGGGTTAATTGGAATAGTGGGTCTGAAAAGACATCAGCAGACAACAGGAGGTATAAGCGGCTCCAGCTGCAGGCCCCGTGACTGGAATCTGCAGTCTGAGGGATTAACAAAAGTTCACAATACTATGTAGAAGACTTTCTGCAAGTAAGATATCACTTCCAAGTGTGAAGCCAATGAACTTTGTTATAGGGCAAGAAAGAAACCAGAGAGAATCAATCAGGCTAAGGCTGAACTCTACAAATTGAACTTCCCATTCTAGTGAAGCACTAAGTACAGTTTCAGGTAAGTATTCTCTATAGAGTTTTGAGTCTGATGGTGTGGAGTAGTAGATCTGAGTAGTACAATGAAAACTGTGATCTTCTGGAGGAAAACAGACGTCACTTAGCTCTGCAAATACTGTATCTGACCAAAATCTCTCCCCCTGCCATTGGACAGATACACATCATCTTGTTTGTAGAAAAGAAATGGCCGAACAAGAACTCATGGACAGCCTGTATGCTTACAAGTGGCACAGGGAGCGCATGTGTCCAAGGATCTCAGATGTTACCATAAACCGAAAGAACATGACAATTCCTTTCAAGGAACTAGGATCCTTCTAAAGACACTTAATGATTCTGCCCTAACGGGCAACTATTTGAGCATGGGAAACAGATCAGGTGGCAGTTGAAGTGTTGTCCTGCATGTCCTGTGTGTGTGCATCTACCTGTTTCAAGGAGATACACTCAGTTTTCTTATAAATTGAATTTGCATACAGAAAAGAAGCAGCCATGCCCCTTGGCATGGGCAGAGACCTCACAGTCCTGGATGTATTCTAAAAAGATACAGTGACTTTTAGGCACTGAAAGCCAGAAATCCTTTCCCTTTTGAAAACTGCTTCAGCGAGGGGAGTGAGTGAGAGACAATGGGAGTTTGGCAGCTGGCTGGAGTCAATCTTCCTCTCTTCTCTACCTCCCTTTCCTCCTTCCTCCCCTCCTTCCTCCCTTCCACCCTTCCCTCTTTCCCTCCCTCCTTCCTTCCCTCTCCCTTCCTTTTCTTCTTCTTCTTCTTCCTTTTCTTCCTTCCTTCCATTATTCACTCATTCTGATGACTCTCCATATGACTGCATATCTGCTTCTTTCCCATCTTGCAACATAGCTACCTTTTTAATCACACCAAGTAAACCTCAGAAGGTTTAAAGAAATATTCTGATCATTGCTAGTACATCAGTAGGAAAGTTGAAATGACATAGCTAGCAGATTCTGGAGTTTCTTCACTGGAACAGGCTGCCCAGAGAGATTATGGAATCCCTTCCTTTGGAGATATTCAAGACTTGTCTGGATGCCTACCTGTGCAACCTATTGCAGGGAACATGCTTTAGCAGGGGGATCGGAATTGATCTCTAGAGGTCCCTTCCAAACCCTGCAGTTCTGTGATTCCGTGATTCTGTGATCATCTGACTAGCTGACCTAAGGTTCTTTTTGTCATCATCATGTGTTTTTCTTCTACAAGAAGTAGACCAGGAAGATTGGAAGATTTCCTGTTGTACAAAAATATTTCAGGTTTTGATTACTCTTCTGCTGTATATTGATATAAAAAAATGTGTGTGTCTATACACATAACATCCTCATTCAAAGAGATAAGTAGTTAAACTTAAAATGTGAATTAAAAAAGAAATAGATTCAGGATCCCTGTTTTACATGCGTGCTGAACAAGTCCCTAACATGTTTGTACATATGGGGAGGGAGCTTAGAGGGAGTCTGAGAGCAATCAAGCGACCTCCACCACCTGTAAGGAAGAGAAAGGTCTTGTGAGTCTGACTGACACACTGCCTGATAGGGTTTCAAAACAGCAGGAGCATCTTGCAGTATTACCAGAACATTTGGTGTTTCTGCTGTCCTGCAAGGTACAAGAAGTGCTGCTGCCAAAAATGGAAGGCAAGGGCAAAAAGTGAACTTCACAAGAGTAATAACATGAAATCATATTCTGTTCCAGAGAATTTCTGTTACCCATAGGGCTCTTCCTTCATCATTGTGATTGTAGACAGTCTAGTAGGTCAGCAAAAGTGCAGCCAAAGGGAAAGAATAATCAGCCCTCTACCACGGGAAGGATGGGGGAAAAGTCCTTGAGATAAGTATACTTTTATTTTGACTATGCCATCAGGCTGTCAAAATTCCAAAAGATAGGTAAATTTGTGGAGTCAAGAAGATTGCTTTTTTCTCTTTTCTTTTTTTCTTGGTAGATGAAGGAACTAGTAAAATCATAGCAAACACAGAATCATAGAACCATAGAATGGCTTGGGTTGGAAGGGATCTTTAAAATCTTGTAGTTCCAACCCTCTGCTGTAGGCAGGGACTCCTTCCTCTAGACCAGATTGCTCACAGCCCCATCCAGCCTGGTCCTGAATGCTTCCAGTGAAGGGGCATCCACAACCTCACTGGGCAACCTGTTCCATTGCATCACCACCCTCACAGTAAAGAATTTTCTCCTGATATTTAGTCTAAATCTACCCCCCTTCCAGTTTCAAGTAATTTCCCCTTATCGTGTCATTATATGCTGTAACTTCTAAATGAAGGAGGTTTGCAATATAAATGAATGGCATTCAGCAGATTCTGCTGCTGAAAAAAGCATCTTTGAGTAGCAGAGATTTGTACAAATTTGTCCTAAGAGCTCTATGAGCTCACCACTTAACTTTTTCATAGCCACTCTCTTCATGCTTCGATGTTAGATGCTGCTATCATCTAGTGATCCATCTTCTGTTGTGTCTTCTAATAAAAGTGCCCAAATATTGCTCCAATAGCTTTTTTTGTGTGTGTGGGTGTGGGTGTTTATGTGTGTGTGACAGCATTTCCCACTTTAAAGATACTGTCTTGTAATTTGGAGTTATTTTCCCTCCCTAAACAACTCCTTTTCTCCTTTATATTGTTGAATTTGACATCATATGGTATGGAATATTTCCCTGGTTAGTTTGAGTCACCTGACTGCATCCCCTTCTAGACTCTTCCAAACCACACAGTTTATTCACTTTGAGGACAGTGACAAACAGATGCTGTGCAGACACTGCTCTGGCATAGTTAAAACATTAGCATAATATCAGCATTTGTTTTGGTCGCCAATCCCAGCTGTTATGAAGACAAACAACTTTATCCCAGCCAGACTGAGTACAGCCACGTACATAATAAATTAAGTAAAGGATCTCAATGATCTTTTTCCTCTGTTGATGATCATTTGGGAAAAAATGGCCTACAGTGATACAATGAAGAACTATCAACTAGACATGCAAATTATGGCTTGCACAGTATGCTGAAAGGGGTCTAAAAGTTGTATGTCTTCACATTTTCATCATTGTCTTTCTCACAGAATGTGAGACAAGTACACTGTAATCTAATTCCTGTATGATGTGCAGGGCTCCCTCAAAATTTTTATATTTACAGGCAAAGGTTGAAGTAAATAATCTCCTAATTACATGTCACAGCAAAAATTTCTCCTCAGGCACCACGGAGTTTACCATGTATTCTGGTTCTATAGTGGGTATATGTAATTGTGATTTTTACCAGTGGTGAAAACAAAATGAAGAAATTGCAGTTCTCAAATCCCGGTGCTTGGTGAAGGCTGCTTAGTTTCATGGGAAGGAAAGAAAATAAAAATAGTGAATCAGTGAAACATATGTTCAGCCTGGGAATTTGCATTCCTTTTTACCTTGAGTTCTTTAGAGCATGTTACGTTTTTTCATTCAAAAGCAATGAAGAAATCATCATAGCCTTCGCCAACCTAAGTGTAGCCATGTAAATGTTGCATCATTAACTCTGAGCTAGGCGTTCAGATTGTAAAGAGAAGTACAAATCTCCCAGTCCTGATTCATCTGACCGCTGATACACCACCAATGCAAATTAAAAGAAGTTTTTCTGGAAAAAGAGAGAAAACAAAACAAAACAACAAACAATAATAACACATTGAGTTTATCTCTTTTACACTTTCTTGAAGTATGTATCTTTGTCAGTGGACTATGAGAGCTCCCATTTAAAAATTAAGCTCGTAAAATATAGGAAATCAATTGATACAAAGAAAGAAAAGGGGGAAACGGTCCTTGCCCAGGAGCTGGCGGGACTTGTAGAGAGGTCTTTAAACTAGATATGAAGGGGGAAGGGGATGAAACCAGGCCTGCTAGAGATGAGTCTGGGAGAGCGATAATGGGGTTAGGGGTGAGGCGAGGGGCCCAGCTAAAATGTGTCCATACCAATGCACACAGCATGGGCAACAAACAAGAAGAGTTGGAAACCATTGTGCGGCAGGCAAGCTATGACCTAGTTGCCATTACGGAAATGTGGTGGGACCACTCCCATGACTGGAGTGCTGCAATAGATGGCTACAAACTCTTCAGGAAGGATAGACAAGGAAGGAGGAGGGGTGGTGGCATGGCTCTCTATGTTAAAGAGTGCTTTGAGGTTACTGAACTTATGACTGGGGATGATAAGGTTGAATCCCTATGGGTTAAGATCAGGGGAAGAACTGACAAGGCAGACATCCTGGTGGGCGTCTGTTATAGACCGCCGAACCAGGATGAAGAGACAGATGAGGTGTTCTATGAACAGCTGGCAGAAGCTGCGCAATCGCCGGCCCTTGTCCTCATGGGGGACTTCAACTTCCCCAACATATGCTGGGAATACAACTTAGCGCAGAAGAAGCAGTCTAGGAGGTTTCTGGAATGTATGGAGGACAGCTTCTTGATGCAGCTGGTAAGAGAACCTACAAGAGGAGCTGCCCCGTTAGACCTGCTGTTCACAAACAGAGAAGGTCTAGTGGGAGATGTGGAGGTCAGGGGCTGTCTTGGACAGAGTGACCACAACACGGTAGAGTTCTCGATTCTTGGTGGAGTCAGGAGGGGGAACAGCAAAACTGCTGCCTTGGACTTCCAGAGGGCAGACTTTGAATTGTTCAGGAGACTAGTAGGGGGAGTCCCCTGGGGTTCAGTCTTAGAGAATAAAGGGGTACAAGATGGCTGGTTGCTCTTCAAGAAGGAAGTCTTAAAGGCGTAGGAGCAGGCTGTCCCCCTGAGCTGCAAAATGAGCCAGCGTGGAAGAAGACTGGCGTGGATGAATAGGGAGCTATTCTTGAGGCTCCAGGAGAAGAAGAGAATCTACCTCCTGTGGAAGAAGGGACGGGCAACCCGGAAAGAATACAAAGAACCTGTTAAGATGTGCAAGGAGAAAATCAGAAAGGCAAAAGCCCAGCTTGAGCTCAACCTGGCTGCTGGGGTAAAAGGGAACAAGAAACTCTTTTACAAGTATATCAACAGTAAGAGGAGGACCAGGGAGAATCTTCATTCTTTACTGGATGAGGCTGGGAATGTGACCACTGAGGACAAGGAAAAGGCAGAGGTTCTGAATGCCTTCTTTACATCTGTCTTTAAAAGTCAGACCAGTTATCCTCAGGTTTCTCCACTCTCTGACCTGGCAGTCTTGGCTGGGGAACAGACTAAACCCCCCACGATTCAGGAGGAAACAGTCAGAGATCTGCTACTCCAACTGGACTGCCACAAGTCCATGGGACAGGATGAGATTCACCCGAGAGTGCTGAGGGAACTGGTGGAGGTGACAGCCGAGCCGCTTTCCATCATCTATCAGCGCTCCTTGTTGATGGGTGAGATCCCAGAAGACTGGAGGCTTGCCAATGTAACTCCCATCTACAAGAAGGGCTGCAGGGAGGATCTGGGGAACTACAGGCCTGTTAGCCTGACCTCAGTGCCGGGGAAGATTATGGAGCAGATTGTCTTGAGGGAGATCACGCGGCATGTGCGGGACAATCAGGGGATCAGGCCTAGCCAGCATGGGTTCACGAAGGGCAGGTCCTGATTGACCAACCTGATCTCCTTCTATGACCTAGTGACCCATCTGGTGGATGAGGGAAAGGCTGTTGATGTAGTCTACCTAGACTTCAGAAAAGCCTTTGACACTGTCTCCCACAGTATTCTCCTGCAGAAACTGGCAGTCCGTGGCTTGGACAGGTACACTCTTGGCTGGGTAAGGAACTGGCTGGAGGGCCGGGCCCAGAGAGAGGTGGTGAATGGAGTTAAATCCGGCTGGCGACTGGTTACGAGTGGAGTTCCCCAGGGGTCGGTGCTGGGGCCTGTCCTGTTTAATATCTTTATTGATGACCTGGATGAGGGCACTGAGTGCACCCTAGTAAGTTTGCAGATGACACCAAGCTGGCTGGAAGTGTCAACCTGCCTGAGGGTAGCGAGGCCCTACAGAGGGATCTGGATAGGCTGGATAGCTGGGCCGAAGCCAATGGGATGAGATTCAACAAGACTAAATGCCGGGTCCTGCACTTTGGCCACAATAACCCCAGGCAATGCTACAGGCTTGGGGCAGAGTGGCTGGAAGACTGTGTAGAGGAAATGGACCTGGGGGTGTTGATTGATGCTAGACTGAACATGAGCCAGCAGTGTGCCCAGGTGGCCAAGAAGGCCAATGGCATCCTGGCTTGTATCAGAAATAGTGTGACAAGCAGGAACAGGGAAGTAATTGTCCCCCTGTACTCAGCACTGGTGAGGCCGCACCTAGAGTACTGTGTCCAGTTATGGGCCACTAACTGAAAGAAAGACATAGAGGCCCTGGAGCGTGTTCAAAGAAGGGCAACAAAGCTGATGAGGGGACTGGAGCACAGGACTTATGAGAAGCGGCTGAAGGAGCTGGGATTGTTCAGTCTAGAGAAGAGGAGGCTCAGGGGAGACCTTATTGCTCTCTATAACTACCTGAAGGGAGGATGTAGTGAGCTGGAGGTCAGCCTATTCTCTCATGTGACTAGTGATAGGACTAGAGGGAATGGCTTCAAGCTGCGCCAGAGAAGGTTCAGGCTGGATGTTAGGGAATACTACTACTCTGAAAGGGTGGTCGGGTGCTGGAATGGGCTGCCCAGAGAGGTGGTGGAGTCACCGACCCTGTAGGTGTTCAAAGAACATTTGGATGTTGTGTTGAGGGACATGGTTTAGCGAGAACCATTGGTGATGGGTGAATGGTTGGACTGGATGATCCTGTGGGTCTTTTCCAGCCTTGGTGATTCTATGATTCTATGAATCTGATTCTAGAAAATAGCTTTCCATCCTGTGCATTCCCAGATCAGAAAGCACAGAATATGATCCCACATATGGGAGAGATTGGTGGTTCATTTTCATATCAGAAGCATAATTTATCAGTCATTTAAGCAAAATTAAAGATGGGATCTTAAAGAAGGAAGTTGTAGGGGACCTCTACACAGAAACTGGTACAGAGTAATTATAGGAGGTGACTTACTGAGATGCGCCCCTCTAAAGAGAAGGTGCAGCACGAAGGATGGAGCGAGGTGGAAACATCACAGTGAGATTCTGTGATAACACCACAGAGATGGGAACTTAGTAGTGCTATGAAACATTCATAGTACTCACACATGCTTTGTAGACGGTGCATTATTAACAGCAATTCCAAAGAATCTACAATCCATTGCTTCATTAATTAGTGCCAGTCATTAACTTCGCTGTGAATGTTCACATTGAACATGACCAAATTCCTTAAAGAGAGGCCATTTTGGTTCATTTGAGTGTGACTTGGTTGATGTGTTATTTGTGGATCTGTAATCAATCTATATATTCCCTGTACTTATGGTGCCAGATTGGACATCGCTGGGAATCTAAGCTCAGTTGCCCTCAGCCCCTTTGATATCTAAGAAGAAGCTGGAATGCAAGGAGGTTTATTTTCTAACAAACTTTTTTACCCATTAGTGAAACACCTGGTCCAGGAATAATATATGCTAAAATAAATAATTAATAAATAGTAATAAATAATTGTAAACAGTCATACACCTTATGACTTTTATTGAGACCCATGGGTATCTGAGTTAGCACAGCTGTTTGCCATAATTATATGACCTTCACCTTTGGAACCAAAAAAACACCCGCAGTCCCAGCTGTCTCTTAAAGAGACAAAGAATATCTAGAGAATATAAAAAAATCTCTGCCCTCCGGCACATAGTGCTGCTCCCCTATCAGCAGGTGGTATAGATAAGGTCACTGGCTGCAGGCTGTGGTGTTAGTGCTGACATGCAGACGGGGCAACAAATGGCCGTGAGTGGGTCCAGAATTTAACAGAGTTCAACCTTTGGTCTACGCACAGGAGTATTAAACATGTGAGTGTGTGGAAGAGAAAGACTTCAGAATGGGATGATGGACCACCAGCAAAGCTCCTGAAATGGAGGTATATATTGAAGCTAATGGCATGTATTTGTAGGAGGTTAAAGTTTGGGTTGGTTTCAGAAATAATGTTATGGTGTGGAGTAAAGCTAGGAATTTGACAGCTGGGAGCTGTTGGTACTTGGGGAGCACTGAGGAGAACAGTCAATAAGCAGTGCAAGGAGTAGAGGAGTTCAGGTCTCAGCTGTCTTGTATTCACACATGAATCTGGGAGTGTTGATGTCTATAAGCCTGAGTGAACTCTGAATCACTAAGGAGGAAAATTGCCTCAAGCTATGCAGTTCTCCTCCCTCTACAGGACATTAAGATGTGGATGGCTCACCTTGCCTGAGGAGGAGGAATACTGCTTTGAACTATGGATGACAAGAAGGGTGATAACTAAGAAAAGAGACACATACTTACTTCTTCTTAAACAGAAAATAAGTGAGTGTTAGTTTTATTGAGATTGGACAAGAAATGAGTGATTGTTAAATTCTCGTTAGACTGCCAAAACATTAATGAGACCGACAATGAATTTTCTTTGCTCAAAGCATGTACTTTGCAATTCTGTGATTCTGTGTAATAAGTCAACCTTCCTTTTGTTTAAAAGGTCCCCTTAAATACTGGAAGGAAATTAGGTATCGCACAATATGGACTAATTTATACACACATTTAGTACAATGAGCCCTTCAACTGTCCATTTAAGAAAGGATGAGATATGGGGACATGGTTTAGTGGGCATGGAGGTGATGGGCTGATGGTAGGATTAGATGATCTAAGTGGTCTTTCCCAACCTTAATGATTCTATGATTAAATAAAAAATGTTAAGATTTTTTGTTTATTTCAAGGCATAATGTGAAATTTTTAGTTTTCAGGGTCAAAACCAGTTTCATTTCTCACTGCTCTCAGTAAGGGAAGTAAACTAAACCTGTTTTAAATCAGTGTCTTTTACATGTCTGAGTATCTACTCCTATCACAGCATTTTCAGTAAGTTTTCTTCTCTAGCTCAACATTGCCAGCCACACTACTAATGCAGTAATAGTCATTCATACAAACATACTGTCTTTGCAGCAAGATGGAAGAAAGACGTAAAAGAAGGGATGCAAAAGCTAACATAACTTTCTCGTGACTCAAAAGAAGAAAAAGAATTGAGATGAATGAGCAGATAAATAGACTTCTAAAACAATTTTGACTTTTTTATGGTTTTCTTCATGGGAGATGAATCAAAATCCACTGTTTCATTCAAAATGTATGAAAATGAAATTATTTGATATATTCCATCCATCCAGAATACTGATTTGTTTTCTATGACAGTCTTACTGCCAACTCTTGGCATATTAGTTTCATAGAGATATTTAGATAATTGACTTTTCTCCATATTTCCAATGTTCTGATGACTTCATTGGAAAATTGACATTCCTGTGGGATCTCTTTGAGGAAAAGTGGAAGTCTGCATATGATCTGGGCACCCTTAGCTCCCTTGAAAGACAGCTGGGAATGTGATTCTAGGTTTGAGCAATTTTGGACTGCAATTCATCTATCTTTGACTGTCTGGATTAGAATGAAATGGACAGTACCTTGGAAAGGCCTACTTTGCTCATGTGGAGAGGTTGTATCCATCGCTAGTTCAGATCAAGATAGCTACACTGTAAACCACAAAGATTAGCCTACTATAGGAGACTGGACTGATGCTTTACCACCTAGATTTAATCCAGGTACCAGTTCCTAGTGTGCAGAGAAAACGTGGAACATCTGATGATGTTTACTTTCAGTTCACAATACCAGTACGATGCCCAAGATAGTGAGAATCTAAATTACTAGCTTTTAAGCACTTCAGAATCAGGAGTTCCATAAACCTAGCCAATGGTCATAGAGTGTGCATTTTCCGTAGTCTAAGTATACCCCAAGGTGCTTAAATATTGCAATATATTTGTACTGGTATGTTTATTACTGCCTGTTTTTCAGGGTTTCGCAGAGTCAAAATGAAAGAAAATTATACTATAGTTAGAGAGTTTGTTCTGTTAGGATTATCCCAAACTCACAAAGTCCAATCAGTTCTCTTCTTCTTCTTCCTGCTGTTCTACATGATAATTCTCCCAAGTAACATCCTTATCATTCTCATAATTCAGGGGGATTCCCAACTGGGATCACCCATGTATTTTTTCCTGGCCAACTTGGCATTCTTGGATATCTGCTACTGTTCTGTGACCCCACCCAAAATGCTGGCTGACTTTTTCTCAAACCCTAAGACCATCTCCTATAATGCCTGCATGATCCAGCTTTTGTTCCTTCTCTTCCTGGGAGCATGGTTCTTGGCCATGGCCTATGACCATGAAATTCTAGAAAAATGGATGTATTTCAAAGTGTGCTTAGCATCTTAGTGTTTCTTTTGTTCACTGTGAGTGTCTATTAATTACTAATTCAGTATTCACGATTTATTACCTTGTATCAGATGTTGGTGATGGAAGTTTTTCTCATTTGCTCTTATGTGATTTTCTTTATTTGCTGCATGGAAGAAATATGCATTATTTCATCAAGAAAGATACATTCTCCATCCCAACCCCTGACATCTTTAATAGTCATGCATCTCATTATTGGACTGGCAAATGGGGAGTGAGCAAGTGATTGTGTGGTGCTCAGCCACCTGCCAGGTTAAACCACTGCACCTCTCAAACTCACTCATTGACTTACTCACACATCATATCTTCTCCTTTACATGTTTCAGGCTGGGAAATGAAGATATAATTTTGTGCCTAGACAAAACCAGCATCAATGCTGACAAAGGAAGAAATGAGCTGAAGAGTGGACAGACAGAACAGATGAAACAGTCCAGATGGATGAGGTCATTCAATACACGGAATTGTGTGAGGCAGGTGGCACATCTGTGTGGTTGGCTGTATTTAGAGTCAGCAGGAGTGAATGGCAGAAAAATGTGAATATTTGGGAAGCTGGAGAGGAGAATGGATGAATAACTTTGTAGTTGGATATATGATGGCCATCCAGGTAAGGGGAGGTAGATGACTGTTGAAGGAGTTGATAAAAAAATGCAGAATGTGAGGGAGAGGATAGAAAAAACTGCCAGGTTCATGACTGATAGGTCAATTCAGTACCTAAAGATAGGTATCTAGAAACACCTTGTCTTTGTTCAGATCACTGTTCTGTACTGAACAGAGCCTCAGCTCAGTTGTCAAAGCTTTGAGCAGGAATGACATCAAAGTGACTCCTTTGCATCAAAGAGTCACAGCACAGGTGAGTGTTCCTCGCACAAATGAGGAAATCCAATCTAGCTGCCTTTTCAGAACAATGCCTGTCTCCTGTATTTCCTGTGCTGTATGTGTTGGCAACATGTGTCTATCTTGGAAATGACAGGACATCCAAAATTATACAAGACATTCATGTTTCAGAAACCAAATCTCACCTCTATATTTAAAAAAGAAGAAAAGCATCTTCCTCTTAACAGTACAATATTTTTATACATTTAGGTATTTTCACATAAATACGTGTAAATGAATAAATCTTAGTAGAGAGAAATATTCCCCTCTTCACAGTCACCCCTTATCCATGTCACTGCTTTTTGGCAGTATGTACATTTGTGAACAACTGTTTTCAAGGATGAAGCACAGGAAGAGTAACATCTCACCAAAAATCTCCGATGAACACCTTGAGACCTCACTAACAACTGCAGCTACTTCCATGCAACTGTTGTGTTAGTCTCACAAAAACAAACTCAACTATCCTACCAGTTTTATGGGGTTTTTTATGCTCTCCTTTTTTATGTTTTAATAAAAATCATTAATGATTAAAAAGTCTTGTTACTTATACATATTAACAAGGCTGCTCCAAAAGTAGTGTCTCCTTTTTGTTACGTCGGTCCACAACATCAGAGGTGGATGTTGGTGGTATGGCAGTAAAGGCTGAACCTTCCAACCAGTATCCCGTTACATGTTGTTGCTGTGTGACAGATGGCAGCAGAGTCTGACTGAATGGAGTCTGACATGAGAGTGTGTAAGAATCAAAGCTGTGTCATTGAATTCCTCCGTGCAGAAAAGATGGCACCGATGCTTGCTGAACATTTATTGAGATCAAACAGTGGATGTCAGCACAGTGAGGGGGGATGGTGCATTTCAACAGTGGCAACAGTGACAGTGGGTCACCTCTGCTGGTGCTGATGTTTATGAGTGCGGCATGCAGGCTCTTGTTCATTGCTGGTGAAAATGCATAGCTAATGGTAGTGACTCTTCTGAAAAAAGATGTTTTGTAACTTAGAATTTGCTCTATCAAACAGTGTTATTGTGCTCTTTGTTTTATTTTTCATGAAAATAATTAGGAGACATTATTTTTGGAGCAACCTTAGTAGATGAGGCCCTAGACAATTCCTCTTCCCTCAGTCAGGCCCAGGCAAGCCAAAAGGTTGGACACCCATGCTTTAGCATCTTTACCAACGTTTATCAATGTGACAAACGGGTATCAAGTGCATCCTCAGCAAGTAGGCAGACTACACCAAAGGGACCTGGACCTGGGCAAGCTTAGGAAATGGGCCTGCATTAATTGAATGAGGTTCAAAAACGTGCAAGGTGATGCACCTGGGTTGGGGAAATCCCTGACGTGCAGACTGGGAGAAGAAGTCATGGAGAACTTCTCCTGTGGATAAGGTTCTGGGGGTTCTAGTGAATGAAAAGATTTACATGAGTCATCAGTGTGTACCAAGAAGGTCAGCTGTATCCTGGGCTGCATCAAAAGAGACGTGGCCAGGTGGATGAAGGAAGTGATTGTCCCCCTCTGCTCTTCTCTTGTGAGGTCCCACCTGGAGTATTGCATCCAGATCTGAGGCCTCTAGCACAAGAACAGGTAGTTGTTAGAGTGGATCCCACAAGAGTGCCATGAAGATGACCAGAGGGCTGGAGTACCTCTCCTGTGAAGAATGGCAGTTGAAGCTTTTCAGCCTGGAGAAGAGAAGGCTTTGAGGAGACCAGATTGCAGCATTTCATTACTTAAAGGGATCTCATAAAAAAAAATAATAAATAAAGATCAAGTTTTACATGGTCTGGAAGTGAAAGGGGAATGGTTTTTAACTAAAGGAGGGGAGATTTAGATCCTCAGCCCTGGTCTTTGCCTTGGGGCACAGCAAGACTGATGTTGAATGACAAAGTCTCAATAAGGTAAGCAGATCAGGGTCAAGTGTGTGGAAATATCACAAGCTAAAAGTTTCTTTGCTCCAAGTTTCCAGTCTGAGCTGAACTGACAAGAGGAGGTGAAAACAGTCAGGATATAGAGCCTCTCTTCTTGTGGAAAGGAGTGATGGAATCAGCACAGGTATCTTTTTACATGGTCTGATAGCGGTAGGACAAGGGGGAATGCTTTTAAACTAAAAGAGGGGAAATTTAGATAAGGTGTTAGGAGGACATTCTTTACTCATAGGGTGATGAAGCTCTGGTACAGGTTGCCCAGAGAAGTTTTGGAAGTCCCATTGCCAGAGGCCTCCGAGGCCAGGATGGATGGGGCCTTGGGCAGACTGATCTAGTGGGTGACAACCAGTCCACAGCAGGGGTCATGGACCTATGTAATCTTTAAGGTTCTTTCCAACCAAAACCATTATATGATTCTGTAAGTCTTGCAGTCCATGATCTGCAAACTTCCTGCCCTTAAGGATTTTAGGAGCCTAGATAATTTTCCTTGTCCAGAGGTTTATGCTGCTTTAGATCTGGTCTTTCTTTATCTTTCTTCCCCCCGATTGTTCAGTTCCTCCCACCAGGATGTGAAGCCAATTGTATGGATCACAGGTTTGGCCTTAGTGTGGTTGCACCAGTATAAACAGAGGGTATCTTGGTCAGAGCTTCAGGAAGCCAAAGCTGTTGAGGCAGAGCTGGTAAGAAGATTTTTCTGGGTGAACTTATACTCTGGGCCTTTCCCACGAAATGCACAGCCAACACCCATATTCCTCTTTCCCTGTGCTTTGGTGTAGCAGTCTATGAGACAGTCAATACACACCATTTTCCCTTTCTGAGTAGTGTTCCCCCTCTGCTTTTTCTCTCTGCAGAGGTCCATCTAGATGAGTGTCTGAAAGCAGCAAATTCCCTCTTATGTTGCTTTGTAGAGCCCAGAACCTTCAGGATCTGAACTTCCCCATGCTATAGGGGGTGCGCAAGATGTTGGACAGAGATGCAGCTGGGACAATTGATGAAGGAAGGGAAGGGAAGGAGAGGGAAGGGAAGGGACTGGAATAAGTTGGGGATGTTGTTTTCCAAGGTAGACATTGCTTAGAAACTTACTGGGCATCAGTTTACTTGTGGAAGATGGTGATCATCTGTATATCAGAAGTGAATGCCTATGGATCATTTATTTTTTTCCTCTTTCCTCACTTATTAAACTCCTTTATCTCGATGCATGAGTTCTCTTGCTTTTGCTACTCCTATTCTCTCCACCATACTGCTGTGGGAGTGGGAGTGAGTGAATGTAAAATTGTATGTTCTGTGTAGAACTAAAGAAAGATTTATGCAGAGTATGTGAATTTCCACACTTTTCTATGGCATGCCAGTCCTGGCCATTATGAAGCTATGTAGTCATCCTCAACTTACTGTATGTGTCAATGATCAGTATAGTCCACCACAGTTGTGGTTTAACCTGGCAAGCAGCCACACGCCAGCTGCACAGCCCTTCACTCACTCTCCCCTCCCTCCGTGGGACTGGGGAAAGAATCAAGAAAAAAAAGGGAGAACGTGCCAGGTTAAGATAAAAACGATTTACTATGACAGAAAAAGAAGAGAGAAAAATAACAGTAATGATTTTATATATGCTGCAGTTTCAAAAAGATCCAAGAATCTTAGCCAAAAATTCCACAGTATATTCTGCATTACCTATGGAGTTGTGTTCAACAGCTGCATGTTAATGTAGAACACATTTGGGACAGAATTCATCTCAGTGGTAGCCTAAGTGCAAAATAGTGGTTCAGGGACTGTCTTCAGTCAAAAGAGGAAGATAGGGCTCTCCAAAGAGTGATTCATCCAATAATTTTAGCCATCAGTATTTAGAAAATAGATCACATTGCATAGATCCTTTCTGTCTGTGCACAAGGCAAGCAACTGTAATTTAGAAGTTTAAGTCAGAGACCACAAAGACTTAGAAAGATTTAATCTACACTTTGGAGTAGTATTACCTGTTTCCTTTGTAATTATCCACTTTGGAAATTATGCTGACTTGAAATGATCAGCCAAGGAGTTTTACAGGGACATGACACAGCAATGTAAATTACCCTAAATTCCAGAGGGGGCAAATCAGATGCAGATGTGGACATTTGGATTTAGATGCCTACAGAGAAGCTTTGTATCTCAGAAGTCAGTGTCTCTAAACTTGATACAGTCAGTGCACGTCCACTTAATGCAGTCAGTTAAGCCAGTAGAGCAATTAATAGATTGAAATATAGGTCTCCTCCAAAGGAACCTGAAACACTCTCTTGGCCTCATTGGCTTTATTGATCATATATCTATCTCACAAATAGTTTGCAGGTCAGAAGATCAGAATTTGGGCACCTCATGAACATAGCAACACAGACATGGAAGACACCAGAGGTGGTCTTTTGCCTGAATACTGATGCCTGAGTGACATTTTACTACACACTGGGATACCACCTGCCCTCCAAATTCTTCTTTAGGGAGAGAGAAGATGAGAATATCCCACAAGTCCTATGTCAAACTCATTTGAAAGTCTTGAATGCTCCAGGAGGTCTTAAATATCTAAAGACATATGTGCTAAGGCAAATTCATCTCTTCCGTGAAGTGTGTCTGTAGTGTTATTTTTGCTAGCATCTTTTCTGTCCAGTACTAACCCTCTAACACTCCACAGAAAAATTAGATGATACTCAGGATTCTTTCTGCATCAAAATTGCAAAGCAACTCTCAAGATGAAGCCTACATCGAGGTGCTTTCATCAGCAAATGGAAGTTGAGCATTGAATTTTTTTAGGGCCTAGAGAAAGAAAACGTTTTATCTCCCTCCCCCAAACTCTTCACCACGTAGTCTTTTGGGGATTGTCTTTCTCAGAAAACAGGATTTTTTTTTACTGCTGTCAAATGAATCTGGTTTTGTTGTTGTTGTTCTTTCTGCACTACAAATCCAACAATACCGAGATAAGCTCTGCAGTTTCAATTTCTCTCAATTCCACTTGTACAATTTAACAGACACTCAGTTCCATGTCAAAGAATGATAGATATTTTTAGTTTTAAAATCTTTTAATTTAAAGCCTGTCCTATCACTACACTCCCTGATAAAAGTCCCTCTCCAGCTTTCTTGTAGGCTTCGTTTTGGTAATGGAAGGCCAGTCTAAGGACTCCTGAGAGCTTTCTTCAGGCTGAACTATCCCAACTCTCTCAGCCGTTCTTCATAAGAGAAGCACTCCATCCCTCTGATCATACTCTGGATTTCATCCAACAGGGTCATGTTATTCTTATCTTGGGGGCTCCAGGTTGGGTCTCATGAGAGTGGAGCAGAGGGGTAGAACGTCTTCTTTCAGTATGTTAGCTACACTTCTTTTGACGCAGCCCAGATAACCATTGGCTTTCTGGGCTTTAAGTAGACATTGCAGGCTCATGTTGAGTTTCTCCTCAGCCAAGACCCATAAGTCCTTCTCTGCATAGCTACTCTCCATCCATTCTCGCCTAGCCTGTATTTGTGCTTGTGATTTTCTCAACCCAGGTGCAATACTTTGCAACTGGCCGTGTTGAACTTGATGTTATAGGCCCATTTCTCAAGCCTTGTTTCATGGTTTTATGACATCATAACATCACATAGTGCACTGGGAGTTAAATGGTTAATGCTCCAGTTCTGTGGACTGTCGATATTTCCAGGTACCTGGTTCTCAGGATTTAGGGACCATTAGAGTAAGGCCTTTGGTTTTGGACACTCTCTCTCATTTTATGTGATTTATTAGTTTCCAATTATATTGTATTATATCGTGTTACTTTGCATTCTGATATATTCAGTAAATTAGTTTTCTCCCTTAGCTCACTGCTGCTGTTTTTGTTTTTAGGCCCATCTCCCTACCTCTTCCCTATCCCCTTTCCTCTCTCCCAGAGCATGGATCCATGGGCCCCTCCACCCCAATTAGTCATGGAATTGGACCGAACCAGCCTAAAACCACTGACACCTGCCCTTCCCTCCAATATGTTGACTGCAGCACATAGCTTGGTATTGTCAGTAAATTTGATGAGGGTTCACTCGATCCCACTGTCCATGTCAGACAAAGATGTCAAATAGCATTGGTCCTAGAACTGACCTCTGAGGAATGCTGCTCATCAGTGGTCTCCACCTAGACATCATGACACTGACCACAAGTCTTTCAATGCAACCATCCAGTCAGCTCCTTATCCACAGAGTGGTCCATGTCTCTCATTAAATCCATGTCTCTCCAATTTAGAGAGAAGAATGTCATGAGGGATAGTATCAAATGCTTTGCACAAGTCCAGGTAAATGACATCAGTTGCTCTTCCTTTATCTACTAATGCTGTAACCCTGTTAAAGAAGGCTACCAATTTTTTCAAGCACGATATGCCCTTACTGAAGCCATGCTGGCTGTCATCAGTCAGCTCCTTGTTTTCCATGTGCCTTAGCACAATTTCCAAGAACACTGACTCCATGATCTTGCTGGATCCAGACATGAGTCTAACCAACCTGTAGTTCCCAGAATGTTCTTTTTTTCACTTTTCAAAACTGAGTGTTATTTTTCCCCTTTTCCATTTGGTTGAAATTTCACCAGACTGCCACAACTTCTGACTGTGATGGATAGTAGTTTAGTAATGTCATCTGCCAGTTCCCTCGGGATCCTCAGATGCATCTCATCAGGCTCCATGGAGTTAAGCACCTTTAGGTTTCTTAAATGGTCTCAGACCTGAACATCTCCTACAGTGGGTAGTTCTTCATTCTCCTAGTCTCTGCTTTTGTCTTCTGCAACTTCCATGGTGTGGCTGAAGCATGTGCTGGTGAAAATGGGCAAAACCTTGTTGAGTACCTCAGCCTTCCCTACATCTCAGGTAACCAGGTCTCCCATCTTCTTCCAGCATGGGCCTACATTTTCCCTAGTCTTCCTTTCATCACTGAGGTACTTACAGAAGCATTTTTTGTTGCCCTTTATGTCCATTGGCCAATGTCAACTCAGTTCTATACTGGTTATTGATGAAAAAGCAAGGTCCTCATCTGGATTTTTGAAAAGGAAAAAGAAAAGGCCTTAAACATGCACAGACACAAATAGAGGGCCACAGGTGCATCATGTGATGTTCAAATAAAATGCTCACAAGCATGATTAAATGCTCAGAAGGATTATTAAATCCAGTTGGCGGCTAGTCACCAGTGGTGTCCCCCAGGGCTCAGTGCTGGGGTCACTTCTATTTAACATCTTTATTAATGATCTTGGTGAGGGGATTGAGTGCACCCTCTGTAAGTTTCCAGACAATACCAAGTTGGGAGGGAGTGTTGATCTGCCTGAGGGGAGAAAGGCACTACAGAGGGACCTGGATAGGCTGGATCAATGGGCCAAGGTTAACTGTGTGAGTTTCAGTAGGGCCAAGTGTTGGGTCCTGCATTTTGGTCACAACCTCGGGCAACACAGACTTGGAGAGGAGTGGCTGGAAAGCTGCCTGATGGAAAGGGACCTTGGTGTGCTGATGGACAGTTGGCTGAATATGAGCCAGCAGATGGGCAACAAGGCTTGTGAAGAGCTTAGAGAATATGCCCTATGAGGAGAGACTGAAGGAACTGGGGCTGTTTAGTTGTGGCAAAAGGAGGCTGAGGGGAGACCTTATTGCGCTCTTCCAATACCTCAAAGGTGACTGTAGAAGAGCGGGGATGGTCTCTTCTCACTGGTGACAGGACAAGGAGAAATGGCCTCAAGTTGCGCCAGGGTAAGTTTAAGTTGGATATCAGGAAAAAACTTCTTTACACAAAGGGTTGTTAAGCACTGGAATAGGCTCCTCAGGGAGGTGGTTGAGTCACCATCCCTGGATGTGTTTAAAAACCGTTTGGATGTGGTGCTCAGGGACATGATTTAGCAGAGGGTTGTTAGAGTGGTATGGTTAGGTTGTGGTTGGACTCGATGATCTTTAAGGCCTTTTCCAACCTGAGCAATTCTACGATTTCTATGATTCTATGATTTTTTTGGTGAAACTTCATTTAAAAGTTGTATACCATTTTTAGTCAAAAGAACACTACAAACCATTGTAAGCTAAACAAAACAATACAACCCCAAGTAAAACTACAGAAAACTGGTAAAGAGGTAGATAGTAACCTTTCTTAAAATTAAAAAGGTATAGATTGATTAAAACAAACAAACAAACAAAAAAACCCTCTTTTCGATAAAGAAATATTATTTCTTCCCCAAGTTTCTGGCTTTTTTCTATCTTTCATTATTAAAATTTTCATAATGTTTTGGTTTGGGTATCAGTGCCTATATCAGGCATAAAATAAAGTAGCTTTTTTCACTAAGTGTTGTATAGAATCATGCCTGCCCTTCCACTCCTTTCATGAGGAAGCTATAAGCAGCCAGGAGGCCTGCCCTCAGTCTTCTCCAGGCTGAAGCAAGTGCCTTCAGCTACCCCTCATACATTGCCCATTTTAGCAGTTATTTGTTTGCTCCCTAATAGTTTTATGTTCTTCTTATACTGTGATGTCCAAAACTGTGCACAGTTGGAGCTCAAATTGAGGCTGTACCAGTACAGAGGAGAGCAGGACACACATTTTCCCCAACCATCTAGGAATAACGTTCTTAACACACAACATAATTTTTTATTTTTAATAAACAATTTTCTTCCTTTCATTAAAACAAGCCTGGAAATCTGGGGGGAATTATGATGAATATTCCTCTGGTTTCTGTGCATAGTTAGGAAAACAGGTAAAGACAATCGTAATTAGAGCAGGCAAAGGCTCTGCATATAGCTACTGTGGGCTGCAGTGGCAAGAGAACAAACTGTAACAAAGTCTGTCTTACTCCCAGCACACGAATCAAAGGATACCTCCGGCCACCCACTGCTTGATCACAAAGAAATTTTTCTTTTCTCTGTCTGATTCCCACCGGGATATGAAGCAGAATAATTTCCTTTCAAAATGTACTCGTTTCTTATAATATATAATTAGAACAAGTGACAAATCAAAATGGTACTGTATGCATTCAGTGAAACACACCTGAGAGGTCCGTAATTGACTGCACAATGTTTATAACGCTGAAGGAAGTGGCAGAAAACTATGAGCAGAGCTCATTATAGCTGTCAGCATTTTAATGAGTCCCTTGAGGAACATGGTGCTAATTTCACACTTTGAAGCTGTGGCAAAATCTGGCGATATGCCTTGGAGAAATGACAGGCAGAAGAAGATAGAAAAGTTACTTGGAGTTTTAATAGGGCCCAGTGTGAGATGCAAGACTGGAAATGGAGTTGGACAACGTGTTCCCACTGGGGCTCATTAGAGCAGAAACTCACAGGTGTTAATTACAAACAGAACAGAAAGACATAGAATTCTGTATCAAACTTCCTGTACTGAAGTCAAACAGCAGTCTCCAGGCATCAGGAAAAGTGATCCTTTCAGTCAACACATGCAGAATGTGGAAAGAAAGCACTGTGGATCCACCTATGCATAACTGTGCTTCCAAGAGACCAGTGGATGTACAGGCCGTGCTCTCCAGGCCTTCATTATAATGACCAGCCAAAACACTGTGACAACAGTACACGTGCCTGACATGTTCATGCATCACAAACTTGCTGACAGACCCTGTTCTAACTCATAGTTTCCTCCCCTGCACCCTGATCCAGCTCATTTCTGGATTCAGACACATACAGGCTTAAATGTTGCACCTCAGTCCCAGTCCTCTGTTACGTTAGGACTGGAATGTCTCCTTTTCTGCTCTGTGAAACCAAAACCGGGGGCTTAACAGCTTTCCTTGATGTCCACCTATCTCACTGCTTTTGAGGATGTTCCAAGAAAGGAACTACAAAGTCCTACATTATGACTGAAGCAAGAACATAGTGAACATAATATTAATTATCTCTTTCTTACAAAGACTATTCCAGTGCCCAACCACTCTTTCAGAGAAGTTTTTCCTAACATCCAACCTGAACCTCCCCTGGCACAACTTGAGGCCATTCCCTCTCATCCTATCATTAGACACCTGGAAGAAGAGGCCAATTCCCACCTCGCAACAACCCACTTTCAGACCATTGTAGAGAACAATAAGATCTCCCTTGAGCCAAATATCTCTGATGAGACATCGACAGAGCATGCTGCTGTTCAGCATTAGGGTGAGAGTAACTCACTTTTGCAGTGACTTACAGCTGCATGCAGGGCTACTTGGTCAAATGAAAGTGATTTACCAATGCCCAGTAAAAAGTGGATCATGATGGAAGAGCTACAAAATCAGACCCAAGAATTAGGACTGAATGGTAAATTCATGATGATTCTGAGGGGTCTGTTTTAATTACATTTATGGCAGGAATGCATGATTTGATCCTGCAGCAGGCCCCCTCCAATCAGTATGGGACATTAGTGGCAGTTTCAAATCCCTTGGTAGCAGGAGATGTCACAATACGAGCAGTGAGTACAGGGGCTGACCTAGGCAAAACTGAATGTACAAGGCAAAGTAACAAGAACCAGTGAAGATATCTTGAAAACAGATATGGTTTAACTTGATACAAGCATGTCTACAGGCAGAGAAGATAGACAGACGGGTGAATCATGTACATCTTAATTTGAGTAAGCAACTGAGTAATGATAATCATTTTTGACATATTCCAGAGCGACTGAAAAATATGTAGTTTGGAGTGGGCCCCTTTGTGATCAATGAGTATGCATGAATTCTTAGAACCTACAACCCAGAGAAAAGCCCTTCAGGTAGCTCAGCTTGTGGTACCTAGTGCCCCCAAAAGCAAGACCTGGGTTTTGATGGAGGCTGAGGTCCACTCGGAGTAAGGGCGTCTGTAAGGGACTGGGGGACTGAAGGCCTAATGTTGAATTAACCATTTATCAAAAAAAAGAAATAGCAGGATGTTATGGCTCTTGTTAATAAAGAAATGACAATAATTTATGGTAATCCATCAAAATTTTCATGTTTCCATGCTCTTATAAGAGGATGTGGTGAACAAGCAATACTCAGACCTGACTGACATTATGTGTTGGCCATCTACCTCCTCATGAGTATCTTGTGGCCATAGCCCCAATTTGGGAGCAAGATATTTGGAATGCAGCTGTGCACAGACCGATATAATCATTCCATGTTTCTGGACATCAACCTTTACAATCACCAAGCAATGATGAAGTGGATGCCCTAGCTCAATTCCAGTGGCTGGAAGATTCACCAGCTGAGCACACTGCCCAGTAGCTGCATAAGAAGCTAAGATACGAGGGACAGAAAACCATGTGGGCAGCAGTAAAAGCTTGGGATCTGTCAATTCACATTTGATGTGATACAGGCTTATCAAGGTTGTGAAACCTTTATCAGAACATAACTACACTCACTACCCCCAAAAACAGCCCACCTTGCCAGAGGACATCGTCCATTACAACGGTGGCAAATCAACTATGTAGGCCTTTTGCCCTGGTTTGCAGGAGCAAAATACACCTTAACCTGTGTAGATACAGTAAGTGGCCTTCTACAAGCCTACCCAGTGCTGTGAGCTGACCAGGCCCATACACTCAGAGGACTCACAAAATTAATGGCTTCATACAGAACCCCACAAGGATCACATTTTACTAGCACTCTTGTACAATAATGGGCTGAAGATAATAACACTGAATGATGTTTCTACTTACCATACAATCCCACCAGAGTGGGTCTTATAGGTAACTATAATGGTGTATAGAAAACAGCCCTTAAGGCTGACACTCAATTTAGGAAGGGGTGGACAACATGAGGTATTAAGAGACTTAAATGAAAGATGTCAAAACGGTTGACCCAGTGCTTTATGTGTGCTACAAACTACTTGGGCTTCTCCACTTAAGATACAGATAAGGAGGACCAAAAAAAAGCATAAAACTGCAAATTTGCACCACGAACAACCTACTGCTCCCTCCCCCTGCTGGCCTTGAACCTGATAACCACACAGTAGAATGGTCATAGGACACAAAAGCAGGGCCAAAATGGTCTGGTCTATTTGTTTCTTGGGAAACATTACTGGAAAAGGGAGGTTCTGTAACCCCCCCAGGTGCTTGGTAGCTGTCCCACTAAAATACTTGTCAACACACCAATTTTTATTTTACATGGAACATTGATAATATCATTATGGCAGATCCAGGTCCCTTCTACGTTACCAGATATATCTGCACAGCCTCCAGTATCAGGACAAAAATTCTGGTATAACCAACCTAGTCATACCCCTATTCAAGCAAAAGTATTGACACAAGATCACCATGGAAGGTGGAATTACTGTTATTAGTGCCAGTTAGCATTTATCTCATTCCCCTTATGGTCCACGGCTAATTATTTATTGATTGGGCAATCCATGTAATCTGTATTGTTCACCAGACTGATTATTAGGTGTGTGCCATTTTACCCACAAATGCCAGCAAATGGTTACCTTGGTGCATTAATCCAAATGAGACACAGTGGAACCAAGGTCTTCAATGGAATATAAGCATAAATGAATGGCCAATCTTCAATAAAATGGCTGCCAAAATAAAGGATGAAGTCCAAATGTGGGATCACATACAACCTCATCACCCTATGGATTCTCACAGTATATGGGACGGTGTAGACTGGCTCTCATCTTTGACAGTGAGGATACGACACCAGCTCCCCTATTGTGCCGAACTGAATTCTTCTAAGGGAATTGATGTGCGGGTAGGAGCTTCACCCAAAAGCTGGTGTGAGAACATTACCTTCTGCAAATCCTTGAGGAAGAGCCCTAATAAGTCTTCCATGCGGATCTTTGAGGGTTTGTGATCAGTATGGCTGGCCATACCTGCCATTTAATTGGACTGGATGATGTACTTGGGGATGGCCCTATGTACTCAGTACAATACACTCCAAACAACCACAACTGCCAATTGACAATTAGCGAACCTTTCTCACTAGACATCAATATAAATGAACAGTTTAGTGATTCTGCACAATGGCCATCTTTTTGCCACTGTCTGCAGTTATTTCTACTGAATGGCAAGTATCTGCATTAGCTAATCACACCGCAGTAGCACTATATTTAGCCCAACAAACTATCAGGCTGATCAACCAAGAATTAGAACAAACACGAAAAAAGTGTACTACAAAATTGCATGGCATTAGACATACTGGGGACTAGGGGAAAAGGCTTGCGTTAGGCTGGGAACACAAACAGGCTGCACCTGCCTGTGCTTCTGCACATTGCTAGAAGAAACCTGCTTATGAGAAACTGTTTCAGAGCTGTAGCCAGTTATCCTTGTTTTATGTGAATGTCCTTGCTCATCTTGGCACACAATGCTGTGTTGTCTCCTGCTGTTATACATAAAGCTATGGCATTAAGGGGTAGCACAGTCACTCCACTAGCCAGCTGCTCTCAGTCATGAGTGTACTTCTCCATTAAATCAGTGAGTTTTAACTCACCTTCATCTACTTTTTTTAGGATTAGTAAACCATACACAGAAGCACTGGTTCATAAATGACATGAAATTGCAGGGGAGAGCAAAACTCTTTTCAGAGGCATCTGTTGCTAGGCCGAGAGGCAATAGGCACAAACTGGAACATGGGATGTTCTGTCTAAAATATCAGGAAGCATTTCTTTCCTATACAGGTGATGTAACGCTATCACAGGTTGCCTAGAGAAGCTGTGGAGTCTTCCTCCTGTGTGATCTTCAAAAGCTGCTTGGACATGGTCCTGGACAACCTGCTCTAGGTATCTCTTGCTTGAGCAGAGGTGTTGGACCAGGTGACTTCCAGAGATCCCTTCCAAACACAACCATTCGTTGACTGTTGTGCAGGCCTCCCATGATCAGGGAAATGCATTAGATGGCCATTAGATGGTAGCAGAGGGAAAACAGCAATTTGACAGTCATGGGGCTGGGAAAGGGAGGTCTAAGAAGCAAGCAGACTGTGCAAAATGTATATGCTGGAGAGTGTAGATCATTGTGGTAGCCAGAGGCCTCACAGTGCCCTGGCACTGAGCCTGGTACAGGGCTGTGGGGGAGCAGAGGGCTGGGCCCACTCCTCATGACCCCTCCTGCCTCTCTGCAGCTCTCTATCACCTGCAGCCAGTGGTAGACAAGGTCCTTTTCAATGTTGACTTGTGCAATCCAGGAGAATTTAGACCAATAAAGCTCTTCTCATGGTAGCATTATGGGGGAATCGACCTTTCTTTCCCGGAGACAGGGGAAGGGCCCACACCGTTGGTCATGCCAAAACCTGACAGGTGCTGAGGGCCAATATCACCATGGGGCCACTCTCAATGGTCTTTCAAATTCTGTAGTGACCAGGAAAGATTCTTTAGGACTGGGAGAGAGTCCTGTTCTCTTTAGAAGAATCATAAGGAAGAAATGAGGCAGCACAGGACACTTGGCCTTCCCTTTTTTTCATTGGAGAGGTCCTCAAGCAGCTCGACATCATCCTTGCCTATCTTCTGAGCCTGTTTCCAATGCAGGGAATTGTGGTCCATCACACAGGGGCCAGAGAAGCAGCTGCTGCCCCACTGTTAGCGGTACCATTGGAATGCATTGGCTCTGAATGTTTTGCTCCAGCAAGAAATATTTCACCTTGAAAACAAATGATTATTATACACTGTTGGAATCAAGTATAACTGCTTCTGCATGCATAGGAGACTAATCATTTCCTGTATTAAAATTATATGTGTCATTATCAATGGAAAGATCTGAGCATCTCTTTTCACATTGTCTGAGAACCTTCTGTGTGCCCATATTTAATTACATACCTCAGGAAGAAATTCATCACTCTCTGCTATCAAATTTTGAAGTCACTCTGAGGTGGGTTCAGATTCCCACCAAACCACTCCCTCACTGCCTCTCCTCAGAAAAAAAAAAACAGGAGAAAAAGATTGTGGGTTGAGGCAGGCACAGGAAAAAATCACTTATCAGTTGCTGCCATCGGTAAAACAGACTTGACTTGGGGAAGAATAATTTATTGCCAGTCAGAAATAGAAGTGGATAGTGAAGAATAAAGGCAAAACTAAAATCACTTTCCTGCTCTATCCCTTTCTTTCCAGGCACAGTTTCATTCCCAGCTCAGACTGCAGTTCTTTATTAACTGCTCTAGCACAGCTCCTTTTCTGAGTACAGTCCTGCAGGAATGGACTGCTCCAGCATGAGGCCTTCACACAAGAAGACTTGACCCTAGAAGCTGTTCCTGCCACAAGCTTCTGTGTGGATTCTCCATAGGCAGCAGTTTCACTCAGGGCACAGCCACCTACACTTGCACCGGGGTCTTTCACAGGTATCAGTATGGGTATCTGCACTGATATGGTTTCTCATGAGCTGCAGAGGGGAAACTTGCTTCTACATGGTCTTCTCTACAACCTTCACAGGAATCCCTGCTCTGGCACCTGGAACACCTTCTTCCTGCGAAGAAGGTGTTCCAGGTGCCAGAACAGTGTTTCTTATGCATTTTTCTCACTCATTCCTCTCTCTCACAGCTACTGCACAGCCTTTTTTATGCTTTCTTAACATGTTACAACAGAGAAACCACCAGCATCACTGATTGGCTCAACTTTGGCCAGTGGCAGATCACTTTCTGAGCCAGCTGGAACTGACTGTCTGACATGGGGATTGGTCCTGGTGTCTTCTCGCAGAAGCCATATCTGCAGCCTCCTGCTACCAAAACCTTGACATAAATCCAAGAAGCAGTCAAAAATCTGTTTCTTTTTACATATTGTCTGCTTGTAAGAATGCTTGAATATGTCCTGGCCTATAATAGGAGTTGATCTGATGCACAAGTAATTTGCAGAGCACACATACCTCTCATTGCTTCCCTGACTGGTATAAGAGCAAGGCCAAGATCCTCCCACCTGAGGTTCCTCATTGCCCCTAGGAAGGAAAAGACCTCCAGCATGTGAGAGAGCACATTTCATAAGCTCAGCAAGTGGAGCATGCCACAGAAATTGCATGTAAACCTAGATACATCACAAAGTTTGGATAGCACGAAGCAGCCACCTCAGCCATTTCCTTACCAGAGACACCAGAAAAGAAATGCTGGTGTAAGGCACATGGAGAGCCTTCCAACTGCATTGCTCAAGAATTCTGGCCCACATGGACACAAGCACTTGCAGAGTGGCTTAAAGAAAGAAGAGATGAAGAAAAGATATGCCCCAAAACTGAAACTGATGTCCAAAATAAAACAAAAAACAAGAAAAAAACCAAAAACCATACACCTCCACACTCCTCACCAAGATGAGGTAACTTATCCTACTTAAGAAGAGTAACAGAATTAACTGCCAGCACCTGTGCAGTGTCTCTTTAGGGCAGATATCAAGGTGTCCTGCTTTTGGTGGGGACAGAGTTGGCTTTCTTCCTAAGAGATGGAATTTTACTGTGCTTTGGATCTAGGATGAGAACAATGTTGATAACGCACTGCTATTTTGGCTGTTGTTGAGTAGTATTTACACTAAGTCAAGGACTTCTCAGCTTCTCAGACTGCCCTGCTCATGCCACATCAAGGGAGTGAGTGAACAGCTGTGTGGTGCTGAGCTGCCTGCTGCATTAAACCACAACAATCCTTTTTGGAACCCAACGTGGGGCACGAAGGCTTGAAATAACAACAGGTCTGACCAGAGCATGTTAAAACATTTTTAATATTAGTGTCGTTTAATAGCTGCTGGTCACAGTGTTATTTATATTTCAGAGACTGTATGGTATATGACCCTTGTGCTGTTTACTATCTCTGGGGCTGGAGTTCCTGCTGAGCCACACTCAACACTGCACCAACCCTTGTGACAGGCCTTGCAGCTGCTCCAACCCCTGCAACAGACTCTACAGTTGTTCCATAGGCCATGCTGTGTCTCCAACCCTTGTAAGAAGCCCTGCAGTTTCCCCAAACTCTGTGACAGGCCCTGTGCAAACCTTTGCAAGTATCAGCTGCTCCTTTACATAAGATGAAACAATGGCTGTGAAAAACACCTCATTTTGTAAGGAAAGTAACTTCTACTAAGAAGGGGTTGGAAGGAGAAGATGAGGAAGGCTTCCGTTAAGCTGGACAATGACAAGAACATGAGGAGAAAGAGGTAGAACTTATAAAGGAGGCAGTAACCATCTGACCCCAGACCATGGGTGAGCTACAAGATGTGCAAGAACACCTCAGCCATCATCTCAGTCAGCGCATTATCACGTGGCTGCTCCAATGCTGGGACAGGGAATCCAGACAGCTTGGATCCCTCTCTAGGAAAGGTGGCAAAGACAAGAAGTTACAAAAGAGAGACAAGCCTTCAGCCTCTGGAGGTGACTCTTATCAGCCAGGAAGGAAAGGTATCCCTTCAAGAAAGAGCTGGCATGTAGCCCAGGCAAGTTGACCACCATGCAGGAAAAGTATTCAGTACATGAAGAAATTAACCATGCTGAAGGTGATATATAATACTGACATGAAATGGCACGGGTATACGAGTTGCAAGGAAAAACAATCACAGAAGTTCTCCCAGGAAAACTGCCACAGTGGTTTCTAGTCACCAGTTATCTAGGTGTAAAGTTAATAAGTATACAAATGTTATATAGTATAAAGAGAAGATAGGCTAGTAAGATTATCACATTGAAAAAGATAATCAGATATAAATGAAAGGTGCTCACAAAAACTCCACAAGGAGCAATCTCCAGGAGGAGATCCTTCCTGGGTAGCAGTCAGCCCCTAGATGGGGTCTAGGAGATGTGGAGCCTGGCTCCGCCCCTTCTGGCCACACAGGTGAATTGCCTTCACCTCCCACGCCTGACTCAGTGCTTGCCTCAGGTGGTCAATCAGAGGTTCAGGCCACGATTCAACAGTTCCCATTCACCAGGCGGGTTAGATGGGCTGATCTTACTTCTGAACATAAAGAAGGGACTTGTGATTTGCATTTACAAGAATGAATACAAGATGGATACTGCAATCAGGACTAGAGGTGTCCTGCCTCCAGCCAGGTGGAGGAAACAGACAGCTGAATTTGTCAGACTGTGTGGATTCAATGGCCTGGCACATCAGACCCATGATGTTTAAGGCTCTAGTCGATGCTGATGCACCCTAATGCCACCAAGCTGTAAAGCGACAGAACCCACCTGTTTTTCTGGCATGACATGGAAATCCCAACAGCTAATTGTACTGGAGGCCAAAGTGAGACCACCAGGGAAGGAGTGGCAGAAGCACTCCATTGTGACTAGTCTGGATGCTCTGTGAATCCTTGGCATAGACTACCTCAGGAGATACGACCCCAAAGGGTGCGCTTTCAGTATAGCTGCTTTGGAGGTGGAGGACGTGAAACAGCTTTCTACCTTGTTTGGTCTCTCAAAGGATCCTTCTACTGTGGGGCTGCTGAGAGTTGAAGAACAGCACGAGCTGATCACTACTACTGTTGTGCACTGGTGGCAATAGTGCACCAACTGAAACTCCCTGATCCCTATTCATAAGCTGATTCATTGACTGGAGAGGCAAGGAGTGAACAGCAGGACTCGTCCACCCTTCATTAGTCCCATATGGCCTGTGGGGAAGTCTGATGGAGAAGGTTAACAGTGGACTATCTGAATGAAGTCACACTACTGCTGAGTGCTGCCATGCCAGACAAGCTAGAACTTCAATAAGAACTGGAGTCTGGGGTGCCAACTTGGTTCCCCCAGTATGTGAAATGACAGAGAACTTCAGAGTGTGTATATGCATACATGTGTGTGTGTTTATGAGAAAGGATAATGAGGAGATGACTGCAACTATGCCTTCAGCAGCAGAAACCAACTCTTTACATCGCTGTCAACAGTTGGGACTGGTGTCATAGAATCATAGAATGGCCTGGGTTGAAAAGGACCATAATGATAATCTAGTTTCAATCCCCCTGCCATGGACAGGGTTGCCAACCACTAGACCAGGCCAAGGTCACCCATCACCTGACTGCTTCCTACTTTGGATTTGACAGACTCTGATATCTTGTGTGGACTGAAAGTAAATGAGGATCTGATCAGATTATGTCACATTAAGTCCAGGTGTCATTCCTTTGCTCTTCAAAAGGGGACCTTAGCTCTTCAACTGAGATGGCAGACAACCTCCACAGATGCTCTGGAGAGAGATGCCAGGGGTCCAGCATCCAAGCATCATTCACGGACACTGAGTGGTCTCCATCAAGAGTTGGTGAGGTCTTTTAAGTATCCATCACTTATTAGTTCATAAAATCATAGAATCATAGAATTTTAGAATGGCTTAGGTTGGAAGGGACCTTAAAGATCATCTAGTTCCAACCCTCACACCGGTTTTCTAGTTCCTCAGGTACAGCATGAGGTGTTCAATCAGTTCTTGAAGGTAGTCATTTCCCAATGGCATGTTTATCCACTTCCTCAAATAACTTGATCTCCACAAGTGTAATGAGAATGGAATCACTGTTAAAATTCGAAAAAAAGGCAGCCAGAATTGTCTGTGGTGATCAAGGTTGTGGCACCATCAGCACAGCCCTCCGTGTTGTTTTGTCTGAAGAGCACACCAAACCTGAGAGACAGTTTGAAGGAAGCTGCCCAGGTTTCGTGGAGAAGTGAGAGTTCAATCCTATGCACACTCATAGAAAGAGACAATCAGGGTGTGCTCTGGGATAAAAGCATCTGAAGTCAGATGTGATTTGGCCTCTTGAGCATCTGTAGACTACAAATGAAGTGGATTGTCTCAAGCTGCTGCCAAGAAAGTATGAGTATGGAGCTGGCTTATGTGAGGAAGCTGAAGACAGAGTATTCCAGTCTAGCAAGGACAGAGGGCACCCAAGTCAAAAGGAGGTTTGTGAGTTTGGGTACATCTACCAGTTCTCTCTTTTATTCAGCTGGCCAGAATGTTGGGCTTCCCGCTTTGCAATCCCTCACTCAATTAACAACTCAGCACTAATCAGTATATGGACCTGAGCCTAGCCTCCAAATCTGGCAATGAGACAGGACTGAGGAAGGAAGAATGCCACTGCCTCAGGCACACACCAATCACCACTCTGTTTGCAGATGCCCTTGGCAGTTAATGTTAACTGCATCAGATGTGAGGACACAGCAGAAGAGCCGGGCGGTAGGAGAAGGTTTGGCAGACGCTGCTTGGCCAGGAGCAGTCCTGCTGAGTGATTTGCAGCAGCTTCCTTTGGGCAACGAGTGCTGGGCAGGCTTACACGCACAAGCCTGTATGCATGAAGCATCCTGCAGCAGAGGAAGATGTTCCCCGCCCTGGAGGTGCCCCCCCGCTCGCCTGTCCCCGCCCCTGCCCGCCTTTTCTTGTCTGTCCACCCGTCTCTCCGCCCTTCCTCCACTGTCTTCACTGCAGGCGTCCCTGCATTTACGTAGACCTGCATCTTCCTATCTGCCTGAACATCTCTTGCTCTGTCTCTCCTTCCCTCCCCCTTCCGCCTCAAATCTCATCCATCTGCCTCTTGCTCTCTATCCTTCTTTTTCTTCTTTTTCCATCTCTCCCTCCCTACGTCTGATTGTCTGTCTTGTCCCAGCTGATGACCCAGGCCATTATTCTGGTGAGTGTCTGCTTGTTTGTCCTTCAGTTTGTTACTTTCTCCCTGTTTTCTGTTCATTGTCCCCACTCACTGGGAAGAGACTGACCCTATTCAGTTCATCCCTCTGACCACTTCTAATCCCTGCTCCCCAGAGGATGTGCACCCTATTTGCTCTGCCTGTCCACTGTCAGCATGATGGCAGGGTGGGGATTTTTCTGATGCTGCTCACCCTGCCACCTCAGAGCAGGAACTGTGGAAAGCGAGGCAAATGTTTCCATATCAGAGAGTCATATGGTTGGGTTTGGGGTAGAGGTAGGGAAACCCATTCACCTCCAGGTACTTTGCCAGAGGGCAACAAAACATTATTTAACAACACCCTCCCACTGGTGCCTTTCTGGGATTTATTTGCTCTGCTACTGTGGACCCTGGCTTCATTTCTCTCTCTGCTATGTTCCTCTACACTGCCTGGCCTTTCAGTCTGCCCTTGTGAGTTACTCCAAGAATATACTTCACAGGTGCAATCTTTTGTGCAGCTATATTCACATTACACTGTTTATGATGGGTACCCACTCATCTCTTCTAAAATGGATCCCTCCACCTTCTTATCCATCCATTCATCTATCCATTTGTTGGTCCATCCATGCATCTATCCATCTACTTAACAAAAATTCTTGCCTCTGTATACTTCTACATCTGCCTGTCCCCAAATGGTATTGCCCTCCATCTATTCATCCATCCATCCATCAATCCATCCATCTACTCTTGCTTTCACACCTTCTTTCCTTTTACCTCCTTTCGCTACTCTGCATTTCTCTTCAGAATTCTCCCATGATGGGGATGGGGTGCAGACATCTTTAATGCAAAGATACTCCTGGTTACTCTTTATGAATAGGGATTTCTGAATCCCTGGATTTGGTCTGGCTATGCATGTTGGCTTAGGGCCTCCAGACATGTATGTAAGCATGGTGAAATTACAAGGAATCTTGACCACACAGAGGTTGCCTGGTGGTGTCTGTGGGTCTCTCTTCTTACATGAGACCCATTTCTGTCTGCAGGTCTCCAGAGATGTGGCGTCAGAGCTTTGGACTTCTAGGAAAAAGCAACATCAATGGTGAGTGGGGGATCAGACAGCTGAGGGACATTTAGGGGATAGGGGCTGCTCTCAAAAAGAGGTAAAAAAAGGAGGAGGATAGGTTGCTGTAGTGGGAAATGTCTGGACTGGATCTTGTGAAGGGAAACAAGGATGGGAATGGTGAAGGGGTCTACAGGATCAGGGTGGGGAACAGAGGCATGGATGGGGAAAAGAAACTGGGATGCACAAGTAGATGAAATTTCGTATGGCAGGCTCATACTAGATCCTTAACAATGCTGTATCTAATCCATCCACAAAGACTTAGGATCCCCTTTTGCCCTTGAGGGGGGAGAATCTCTCCTTTTGCAACACTGAACTGTCAGCTGTATTGGTCTCCATAATGTGAACAGCCACACACTTGAAGCAGTGTGCTGTTCGTGGGTTTGGATGGAAAGATTGCAACTCTCTCAACAGAACCGGGATCCTTTTTGTTGGGAAAGGAGTTCTACGTACCCCTGTGCTCGCTGCCCCTCTGTAGTGCTGTAGTGGATGTTGCTATCCAGGATTATGTAGCTGACGTGGTCTCTGAACTAATCTACCATAACAAGAGTCTGAGATCCTCAGAAGTCACCTTTGTCTTCCCCCTGGACCCCCATATGGCCATCTATTCCTTCCAGGCCTGCAGTGAGGATGCCAAGTTCAAGGCTGTGCTGCAGGATGAGGTACCAGCATTTGGGAAAGAATGGGAGAACCATGAGAGCAGCATGGGATGAGCAGTCTGTGGCCTGGTTAGGGATCAGCTTTCTGTTCCTCTCCTTCCCATCCAGACCCAGCGGCTGCACAAGGCTACAGGGGAAGAGGAGAATTTTGAGTACCTTCAGTATGAAGTTGAGAAATCAGGCGAGGTGTTTGCCTGCTTCCTGGGTTCCCTGTCCCCTGGCAAGGAAATGGTTGTGACCTTACGCTATGTCCAAGAGCTATCACGGAAGCCAGATGGAGCAGCCCTGTTTGTGCTGCCATCCACAATGCATCCTTACGAGACTCACTACAGTGAGTAACCCTAAAAGAAACCTGCCCTGACAGTCACGTGCCCTAGAGAAGAGTACATGACTGAGAAGAACCACACTCCCCATGCACTCTATGAACACACCCAATGCAACCTCCTTTGCACCCACTGACATTTTGCCACAATGCAGACCCTGAGTAGATCTGTGCTTCCTTCCTTGTGTTCTTTGAAGTGGATCCATACCTCCCTTGTGAATTTCCCATAAATAAACTCAGAGACACTTCCAAACAATTTACTGACATCCCCAGTTATCTCCACATGTCCTATATGTGGCTGCCAAATCCCACACACACTGCATGGAGAGCCAATGTCCTCCTTTATGCCATATTTCTGCCCACAGCCTGTAATTGTCACACTGACAAGCTGCACTACAGCCTCCTGCTCACTGCCAGCCTGCAGTCACCCCGTGGTGTGGCTGATGTCCAGGCCAACTGTGCCCTCACTCCTTTGATCTACACTGCCCAGGACCACAATACTGCACAGGTACGCCGTCCTGAATGCCAGAATTCTGGGGAGAGCTGTCAAGTGGCATCACCACTGAGCCAAAAGGGATGCACTGGGATCGGTGCTGTGCTCCCAGTCTAATGCTGGGCCTGGCTCTCTTCCTTGTGTGTAAGACCAGGCAACCCTTCTCCAGGTCTCACTGAATGGCACTCCCCCAAATCACCATTTGGAGCTGCTGGTGTATTACAGAGAACCCACTGCAGTCAGTGTTGTGGTGGAGAAAGGAGACCCTGCTGCCACTGCAGGTGAGTTCAGTTGAAGAGGGAACATGGGGGCACCTCTGGGTATCAAGAGGTGCTGGGGCACCGGGAGACAGTGGGGACTGTGGGATGAGAGACTTCATTGGACTGCTGTGTGGGAGACATTCAGGTGGGTTGGTGGGGTGCTGGGTACACTGTGGTGAAGTATTAGATCTACCAGGATGGGTACAAGGAACTCTATATTAGGGCTTACTGGGTAACTGTATTGGAGGCACTGGGCTGGTGGGACACTGGGCTGTGCAATTGGTGGACAGTAGAGTATCAAGGCACCAGTATGGGGTATCAGGGTCTCTGGGACGGTGGATGCTGAGAGCACAATGAGGAACAGAACCAGGATGAGGAAAGTGATCCCAAACTGGGCTTCACTGCACTGTGTATCTCCTCCAGGCTCTCTGTTTGGTGATTCCCTGGTGTTGGTGACACTGGCACCCAGCATCCCAGATGCAAAACCTGGGCAGTGCCAGTCTGGAGAGTTCATCTTTGTTCTGGACAGCACCTCCCTTGAGCATGCACAGGTACCTTCACAAAGCAGGGACCAAACTGGAGTGAGGGAGTAGGCTGAGAGGGAGCAGAGCCTGAGCTTTAGCAGGACAAATCTAAGGACCAGGACATCTGTATCCCCCACCAGTATCATCCAAGACAAGCCTGCTATGTCTTTCCACAGGACCCCTTGCTCTTCCTTCTCAAAAGCCTACCCCTGGGCTGCTACTTCAACATCTACTGCTATGGAGCAACACCTGTGGGCATCTACCCGTAAGCAAACATGGGACAGGATGAGTGTTATGTAGTTGGTGGGAAGGGCCCAATACTGTGGAGCATGGCTGGGTGCTATGGGGCTATGATAGATGTTATGAGGCAGAATGAGATGTCGGAGGGCAGGTCAGGATGCGCTGAAATAGGCTGATTGGTATGGGACAATGTTGGGTACTGGAAGGCATGACTGGAAGCAGTACTGGAGGGCAGGGCTGGATTCTGGGGAAGGGATCTTTGTGGCAGTATGGGAGAGCATCTCTTGTGGTTCTGTTGAGAAGAGTCTTGTAGGAACTAGGACTCAAGATCTCTTTATGAACTACTAGGGGGCAGGGTCTTGCAGAAAATGATGGGGTACAGGTATGGTAGTGAGTCTCAGAGAGCATGGAGACCAGCATAGGGCAATGTTGGCAAGCATGCTCATGGTAGGGGTGTTGGAGCTCAGTGGTCTTTAAGGTCCCTTCTAACCCAAACTGTTCTGTGACTCTATGAATGTGCTCTGCAAACACATTTTGTCTGCTGTAGGCAGAGTGTTGAATATACCCAGGACAACCTGAATGAGGCAATGCAACTCATTCCCACAACTGGCTCCAGGCTGGGTGACACGGACCTGCTGGGAACCCTCCGCACAATCTACTACACTCCCCGCCCCTGTGGACATGCACGCCAGGTCTGGGCACAGGGCCATGGAAGGATTCAAGTACAGATGTCCTGGGGTACAGAGAGAACACAGGAAATGGGGGTGGAGGGGGGAGTGGACTCAGCAACCCAAGGGGAATGCTGGTCATAGGTGAACAAGAAAGATACTGTGAGGTGTAGAAGAGTGCAGAAAAAATGGTTCTACATCTCAAGGGGTTTCTGTCCCTGAGTGGATATCTCTCTGGGGGTAGCTTCTCTACAGAGGATCTCTCTCCTGGGCCCTTCTCTTCATTTCAGGGATCTGCTGTCCACGTTTGGGGGTCCTTGTGCAAAGGCTCACCACTGATGTCTCCTGTCTCCCAGCTCTTCATCTTCATGTCTGGGCTACCACCCGACAAGGAAGCCATTGCTGCTGAGGTCTGCCGTCATCGCAACAGCCACCGGTAATGGGGACTCTGCCCCCAGTCTTTCAGTCACTCCATGATCTCTTTCCATCATTGATGAGGGTCTCTGTTCACCTGTCTCAGTCCTTAGGCTCATTCACTGTCTCAGAGACTCTTCTCACCTTGCACAGCTCTATCCTGTGTCAAGCCTCCACGGGGGAGACCTTGCTTAATATTCCCATACCCAAGGCACCCTTCACAAAGGGAGCAGGGAGACTGAGGTACAAGGGTTGTACACTCAGATGTACAGCCCCACTGGACTGGCCCCAGATCTGCCCCAAGCTCCAGCTCTCCTCTGACAGCTCCCTGTCTAATGCCAGCTCCAATCCCAGTCCTTCAGTCCACTTGCTGATATTCCTCCTGCCCTTTTGTTCTGCACCCCAGATTTGTATCCCCAGCTATAACTCCAGTATTCTCCAGCTCTTTTCCCTGCATCCTTGCATCTGTGCTTGGCTTCCATTTCTGAAACCTTTCCTGGCTTCTGCTATAGGTGTTTCTCCTTCTGTTTTTCCACGGACTGTGCTACCCTGGCCAAAGCCCTGGCCAGGGAGACGAAGGGTGAAGCTATCTATGCCTCTTCTGACAATGCAATAGTTCAGGTAGGAACTTAGAAGCCCTGGTTGGTGCCCTCTATTCCAAAAATGCACAGCCTTACAGGTACTTGGCAGCCAAGACCTAGCTGCCCCTGGGAACCCAGGCACCCAGGCTTCCCTGACTCTACCCAACTGCCTCACTCCACTGAGAACCCCAGTGCCCAGGCTTCTCCCCTGCTATAGCTCACAGACCTGACTGCTCCCAGGAAAGCTACCTGGTGCAGGCCATCTGCTGTGGTTAATCTGGCAGGCAGCAAAGCAACATGCAGTCCTTCGCTCAGTCTCCACCAGTGGGATGTGGGAGAAAACTGGAAGAAAAGGTAAAACACATGAGTTGAGATAACAACAGTTTAGTAGGATGGAAAACAAAGGGAAAATAATAATAATAATAATGATAAAAGAATATACAGAACAAGTGATGCACAGTGCTGTTGCTCACCACCCAGCCAGTCTCCAGACAGCAGTCTCTCCCTGCTGCAGCCAGTGTTATCATTTAGCAAGATGCCGTTTGGTATGGAATATCCCTTTGATGAGTTTGGATCAGTTGTCCTGGTCTCATCCCCTCCCAGCTCCTTGTGTTTCCCCAGTCTTCTTGCTGGCAGGGCAGTCTGAGAAATTGAAAAATCCTTGACTTAATGGAAGCACTGCTTGGCAACAACTAAAATATCAATGTGTTATTAACATTATTCTCATCCTAAATCCAAAATGCAGCAGTATGCCAGCTCCTAGGAAGAAAATTAACTCTATCCCAGCCAAAACTGGAACACTACCAATCATATCCCAATGTCCACCCATAGGGGTGACATGCTGAACTCTAATGGAGTTGCCAGATTGTGGTGTTCTGCCATTTCTCTCCAGGTGCTGAAATGCTTGAAGCAGGCCCTCAAGCCAGTAGCTGAGGGAGTCTCTCTGGACTGGACTTTGCCCTCCGGCCTGGAGGTTGAGGTGCTGGGAGGCACCCCTCAGTTTATCTTTCAGGGTCAGCACATCTTCCTCTATGCACAGATCCATGGAAAGGAACAGGTGAGAGCTGGGGCTACTGTCCCAGTTAACTACAGTTACCTTCCAATGGCCTCCCAATAACCACCAGTAATCTTCCAGTAACTTCCAAATATCCCCCAGCAGCCATCATGTGTCTCCAGTAATTTCACATGTGTTTCCAGGATATGAAGGAGGCCAGTGGTCTCATGACCTTGCAGTTCAACCTGGATGGCCAGGATGTCACTCACAAGATCCAGTTCCCACTATGCCCACAGGGAGATGGCCGGTAAGAGCATCTCTTTGTTTTCTGCGTGTGGACTCCAGCTGAGGGAGGCCACAGATAGCTCACACACTCCCAGCTTCCACGTACCATGCCAAACTGGGAGAGAACGCAAGTGTCCAAGCATGGTCTCCTTCCCTGTTTTGAACCCACATGGACAGGACCCAGGAACACGGGCATCACTTCCTTCAAGACAGAAGTGTCCGTGCATCCAGGTCTTCCCTCTGCCCATCCTCACTCCTGAAAGAAGAGAATCCAGGCCCTTTCTCCCCAGGTTGTCAGGCCTCACCCCACTCTGTCCCCAGGATGGCTGGTCATCATCTGGCTGCAAGATACTTGCTGGAGAAGCTGTTGCCAGAGGTTGCGGGAGGGTCAGGGGATGAAGCAATGCAGCGTGCCATTGAAATCAGTCTTACATCTGGGATCATCTGCCCCTTCACCAGCTACGTGGGTGTTCGTACATCACGGAGGGCCCCCTGGTACCATGGTAAGGAAAGACAGTTGGGGAAAAGAACTGGAGAGGTATTTCCATGTGTTGTTCTCATTCCACAGGAGCCAGAAGTCCAGACACAATATGCATAAGCCCCATCATCAACAGGTGCTTTTTCCCCATGACCTTAATTCAGCCCCTTTCCCTTTTTGCTCTCAAAGGGCCCCTGGCACTGCTGCCACCTCGCCAGTCATTCGTTCCCTGCAAGATCCTTTTGCTACACAGCTCCTTGACTGACACTTCCTGCTTTCCTAAGAGCATATGGTACCCACCTAGCTGGTACACTGCAATGCAGGAGTCACGGATTGCCATCAAGCATCTCACCAATGGCATCGCTAACTTATTCCAGCATGGGGCTCACAAAGAAGGTACGGGAATTTGATACAGATAGGAAATACAGGGATTAATTAATGTCTGATAGGAGTGTTATGTTGCTTTTTTACATGTTTTGCTCTTGGTCTTGAAACAAATGAGTTTGATCTTTCCCTTAATTATTCTTAAAGCTGAAAGTCCTTCAGCAATTGTGGGATCCAGGTCAAGGATGCCCACGGAGGCATCAGGGCTTTCAGCATGAAAGCACATCTGGACGATATGTGTTGAGGATGTCAGGAGATAACTGGGGCACCTGGCTGGGCAGAAATGTCAAGGGAAGAGGGATGAGTAAGGGATGTCCAAAAAGGGTTGGGGACAAGACTACACTGAGGACATGCAGAGAGGGTCTCAGTCTGCAGGTAACTGCCTGAGGAAGAGTAGAGAGAAGGTTCTGGGGCACTGCACAGGGGAATGGAGAAGAGTCATCTTCCTGTGATTCCCTGTTCATGTCTTGTTTCACAGCACCTAAACAGCCACCACCATCGATTTCCTCTCTCAAGTATGTGGATTCAACAAAATTTGTTTTGTGCTCTCCAATTTTTGGGCCATGGATGAGTGAAGCCATTGCTGAGTGCAGAGAGCTGGTGGCACTACAGAATGTAGATGGCTCCTGGACCCTCAGCTCAGGTTTAGCTTCTGTGCTACAGGTTGATGAGGCTGAAATCAAGGGAAAGATGCCTGGTGAGGTAAGAGAAGGATCCTTTCTGGAGGCAGTGTTTAGTCCTGGAGCAGGGAGAACTAGTGAAAGGATCAAAAACTGCTAGCCACAAAGGTGGCGTGGGGGGGGGGGGGAGCTGGGGAGTGAGGGCTGGGGAGGATGCACAGCAGTGTCATTCATTGTTCTCCTACAGGTCACAGAGCCTAGTTTCTGGGCAACAGTGCTGGCTGTGACCTGGCTGCACAACAGGCGTTACCATGAGCTATGTGACTTACTGGAGGCAAAGGCTGTAACCTGGCTGTGCAGCCGAGATGGTGAGCCTTGAGGGTCCTTTTCCTGCAGATCTACACAGCATAGCCTCCTTCCCGTTCGCTCCAATGGGACTTGCCTTATCCCTTTACAGGACCTTAATTTCCTGGGGGCAGGTGAAATAGTCCTATGCTTTCTTTCTCCTTTCCTTCTGTGGACCCTCCTTCCTTCCTCACTCCCCATCTCTCCCTCATTGCAGTATCTCAGCTGGACAAGTGCCTGGAGGCAAGTAACACCCTCCTTGGGAGCAGTGTGAATCCAAGCGTCTTTAGGCTATGAGCTCAACATCAGCACCTGTGGAACAAAATAGGACCACAAAGCATAGCTTAAATTTACCTGCCACGCTGTAACCCCACTGCTGCTACCAACTAGGATTTTACACAACAGATGAGTTCTCATTACTTGTGAGATGTCTTCTACTAGCTGGGCTGCATCTGCATCATGCTGAGCACAACAGAAAACCTAGTTCACAACCTCCACCACGTTTGTTTTAGCAGGAGGTGGGAGTGGAAGGGAAGCATAACTTTTTTCATGGAGTGGTGGCCCTTTCCAAACCCAGCTTTGGCAAAATGGGCTACTGGCCTGCTCACAGATGGCTTCTCTCTTGACACAGAAGCACCACGCACACTAGAAAAGATGAATGTTTAGAGGTGTCAACAAAAGGCATAGTAAACGTAGCTCCCACTGAGAATGTGCTGCACCACACTTCCTGCCCTCCATGTTGGCAAAGTCTCTGGTTCATCTTCCAATAAACAGTGAATTTTCTGCAAGCTAGAAGATGTGACAAAGCCTTGATCTTAGCTGTAGTAGCACTCTGCCCTGAAGACAGATGGCTGATGGCTGATTTATCCTAGCTATAGCAGGAAAGTTACTGGGTTGTTAATCATCTACCTTTATAGCTTTAATGTTTTCACTCCATTGCAGTATGTGACTCCCAAAATAAATGCTGTTCTTCCTTTAAGACTCACCTTTTCTGTCTGGAACAGACAAGTGCAAAGTGGAGAGAAATGATTATGTATCGTTCCCTCCCTGAAATGTCAAAGGAGACACTTCCCAAAATATGGATTACTTGTACACCACAAGGAAAGCTGGAAGTAATGAGAAAGAGATATTAATATACTCATCTCCAATGCTGGGAAAACCATTGGAAAGGGTACAGGCAGAGACTTTTATTCCTGAAACACAGACTTTCCGTTAGCAAGTAGCTTACCACAAGCATGCGCTAGATGATGCTCCTTCCCCAGTTCACTATCTGCTCATGCAGCCACTCACTGGTAATACTGCAAGCAGAGACCCAAAACTACAAGTGAACATACTCGATATCTGCAGTATCTACTCTCGTTCTGATCAAATGGGAATCCGCTACAATACATCATCAGCTGAGGAGGAAAGTGTGAAGCACTAGCCAGCGAACTGTGACTATATGAAGTTATGTGTATAGTGATCTTTAACAGCTTACATAGACCATTGCATGTAGGTATGACAATCACACAAGTCACACTGCAAAGAAGGGCTACATGTTTTTCTGAAGGGAAGGAGAAGCTGGGGTTTTGCGCTCTGTGTTAAGGAATGGATAGATTGCAAAGACCTGCCTCTAAAAAATACAGCCAAAAATAGGTTGAGAGCTTATGAGTAAAAATTAGGGACTGTGCCAAGACAGGACATCTGGTGGTCAAGGCCTGCTATAGGCTGCCTGATCAAGGGAATCCCGCTGACGAGAACTTCTTGCTTCAACTACAAGCATCATCCTCATAGGCTCTCATCCTGATGAGAGACTTCAACCACCTGGATATCTGCTGGGAAAGCAACATGGTGGTCTGCAAACAATCCATGAGGCTCCTGGTCCAGGTATGAGATAAATCAACCCAAGGAGAGCTGTTACTGGACCTGGAGAACATACATTTCTTGCAGCAGAGAGCTGTTTGGGAGGGGTAAGGTGAAAAGGAAACGCTGCAGTTCTCTATCATATAATCATAGAATCATTAGGGTTGGAAAAAAAACTCTAAAATCATCTACTGCAACCATCACCCCATCACCACAATGCTTCTGTCTGGACATAAATATGAAGGGACCTACGCAAAAGCCACAGTTGCAGGCATCTGCAGGAAGGATGGCTTTTGGACATCTTCCCAGACATCTCGCTGCTGCTGTGCTGGACCAGAGAGGATACCCCAATGAATATTCCCAGAGATGCCCAAAAAACAGACAACTGGCTTGGGAGAAAAGTCCCAGGTCCCATTCTGGGCACTGCAGATAAAGACTGGGAAAACCCACACGCTCAGGTCTCAATTTTCTGCAGGACTGCTGGGACTTCAGCATGCCAGGCACTGTAGAAGGAAGACAGATAACCCACCCCCCCCCCTACCAATCCCACCTCCTACCCCCCCCCGAGCTCACACAAGGACGCCACTGCAGGCTGGCAAGCTTCTGCGCACGCGCCAGCCAGAATCACCTTTCAGCCAATCCGGCACGTACTTAAGCGCATGCGTATTATCTCTAGTAACACTTTCGCCCTTTTGCGGGCAGGACAACTGCGCCTGCGCATTGTCTCTGACCCGGAAGTGGACTGGCCATGCTAACTCAGCTGTGCCCCGGAAGCGCTTGTCCACGCTGCTTCCGGCCACCTCAGCTTTCTTGGGGGGACCATGTCGGGCGCGGCGGGTTTGGGGGCTGCGGGCTCGGTAGGTTCTGTAGTGCGGCGCTTCCTGGCGGAGTACGGCAGCGGCACGTCGAGCCGCCTCAAGGTGCTGGACGCATACCTGTTGTACGTGATGCTCACCGGGGCGCTCCAGTTTGGCTACTGCCTGGGTGTCGGCACCTTTCCCTTCAACTCCTTCCTCAGCGGCTTTATCTCCGCCGTCGGCAGCTTCATCCTCGGCGGTCAGTGAGAACCCCGCGCGGTTGCCCCCGACACCCAGGGCGTCCTGTTAGGATTTCTCCATGGCGCTGCCTGAAGCTCCCGCAGCACCCAGGGCGCTCCCCGCAGTGCACGAAGCCCCGTAGCTATTGGAGTTCCCTTAGTAATGGCCACATAGAAACACAGAATGGCTTGGGTTGGAAGGGACCTCAGAGGTCACCTAGTTCCAGCCCCTCTGCTGTGGGCTGGTTGCTAACCACCAAATCAGATTACCCATGACCCCATCCAGCCTGGCCTTGATCACCTCCGGGGGTGGGACATCTACAGCATTTCTGTGCAGCTTGTTGCAGCACTTCGCCACCTTCTCTGTGAAAAACTTTCCCCTGCCATCTCATCTAAGTCTCCCCTCTTTTAGTTTAAAACTATTTACCCTCATCTATCACTAACTATGTAAAAAGTTGATTTCCTTCCTGTTTATAATCTCCTTTTAAATATTGGAAGGCCATGATGAGGTCTCCCTGCAGCCTTCTCCAGACTGAACAAGCCCAGTTCCCCCCTACCTGAATTTATAGGAGAGGTGCTCCAGCCCTCTGAGCATCCTCATGGCCCTCCTTTGGACCCTCTCCAAAAACTCCACATCTTTTTGTGTTGGGACCCCAAACCTGGATGCAGTACTCCAGATGGGGTCTCACAAAGGCAGAGCAGAGGAGGACAGTCACCTCCCTCACCCTGATGGCCCCCCTCTTTTGATGCAGCTCAGGAAACTGCTGGCTTTCTGGGATGCAAGTACACATTGCTAGCTCATGTTAAGGTTTTCCTCTTCCAGGACCCCCAAATCCTTCTCCACAGTGTTGCTCTCAGGAAGTTGTCCCAGACTGTGTACATATCTGGGATTGCTCTGACTCAAATGCAACACTTTGCGCTTGGCTTTGTTGAACGTTATTAGGTTTATGTGGGCCCACCTTTTGAGTTTGTCAGAGTCCCTTTGGATGACATCTCTTACACCAATGGCAGACCCCCCTTGGCCAAACCCACAGCCCAGGGATCAGCAGCCCCCAGCCTGCCCAGCAACCAGGCAGTGCTGCTGCTTAGCATTCCTTGGGTAATTCCAGACCCTTTCTAGAAACCAGAAAGTTGCCATAGCAAAGATTAAAAAAAAGCCTGAGAAAGGGTAAAACCTGAGAACTCCAGGATGTTCCCTGGTAACCTTAAAGCAATCGGCTCTGCTCCCAGCATACCCTTCTAGGTCTGTCTCACAGTGCCTAGATCTGCACCCTGTCACTGAGGGCTGGTCCTGCCCCCCAGCAAGATGGTCTGCAGCAGACTATGAACGTGGTTCTGCCCTTGTGCACCACAAAACCCAGCTCCTTGTGAGCCCCGCGTGTCCCTCCTCCAGGGTGGTCAGGGAATCTTCCCTTTTACCATTTTGTATTGATTTCTTTCCTTAGCGTTCATATATGGTGAACCCAAGCCTAGCAATAACTGCTTCAGGATGGTGCTCCCCTATAATGCACCCTTTTAAAAACACCTTGTCCCTGCGTAGCCCTTCCCAGCACAACTAACAGTGTTTTGCTGGCTCCTTTTCTGTGCCAAGCCAATCCTCTTGTAAGCCCATTTCCCTCAAGTTTTCCATGGCCATCTCTGATAGCGTAGTGCTGTGAGAGAGCTGATTGCCTATCAGCCCCATGCAAATCCCCTGTCAATGTTCTGCTCTTCTTATAACAATTATAAAGTTGGTTTCACTTGTTATGTCTTGGGGGAACAATGACCTGGACCGGAGTGGACTGCCTTAGCAAGGCCGTGCTTCGTGCCATGAATTCCCTCTGTGATCTCCTATATATCATTTTCTCTCTGCCATACAGTTTGTCTCCGGATCCAGATTAACCCCCAGAACAAAGGCGAGTTCCAAGGCATTTCACCAGAGCGGGCATTTGCTGATTTCCTCTTTGCCAACACCATCCTGCATCTTGTCGTTATCAATTTTGTTGGCTGAACCCTAGAAGAGACTGAGGTACTGATCCGTGGGGACACAGAAAGGGATGACACTTTCTCTACTTTTGTAGATCTGGGAGAAAACTAGAAAGCTCCCAAGCTTTCTCATGAGCAAGTACAGTTAAACCATTGTTCTTTATGTTGATACAGGGGTAAGACTTACTGCTTTTTGTTTTTATGAATTTTTTTTTTTTGCTTTACTCATTTAAAAGTCAGTTTAACCAGGTATGTCACAGAAATCTAAACATATTTCACTCTTAGAGAGATGAAAAATACCTCCATTTTTCTATGCAGAAGGAACTTTCTGGGCTGAGACTTTGAGGCTCTGTCCTTGAGGGTTGTCCTGCTTAGAGGCTGTGGAATGGCTGGTATCTAAGTATGAAGTTTAATCAGCAGATGAGAGAAAAGAGTTAAGAATAGGGAGAGTTTGATACCAGAATGGGGAGAGCATGTTCTGTTGTTAAAGTTTGTAGTGTATTTTTTTAGTCCCTTTGCAGATGCATTCTTCATGTTATCTTTCTTTCTTTCCAGGTCCTGAACTCTTCTAGAACTCTAATGCCAAATCCTGTTAGAGGGAAGTGTTGTTTTCCAGCAGTAGCTGCTGCTTTGGTGAGGAAGGGGAGAAGCAGAAGTCAAAGATTATTCCCGCAGACTGTCCTATGGAGTGGTCTGCTGCCTCATTCCAGTTGCTGTAATTCTTTCTTTAAATAAAGCCCTTCATAATACTGCAATCTTTTTTACCTGTTTGTGACAAATAGAGAGTTTCTCGTGATGCTCATGTTCCTGCTCAGGTGTTTCCTCCTCCCTTTCTCCTTCCCTTCCTTTGTACCCTTTGGGCTTTTTTTTTTTCTTTTTTCTTTTTTACTGTTCTCTAATTTCAGAGGGAAGCAAGAAACAAGCTGTCATGGAAACTGAATTATTACCCTCCCTTTTCATATCCCTGTTTTGTGCCCCTTTATTATATGGAGAGTACATTGCCAACATGCCTCCAGGCTTCAAAGCTACGGAGAACTTGTTTTAGACTGTGGTTAGTGATCATGAATGAAAGGAAGCTGCAGATGTTCTCCAGCACATCCTCACACGTACCCATCTTCCCACAGGCCCTTCTGTATCTCTCAGGGCCATATGGGGCACAGCTAGGTGTGCCAGTTGAAACTAAAGGCTCATTAAGGCTTGGTAGTAATACAGACACCTTAGGACAAAGTTTTTCTGCAGTTCAAAGTGCTGATAAGCCCAAGGATGTTGGAAGAAGCTGCCAGGCTGTGTTCGCCTGGGGACAGAGCTTTACTTGAGCTGCCCTGGCTCAGTGGAGAAGGCTTCCCAAATTAAATCTTAACAATCCCTTGCCTCCAAGGCATTTGTGAAATGCTTACATTCAGTGGCTTTGACGCTTGGCCTCAGTTAGTGTCTGGTTTAGTCCAATTGCTTCTTAGTTCTGATTAAAATTAGAGCCTTATAATGATCAGATCAGGCACAGGGTGGCTTATTAAGTCTAGGTACCCCGTCCAGATCTTTGGATGAGGAATGAACCTGGGTCACCTTCAGGCTTGAGGCTCCATCCTTCTGCTTCACGCCTGTTTTGTTTGTTCTGCAGCTGAAACACGGAGTAGAAAACGTACAGTAATGGTATGTGACAAAGGAATGCTTGCCTACTGACATTGAGGTGTTAAAGCATGATCCAATAACTTCAACATTAACCACTGGCTGTGGTTTGCTAACCATAGTTTCTGATCTAGCATTTCCAGCTGTGCTACAGCCATTAAACCAGTGAAAATGGAAACATGGAGCTCCTAAGCACTTGCTTAGCATAGACTGAATAGTGAGGTATGAGGGAGCAGGGTCTTTACTGTTTTGAAAGATACTGTCAGTTTGTGGCACAAACAGAAAGTTCGTGCCAGCTCTGACTACTTGCATTAGACTGCGTTTATTTATGATGACAGTACCAGCTCTGAACCGATGATAAGGCGCTGGGAGCAGGCAGAGGACTCAAGAGCATGCAGAAATTGTAAATGAGCCATGGTTGTGTGTTTTTTTCCCGTAAGAAAGGCCTTCTCATCCAGGCCCATGGCAGACAGTCATCATGGGAGGAGGAACACACACAAGGTTTCCCCTTTGCTACTGCAGTTGCTGTATTTGCAAAGGGTTCTGCAAAGCCTTTGACATGGGCCCTCACCATATCCTTCTCTCTAAATTGGAGAGGTGTGGATTTGAAGGATGGACTGTTCGATGGTTTAAGAATTGGTTGACTGGACGCAGCCAAAGGGTTGTGATCAATGGTTCTGTGTCAGGGTGGAGGCCGGTCACAAGTGATGTCTCTCAGGGGTCGGTCTTGGGACCAGTGCTCTTCAACATCTCCATCAATGACAGACGATGGCATCGAGTGCTCCCTCAGCAAGTTTGCGGATGACACCAAGCTGAGCGGTGCAGTCGATACATTGGAGGGAAGGGAAGCCATTCAGAGGGACCTGGACGGGCTGGAGAAGTGGGCCCATGAGAACCTAATGAGGTTCAATAAGGCCAAGTGCAGGGTGCTGCACTTGGGTCAGGGCAATCCCAAGTGTTTATACAGACTGTGGGAAGATCTCCTTGAGAGCAGCCCTGCAAAGAAGAACTTGGGGGTCCTGGTGGACGAGAAGCTGGACACGAGCCAGCAGTGTGCGCCTGCAGCCCGGAAGGCCAACTGTGTTCTGGGGTGCATTGAAAAAGGGGTGGCCAGCAGGGAGAGGGAGGTGATTGTCTCCCTCTACTCAGCCCTTGTGAGGCCCCATCTGCAGTACTGCGTCCAGGCCTGGGGCCCCCAATACAGGAAGGACGTGGAGCTCTTGGAGCGGGTCCAGAGGAGGGCCACTAAGATGTTCAGAGGGCTGGAGCACCTCTCCTATGAGGAAAGGTTGAGGGAGCTGGGATTGTTTAACTTGGAGAAGAGAAGGCTCTAGGGAGACCACATTGTGGCCTTCCAATACTTGAAGGGAGTGTATAAAGAGGAGGGGGAACAGCTGTTTACAAGGGTGGATAGAGATAGAACAAGGGGGAATGGTTTTAAACTGAGACAGGGGAGGTTTAGGTTGGATATTAGGAGGAAGTTTTCACTCAGAGGGTGGTGACACAATGGAACAGGTTGCCCAAGGAGGTTGTGGATGTCCTGTCCCTGGAGGCATTCAAGGCCAGGCTGGATGTGGCTCTGGGCAGCCTGGTCTGGTAGTTGGTGATCCTGCACATAGAGGGGGGTTGAAACTAGATGATCATTGTGGTCCTTTTCAACCCAGGCAGTTCTATGATTCTATGATTTGCAAGACAACAGTGCCTCCCTGTGGGTCTGTCTGCCTAGGTGTCCTCACACTTTGGGTGTGGGGAGAGCAGGAGGCTGGGCCACTGAACAGGAGCTTCTGGGAAGAGAGAAACCCTTTTTGTTCTGTTTTTGTTTTCTTTCGTTTTCTTCTAAGTTTAAATGCTTTCAGTGTCTCTTGTTGCTACAAACTAAGCCCAAAACTTCAAGTCCTATTTGAAGTGTTCCCACACCTGAATGATTTCAACAAGTCTATGGTTACCTTCAGCCTCTACTGCTTAGAAAGGCCATGCCTGGGGTCACTGCTCACCACACAGAAAAAGGCAAGAAGAGAGGTTGTTTTGTGTACAGGGCCATGTTTAGTGAGGGATAACAAACACACCCTGTGGGTGTTTTCTCCAAGACCCTTAGAAAAGATGCAATTTCATCTCCAATCCTTAGGAAGGCATTCGGGAGCAGGAGCTTGCACAGGGGAAAATGTACTGTAGGTCGTGGAAACATCTCCTTTCCTGGCAATATGAGAGGACTCTGACCTCCCCCATCTTCCTGCTTTGTCTTTTAGGTCAGAAGTGGAAGGATTTTCCTCCATTGATTCACTGCCTCTATAATGGGGTACAGAGGCCTATTGGAAAATTCAGAAATCTTACACTCTTCTAAGATCTCCCCTTGCAGCCCACCAAGCTTTTATAATTCATTTTTTCCCCTCCTTTCCTCCTTCTGTGCTATACATAGCTCAGTCTTTCCTATTGTACCCAGAACAACTTCCTCCCCTGTACACCCAAGAGCAGGCTCTGGTGAAGGGGTGTGAAGAGGGGGTTTCTTTATCTCCTTCAACTTTGGCTTGTGGTCTAACGTCTGCTGTTTCTTTTCCACATGCTTCTCCTCCTCCTTGCCACGTGCCACACCAGCCCTGCTCCCCCCACACCATTTTACACCCCACTTTCCAGAGGAAGAGGTTTCTGTGGTAAAGTATAGAGGAGCATCTAAAGATGACCCAGATCTCGGCACTGACGTCATGGAACCAGTGGTGTGCCCTTTCCTGCCCCACCTGGGCCATGAGACCCATTCCACATCCTGTCTCACTGTATTATTTCCTGCCTTTGCTTTGCACTGTGGTTTTTCTCTCTTGAAATAAACAAGAAACCACAAAGTTGAGAGTAGGAGGAAGGTACATAGTGGTGGTGGGAGATCAAAACCCTAATCTCTGAAAGTACCTTTGAACAAGACCTACAAATTCAATGCTTTGGAGATCACGTGTTAGGAGTCATTTCAGTCAAAACACTTAACTTCAGCTCTATACTCATCCCCTCACTCAGCAAATCTTATAAATGGGGTTGTTTAGCCTGGAAAATATTGAGATGTGGAAACAGGCTGCAAACTGTCCTTACAGCTAGGAGAGGGCTCTAATTACAACACAATAATAATATTAAAAAGTGGTGTTAAAGGTAAACGAGCATGGAAACTTACCTTCCGCATCTCTGATGTTTTTCAGAATGAGGTTAGTCAGTTGAAAACGTATGAAAATGGGACTGCTTTTGCTTTGTAATGTGGAAATGGTTGAGGCAGTTTCATCAAGAGCAGCTTTCTTTTGATGCAGCAGCCCTCATCATGAGCAAAATGGAAGGTTCAAGAACTGGCTGGAATTTAGAGTTAAAATAGCCATGGGCTTTCTACATCTGGAGAGGAAGGGGGCTGACACTTTTTGTCAAGAATGTGTTCCTGAACATCTCTGCTATAAGATAATTATAGACCTGGAAACTTCAATGCTGCCCCTGGGTAGCAGCGGCCAGTAAGTGTGGCTCAGTGACAGGCCGTCTGCAAGGAGGTCAGGTGGCAGCACCATGGCAGGAGATCAGGGATAGTTTATTCTGTTGCTGCTCAGAACTGTGGACTCAGACCCCACAGCAGAGGTGCTAATGTGGTCTGTACAGAGGGACCCTCTCCATACCAAACACCAGCACACGGGACTGAAAGTATTTGAAATAGGAGCTGTTCCAAAATCAGAAGCCCCTGTAAGGGCTTGTGAATTCATCAGGGTGAGAAACGTCCTGTATCATTTGATAAGGAAAGACGAAACAATGTCATCAACTGGATTTCTGCAAGCCATTTGACGTGGTTCCACACAACATCCTTCTCTCTGAATTGGAGAGATACAGATTTGGAGAGTGGACTACAAGGTGGGTAAGGAATTGGTTGGATAGCCGCAGCTAGAGGGTTGTGGTTAATGGTTCAATGTCAAGCTGAATGCTGGTGACAAGTGATGTCCCCCAGGGATCTGTTTTCAGATTGGCGCTCTTCAACATCTTTATCAATGATATAGATGATGGGATCGAGTGCACTCCCAGCAAGTTTGCTGATGATGCCAAACTGAGTGGTGCAGTTTAATATGATGGAAGAAATGTCATCTGGAGGGACCTGCACAGGCTTGAAAAGTGGGCCCATGTGAACCTAATGAGGTTCAACAAGGCAAAGTGTTGCAGTTGGGTTTGGGCTGTCCCAGATATATAAAGAGGGAGAAGAACTCCTTGAGCAGCCTTGTGGAGAAGGACTTGGGGGTTCTAGTGGATGAAAAGCTGGACATGAGCCAGCATTGTGCACTTGCAGCCCAGAAGACCAACAGTATCCTGGGCTGCATCACATGAGGGGTGGCCAGCAGGGCAAGGGAGGTGATTGTCCCCCTCTCCTCTGCCTTTGTGAGGCCCCATCTGGAGTACTGCATCCAGACCTGAGGCCTCCAGCACAGGAAGGATGTGGAACTGTGGGAGCAGGTCCAGAGAAGGGCCATGAAGATTATCAGAGGGCTGGAGCACCTCTCCTGTGAAGACACACTAAAGGAGTTCGGCTTGTTCAGTCTGGAAAAGAGAAGGCTCCAGAGAGACCTTATTCCAGCCTTCCAGCACTTGAAAGGAGTTTATAAACGAGAGGGAAACTGATTTTTCTCATGGTCTAACAGCAATAGGACAAGATGGAACTTTTAAACTAAAAGAGGGGAGATTGAGGTTCCTTACTCAGAGAGTGGTGAGGCCCTGGCACAGGCTGCCCAGAGATGTGGGTGCCTCATCCCTGAAGGTGCTCAAGGCCAGGTTGGATGGGCTCTGGGCAGCCTGATGTAGGGGTTGGCAACCCTACCCACAGCAGGGGATTAGATCTAGATGATGTTTAAGGACCATTCCAACCTAAGCCATACTATGATTCTGTGATATTATTCTATGCTATGAGAATCATGGCTCTCAGTATAGTAAGGCTTTCCCTACCACTTAGATGGGCAGTGAGGTACAAGCAAGGCTCAAGCCTTTCCAGTCTTGCCAGCGAGAGCCTGAACTTGGAGAGACAGGCCAGTCAAGTGATGTCTGTAATGCAAGGTAGACACCTTATTCTGCAGGGCCTTCTTGGGAACAGAGGACATTTAGAATGGGATGCTACAGACTGCTGCATTCCCTGTGGCAGTATCTTTCAAGTGCCTGGATCGCTTTCTAATTCTCTCACTGTTAGCAAGCTGTGTTTCACCACTGTCTTCACATAGCACAGAGCCTAGACTCAGAAGAGATGTTCCTCTCCTCTCTCTTCCCCCCTCTCTGGGACAGTCACAATGTCCTCCCCTAAATACAGCAGGGAAGTGGATGTCCTGAAAGAGAGTTGGTATATGTTCCCTCTGCAGTGAACCAAGCTGATTGCTGCACAGTTGGCCAACTTATGTTCTGCCTTTCCTGGCACCCCTTCCCTCCTTCATCCCAAAGGCTAACCCGGATCCTAAAGCTCATGTGAAAGATAAAACAAGCTCCTCCAATGAGAAATACAAAAAACAAACAAGTTTCTTCTTATTGGTAATAATTATTTAATAGGCCTAAAGAAATGCCACGTAGACCCTAAAAATTTGATAAAAGCATTCTTCTGTGATAGAGAGGTGAGTGATAGAGAAGTGAGAGTGTTACTCAGTTCAGGCAGAAATTTTATGTCATTTTAATGCAAGTAATAGAGATGTTTGACAATACACAGTTACAGCAATCTCTGCTTCATCCAAAAAAAACAAAAACAAACAAAAAAAGGCACTGTCATGCTAAATGAGCAGAATGCTGAGAATTGTAACATATTTCTGAATAGCTTTATAAAAATGCACATAAAGCAATTTAGACTATAATGGCTGGTGTGATACACAGAAAAAACAATGATATCTATTGCAGTAGGAGAACCTGTTGCACCCAATGCTCCAATAATGATTCTTCAACAGATTTTTTTCAGTACTTCACATCTGCACTGTCTGGTTACTTTCATTCCTGTAACAATAAATAAATAAATAAATAAAATGTATGTTAAGTCATTATTTAAGGTAGAGTTACAGCTACATAATGGTACACCTGAAGCATCTTGGCAATAGAAAGAAGAGGAAGACACTGGGCCAAAACCAACATATTAGTTCTGAGGATTTTAAAGTCAGTGTCCATCAAACTTTCACATCTGGAGACTGTGAGGGGATGAATCTGAAGAAGAGTGCAGACAAGGGAGGAGAAGGTTGCAGGAAAAGGAGGGATGTTTAGAAAGAAGTTAAATTTGCAGGAGGATAAGGAAGGGTAATTAGATTTGAAGAGTGAGGGAAACAATGATAGCATGATGATCTGCAAAGTGGAGGGATTTTACAGGTAAAAGGTGTATGAATGAACTGCACAAACAGTTACAGGGAGGGAATATAGATAATGAATTGATCCATGTGCTTTCTCAGAGGCCTTACCACCCCCTTTGAATACTCACATTTTTTTTCCACATAAGCATCGTCATAAGCACGTTAAAAATTATGGCTTTCATTAAAATTATTTTCAAGCCCAGTTGTGAGAAGGTCAGCATGTTCAGGTTCTCATCTGTTGAAGTAACAAGGAATGAAAGTCACAAGAGCACTGTGACATCCTCACTTCCAGACAGACATAACAGTGCTTCTTAATGAAGCTTTTTCCACTTTGCGTGGCTGAGCTGGTAGGGCACTAATGAAGCAGTGAACAGGACCACCCCACTGAGAGTCTATTTCAAGGGCCAGGCTTTCAGTCAGTATTAGCTTAATTCTACAACAAGGAGGACTGCCAATCACTTGGTTGTTATTAATAGTGTAGTATGAAACAGGGATGCTGGAAGAGTCTATCCATCTTCTCCCCCCAATTTTTTAAGAGTGGCAGAAAGGAAAACAAGTTAAATTTTGTCCAAAGAACACAGAGTCTATCCAGATGTTCTACTAATCATAGAATCATTAAGGTTGGAAAAGACCTCAAAGAGCATCTAGTCTAACCATCCACCTACCACTAATATTGCTAATATTGCCCACTAACCCGTGTCCCTAAATGCCATATCTACACGTTTCTTGAACACCCAAATCTTAGCTACACTGTCATTTTCATCTGAAAATGTACTGATCTACATTGGAGAAGCAGGATGTGGTCACCAAAAAGTCATTTTAAAGTTCTCTTTGAAAATCTCTCTCCGAAACATCTGGTCCAATCCGCCAAATTTGCTTATGAGTACTTTTTTTGAAGTACTGTTTTGGAAACATTTGGCTAACTGGTTTTTAGTGTGTTTTGCTGTTATCGTTGTCTCTCGTTTTTCCTCTTTCTTTCTTTCTTTCTTTTTTTTTTTTTTTTTTCCAGCAAGGCTGCATGTTTGCAAGAGTAAAGTTATTCTGCAAACCCAGCTTGTGCAGAGGCAGGCTCAGCTCCTTTGAACTTGCAGAGCTTACTCTCATGCGCTGTATCTGCAGTGCACACACGCTGCAGAAACCACCTCCTTATCTTTTGGTTCACTAGGTGTGCACCCAAAAAGAAAAACATCTCTTCTGAAATATGGACAGGCTTTCAGTCAAGCTGACATATCTGTACCTTACATCAGCAAACAGGGGACATTAGCAAAAAATTAGGAAGAATTTCCTTAAATGCTTTCCTCGTAAAATGCTGTGTTCATACCTGTCTTGAAGTGCAACGATATCCCTGTAATGCAGACAGTGCTGGCACCTGCCGATAGTAACGATAGTAACGAGAAATTTAATTAATATTTATTAATAACAATTAATAACAATTAATAACAGAAATTGACTTCTTCAGAAGTTCACAAAGGTGTTTCTACCTAGAAGGGCTGAATTTGAATTTCTGGCCATTAAACCATACTCACATATGCTATTTTCAGTGCAAGCATATAGTAAGATCTAATTAAACTTTAGTGTCTCATCAGACAAAGGATTTTCAAGCATTATATCTCCCACGGTGTGATTTTGAGATCTCTCTGCTGTGACTATCCCAGCCTACTGACCCTTCATCTTGTTTCTACCAAGGTATAATGCAAAAGAAAGCAGAGGCAACAAGACACATTCCTTTAGAGATTGGGAGCACAGCTCAGGATTGCTTACAGTATTAGGAGATGTGAACAACTCCTGTTCATACTAATAGCAGAGAGACCAGGTATAGCCCTGAACACACATCCAACATTACCAGCTTCGGGATCATCTCCTAGTACTCCAAATCCCTCGTGCTTGGCACCACACTGCATTTCATCCTTCTTGGCCCAGTAGGTTGACAGGTAGCTCGCTTCATGTTTGTTCTCGGACGTTGCCACCTCCACAACAGTTTCTGTCTTACTATCAATTGAGCTAAGATCAAGCTTTTCAGGGGAGTAATCCGTGATAAGGCACATTTCCAAATTCTTGTCATCTTCAGAGGTCAGCCTGTAGACTGAAGGAGATGGAGTAACATCTGAAAATGGAGAAGAGGCATTAGGTGAGATTAGAACATTAGGTGACACACATTAGCTCTGTCAATCTTGATACACTGACACTTTAGGTATGGATGTTCCTCCATGATTCAAATGGGAAGCTGTCTGATCATAGGGATCTTGAGCTAGGACACCATTTGTGAACCAAGGCATTCACAGTAGTGATACAGGAGCTACATGAGGCTTACTTTGACATATGTTGAGCCATAGGTGGTAACCTGGATCCCTCAGTATCTCAAATGATACTCATGTGGCCACCCACAGCCTAAAGGTCTACATCTTAACCTAGTTATCCCTCTCTGTAACAGCTTGTTCAACTCTACACTGCAGCCTGGTATTCCTTTAGGATCATGACCTGACTGCATTCAGGGATGTGTAAAACAGGCAGAGACCACTCTCCTCCTGCTTCATGGCCATGAGAAGTCGTGTCTGAGAAGGATGGATTGGCTCAGGGGCATTCTCTGCTTTCTGCAGATGCAATGTCAAATCCACCACTGATATTCATAATCCCACGTTCTCCAGCTGTCTTGAAGGATGCTGGTTATAATGCCAGATCTTAAACATGTCCATATTTACTGCCAGTCTAGCTAACCGTGATCCCATGGGAAAAGGAGATGAAAGCCACTGCAAAGTAGCAACACGTGTTTCCATTTAGGGAAAGAAAGATTAAATAAATGTTTCATTACGTTTCACCAACTGACAGTACAATTTATTATTACCTTTTTTTTCCTTTTTTTAATATGGTTATTCTTTTGGGAATAGATTTCAGTGATATATTCAGATAAAAAAAAAAAAAAAGCTGGATAACAGAATCACAGAATATCAGGGATTGGAAGGGACCTGGATGGTAGACCCCATTTAAGAAGCAAACAACAGCCAAAAAAAAAAAAAAAAAAAGAAACACAAATGAACCAGCCTGTATCATTAACGTGGAGTACAAGGATACAAAAAAGAAGAGAAACTGGTAGATCTGTTCTCTCTCACAACAAGTGCTCTGCTATCAGAAGAGCGGCAAATCCAACTCTCTCTAAGTTAGTGTATGTTTTTTTCCCACTGCCTTTGCAATGCTTTTATCTTGTGCAGGTTTAAAAAATGTGTTTGTTTCTGCTGGCAGCTTCAGCACCACCTGCTTTGCAAAATACTCATTTCTCATTCTTGCTCTGAGTGGTTGCTGGCTTTGTTCTGTCACTAGAGGCATTTTCCAATATGCTCCTTTGCATATTTGCACGCTGTTTTGAAAGTTTGCAGATAGCAGACTTGGTAAATACCAGCTATTATGACCACAGCACTGTGACCTACGTTTCCTGTTATTCTGTCTTAACAAGTTGGTGGATGTGTTGGAGCTGCTGTGTTGGCATCTGTGACCTTTAAGAAAAGTTTGAGAAGTAAGTCAGGATGCTCTGATCTCTCCACCCTGCCTAACTGCATCCTCACTGAAGGATATCTTCCAGGTGGATAAAGAGGAGCTATCTAAATGCCATCCCTGACCATTTACAATGAAAGCAACTCCAGAAATTAGTACAGTTCATTGAGACAGCAGTTTGAGTCTGTTTCAGCATCAAAGATTTATGTCTTTTATTTTTTCCCCAAACAGAAAGCTGAACTGATTTAACACACAACTGGTATTATACAGAGAATTATCTCATTATCCATTCCCTCCAAAGCAGAATCTCTCAGTCTCTGGTCAGACTTGAATTAGTGTAATTGAGTTCGTTGACCATTTAGAGTTTAACCATTTGTGCAGTAATTGTCTCTGGAAACAAAGAGGCTTGAGGAGGCAGCCCATTAACTTTCTGAGAGCTGTCATTTTCATAAAATGTTTGCGTAGGCTTTTTCTTCCAAAACCAGCATGGGTTTTAACTGTCAGAAACAGCTTTCAGTATTTCTACACCAGAAATTTCATTTATAGGGGGAAATAGATAATTTCAACTAAAACAAAAAACAAAAAACAAAAAACAAAACTTCTTGAACTGAGATTAACTGTCCATTCATCCAATAAATAAATGAATTTTAAAAAATCTGATTTGTATAGTGAGCAAGACAGAAAGTATTCAAATAATTAGTCCTGAAATTCTTCTCTAAACACAGGTGGAAGAAAATAGGGGTTTTTTTGGTTGATATTTAGTTGTCAGAAGAACTTCTGATTTTATATTTGTGGTATTGCCTGAGATATAGATGTGTTTTTCACAATGAAATGATACCCTTCACTGACCAGTCTATCTAATGGGCACTTTTAATTAGATAACTTGCTTGGGATTACAGACAGCCTTGTGCAATTTCCAAAAATTACTCCCGTAGCTCTGCTATCCCAGACATCCAAGTTCAGATCATTACAAATGTCACTTAAGTCACTTGGGAAATTTCTTCCTTATCCAATGTGAAACTATGACTTAAACACGAACCCAGAAGTGTCTGAATTTTTCCCCTTCCTAAGTAAAAAAATGCAGCTTCTGGTGTTCGTGCAACAAAGATAGCCCAGGCTAACATTTTCATTTTCAGAATGACAGCATGAGTCTTCATACTGTCTGACAGGACTCTAAATTAAGGTCAATGACATGCCAATGTCACTAGTCTAAGAAACTGATGATGCTATCTCATTTCCCAGTATTCCCAGGATCCCTGATGCATCTTCACCATCACGCTGTTGAGAAATAATCCTGGCTTCATTTTCTTTCAGCCTACTCTCTTCCCTTCCTCATCTAGAGGGTATGTTCATTCTCCATAAAGGTAGCTGTATTTAGAAACACAAATTAGTGGTCACTGCTCCTGTTTTCATAGCCTGTCCTTCTCCAGATCTTAAGCACCTGAGATGACTTTAAATCTAGTTCCTCTTACAAATGCAGTATAACTTTCTCACTCAACAATAAGACTTGTTATCAATTGTTGCCTAGTAGCTGCATATTTCAGTGTCTTCTCATCCAAAGTATGTAGGAAAGCAGCCTACTAGACACAAAGTTATTTGAAACTTCTTTCCATCTTTACAGGTTTCTACAGCCTTTTAAAATTTTACTGAGGAAAGGAAAAAGGCTTAAAAAGCATCACGAGAAGTTTGGTCTCCTTTGCAAATGCAAATTTTCTAATTCCTAACTGCTCACATTTTAACATTAGTTTAGACAAATATGGACTTCACTTTTGGATTTTAAAACAAAAAAATCTTGATGTATTCTTAGGCTAAGAGTTAGAAAATCCAATTTTAAGGTCATTAGGCTGAATGATTCCAAAACATCATATAATTGTTATTTTAAAGATGGATAAATCAAGTCTGAACGTGCTAATAACCAAAAACTCAACACATGCATTAAATTTGTTATAAAGTATTTGGCAGCATGCAAACTCCTTGCTGCACTGTATGCCTGACCACACCACGCTGTGACTGCTGAGCATCGGTAAACTGTTTAGCAATAGAAAACCATAAGAAACACGACCACCTTACCTAGCTGTTCTTTTCTGTAGTGAGTCACTGTCACACCATACACAAGCCCTCCTTGGCTTTCAACACAGCATCTCTATATCAACATATTTTTGTCAGTGGTCTGAAAGAAGATGGGAAAATTCTCTCATGTAATCCCCTAGTCCACCTACCTAAAGAACAAGTAACTACTACTCCTGGTGCTAACGTGGTACAGAAAGTTTAAACGTACTCGGGGTAACAAGAAGTTGGGTTCCAGCTCCAAATGCCAGTTCTGCATATCCCTGATTGGCAAACTGATGCCAATCTCTGCAAAAACATAGGCACGTTTTCCAAACTCATACTGACAGTCAGATCAACAGCTATTCTAGATCAGGGAGTAACTTAAGGGAGCAGTGGCAAAACACACTGATTTAAATCACTGTCAAAGTAGAAAAGAAATCTACAAGAAAAATAGTCAGGAACAGGGGGATTAAAAAATTATAATTCATTCCTTGGTTACAGCTGTGTATTGCACATATTGAGAGTGATGCTAGAGTAATCTGTGTTTGTCTGTAAAATCGCCTAAAATTCTATTCAGCATGCTATGTGCTTAAGAACACTTCTCATCAGTCCAACTTTTTTCCTTAACATTTCACTGCTTATTACTTATTACTGGCTTAATCATCAGCAGGGCTCTTTTTGATAATGTCAGCTTGTATCCTCTCCACCCCCATAATTCACATGTGCCAGGAAACCTTTTACCTTGCTTATATTTATCTTCTTCCAGGTTTCAATGGCACACTGATATCCTATCCAGGTCTTGCAGATTCACAGAGGAGTTGCAAAGGCATCTGAGCCTTTTAACTCACCTAGAGGTTCCTACACTCTCACTCAGGTAAGCAGTAGCAGAAGTAAGGATTAAGGATGGACTTGTGGCTTTGATAGCTTGGTTAATCTGGATTCATGTCCCAGTCATATACAGAATCCACTTGCAGTATCTGTGGATAATACCACTATTGTCCAACAAGACAAAAGATAGTTCAGTTCCCATTCTGACACTAACAGTTTAAAAAGGAATGAGTATATTATACCTTGGTGGATTCTCCTGCAAGTAAAGATAAAATGGTGATAGTACCACAAGTAGATATTTTCTAAATATTATAGCAATTCTTTTATTTCAATGTTTGTTCATCTGACATATCGTCCGTGACTTTGCTTGAGGCCAATGGAAGTGACATGGATTTACCCTTAGGATAGAAGAAATGCATGTGACTTGTCAGATGAACAAAATTAGTCTTTGTCTTAGCTATTACAGGAATGCAACTAACTGAAGAACACTGTAAGCATGTTTTCCTTCAGCTGCCTCAAGAAATACTGCTTAGACATCTTCCTTGGAATAACTTGAACCAGTTAGGGTGGCATCTCAGGCTACCATAGCATTTTCCCAGATCTTAACGTGTATCCTCAACAAGCTTGCAAATTAGGCAAAAGTTTAGGATGCATGTACCTGGCAGAACCAGAAGTCTTCTCCCAGATCCAAATGTGAGTTTGTAACTATTTCCATAGTCACACAGTAATACAGGCCTCCACAGTATCCAGAGTGGTACTGAATGGAACCATCGGCCATGAAACACTCCACTGAAGGAAATCCCATTTATCTCCACAGTTAGACAGAGCAGTCTATCTAGGACTTTCCATCCATCCTTTATTCATATTTTCATTATGAAGCACTGTCATATTCTATGTTTTTTAAACTTTCAAACTCTTCCTCTTTAATATTCCCCTGTACTTACTTAGGTTTTGTTTCCAAAAAACCATCTGCATCACAAATCTGTCCTTCACCTCATTCCTCATTTACTTAATCTCACTGTCAGCCAGATTAATCTCTCAAAATTTAGTGTATCTACTTTTAATTCACAGCTCACATAGGGTCTGATGGAATAGTATAAACTCCATCATCCCATTTTCTTGGATTTGCTATCTGGATTAGTCAAGAGTGATTCCCAATCAAATTTGCCATTTAGATTTTAAGTAGAAATCATGCTTTTCAGTATGCAGTTTTTTATTGTTATTTCTTTTTTTTTCTTTTTTTTTTTTCTTTTTCTTTTTTTTTTTACAGGGAGACCATTGCTCATTCTGCCAAAAAACGCTGAGGTTTTGGTATGCATTCAGGAAAGTCTTAGTTGTGAACAGAGCAGTATCTGTAGCAGTTGCACACAGATATTGACAACACGTCAATCTGAGGACACGTACAAACGAACTCAAGGAGAGCTCTGATTCATCACTCACTACTTTAGCTTGCTAATAGCTCCATATAAGCTGGGGGTTCTTATTTTTCTCATATGTTTTTCAACAGGGTCAGAGAGATTGTTTGAAATATAAGATTTTTTCCCAGAGATTTTCAGAATTGACCGTTCCTTTATATTGTTGTGTATTTTTACTTTCAGAATAAAATCACTTTGAAGTTATCTTAAACATGACACCATTTTAAGAAATGGAAGCATTACTTTTTCAGAGTAAAAAGAAAATCATTTAGACTAAACGTCTCGTTAAGAAATTTAGAAAAAAATGATACATTTACAAAAAGAAAAAAGAAAAAGGTTGGTTTCACAGTATCTGCCTTCCTTTCTTTCCCTTCTCCAGGAAGTTCCACACAAGAGAAGAATATTTATTTTTTTCAGACATTGTCGAAAACATTGAAATTGATCAGGGGAATGCGTATGGGCAAAAAGACCCATACATCATATGTTTGGAAAATTAACTATACTTGAGAAAACAGGAGCTTAGTCAATGATCCAAAGGCATTTCTACGTTAAACTGCATTAACGCCATGCCACAACCCGTGGATATCAGATTACAAACTACTTGAGAAAGAATATAAGAAACAGAGCACTCATGCAAGAGCAGACTGTACTCTTCCCCTACAGTCCACTCTAAATTTCCATGAATTTTGAGCTGGAGGTTGTCCATACATCATGGACACTGAACATGAGTTCAACTGCCACCTAAGAACACGTAGAGCTTGTAACTGCTCACCAACTCTTTAAAATTACTTTGGGAGACCACTTTGTGGCAGCAACTACCAAAAAAACTATTTTTTTTCATGTACTTTTGTCCAGACCAATTTATTTATCACATTTCCACAGAAATAATTTACTAATGCATCCTCTTGACCTCTTTCTCCTCTGTCTGGCTATCTATCCCACCCCTAGCTTTTAAGGCCTTTTGCACCACAAATTCTCATGCAATTGCAAGCTTTGAGACAAAGGTGCAAAAGGAATAATCTCTTACAACTTCTAATGCTCATATGGATGTTGAATGCTGAAGTAACCTCACAGTACTCCTCACTAATTGGCTGTGACTACAAACTTGGTATCATTCTGCCATGGTTTGGCAACTATGACACATTCTCAAAGATCAACTTGCCCCTCAAGCTTCAATTATTTGCACTTCACATTATGGCAGAAACCCAGCCCTATCATTACAGCTTCATTCAGGATCTCCAAAGCAGAAACCCATTATGTGCTCCTACTTTGCATCAACATACACTGAGGATCCTCTTATCTTAAAGCATTAGCATCCACATACCAGAAAAGTCCATTTTACATACTACAGCTTTATGGGACAATTCTCACCACTCCGGAGTTTGTTCGCCAGTGCTGACTTCCCCATTTCCCTTTGCCTATTCTCCGCATAAAGATTTTTGTTAGTCTGGACTGTTAGTCCAGGAACAGTCACCTCTTTTCAACTTTTCAAGAAAATTCATCGTGAATATTTTAACTGTCTGATTTGGGCATCATCAAGCATAGGGAAGGGAAAATATATATACATGTAAGTCACTTTTACACCAGCTGAAAATGTATAGTCCCATTTCCACTATACTGTAAAGCAACTAAAGAGGCAAAGTAACTTCTAAAGTGACAAAAGTATTTTCAAGAGAAATCACATCTGAGTGTTCAGACATACCTAGAGAAACCATAAGTTTGGTTCCAGTTCCAAATATGAGTTTGCTGTCACCCCTACTACTACACTGTGACACCGTGCTTTGCAAAATGGTGCCTTTGTATGCTCATATGCTGCACTGTACACGTGGCAATGCAAGATGCTTATTGGAATAATCTAAGGAAGGCTAGTTACTACCATCTCCTCAACACATACAGTGAAATAAACATGTTAGACCCATTGCTCTATCTGTCTAAACATTTTTGACACTCACTGTTCTGGCCTTTGCCCATAGTCTAATCAGACATCTGCTTATTCTTTCCTCTGTATGCCAATTAGTGTATGTATACATAGCCTTCCAGAGAGTGTTTAGAAGCCTTCTGACTGCTGCTGTTGAGTCTGACCAGTCTGTGCGGCCTTTCTGCTCAGTTCACTTGTGTTGTCCATCCTCCTCTTCCAGGCTGCACTTTACATTGTATTATTTAACACCTTCTGGATTTCACCCAAAGATGGGTGCCACTACCAAACACGGGCTTGGATCCTGCCCTGAATTCTACACAGCCTTTCAGGACACAATAGAAATCTCCCCTCCAGAATCAGGTCTTCCATGGCAGCTTGGGCTGAACTCTGATGTGTACTCAACTACACTCACACAAATAAGCACTCTCAGTGCAATATATAGTCCATTTTCCATTACCAAGAGCCAGAAACAACAATTGCCCTAGACAGCAGAAAAACTGAACAGTATGAGTAATCTGAAGGATAAAAAAACAAAATAATGCAGAAAAATCAAATATCAGAATTTGAATTCAGGCCATATATTCATAGAAGTTTGCATCTGAGCAAAAAAAAAAAAAAAAATATCAGAATTTGAATTCAGGCCATATATTCATAGAAGTTTGCATCTGAGCAAAAAAAAAAAAAAGAAAAAAAAAAGAAAAAAAGAGTAAAAATAACAGCAACACAATAAATAACATAATAAACCAACACGGTCCTAGTTTGCAGGGCTGTCTAGTCTTCCTGAACAGCTTTGCTTTTCTTATATAGTTCTTTTCCAAATTCAGAAATTCCCTGATGAATCTACAGGACTACTGAAAATTTGCTTGAGATTTAATTGAAGTAATGAAAAATTAACATGAGGTTTCTGATTAAAATGCCCAGGAAAGTTTGCTAGGTATGAAAATACATGCACAATTTTCAAAGGAGGGAATATATATATAAAATTTCCATCAGTATTATTATATGTCCCCAAATTCAAGCAGCTAAAAGGAAGTCGGTTTGGTTACACTTAGGGACCAATTTCCTTATTCTTAATTTTATTTCAGATGAAGTGAAAGAATAGACTAAAGAGTCTTCTGTGAACATTTTGCAAACTAAGCATGCCTATAGTTAGGTATTTACCTAAACTAAAAAGTTCACATATCTGGAGAAAAATAGAAGGAAGTTATCTCCAACTCCAAATGTAAGTTTTTTAAAATTTCCAGGAGAAACACCAGGACACAAAGCTTGCCTACACCATGATGCAAGTGTGGAACTACTCACAGTGGGAAGATAAGTTGCATGCACCTATGTTGCCAGATTTTGAGTGTTCCCCCATAGCAAAGCTCCAGAGCTTGTGAAATTTAAATAATTGCACTAAGGAAGATCTCTGTCCTATAATATCCAGCAGATACTACAGTAAGAATGAAATCTTTGCAATTCTCTTTTGGCAACAACCTGCATCTGAACTGCATTTCATTACTCTTCTAGCAAGCTTTCACTTTATTTTTGGTGGGCTGGATTTTTTCCACCAAACAATTCAAAGTCCTGAGTCTCAGAAAGCTTACTTGGTTTTACCACAAGTGTGGTTCCATCTCCAAAGGTAAGCTGGTAGTTATTCATAGACACACAGTGCTGTCTAGCATAGCAAAAATCTTTGTATGCTCTTCCAGAATTGTGAGGGGTGTGTTCTGCTCGCCATCCCTGCCTCCCACCTTACAGGGCTGAGGATCCTGAGAATAACTACTCTGACTTTGAAAGTCAGAAGACGACACTGAGTATCCCCACCTTTTCCTCATCCTTGGTGGCAATGTTCCCTGCCACAACCAATAAAGGATGAGAACTTTTTGAACAGTACCAAAAGATAGTAATGAAGCTGCTTATGATCCCTGCTGAAGCAAAACCATCTGTTGACTTTGCTGCTAGACGTGGTACAATAGCTTCAGCACAAAGCCTTGTTGGGCTAGAATGGTAAAAAAGGATGGGAACAAGAACACGACCATGGCTTAGGATCAGAGTAACTGATGAGGACCATCTTCCTATCAGTCCACTTTTCCCTCCACAGCTTTTTTCCATGATACATGAAATGGGTAGATAACGCAAGAACAAACACAGTAATTTAAATCAGAACTACACATTTCAACTAGCCAATTCCTTTCACTACCAAGTCACAATCTGAAAAGCCACTCTGCTATTCATGTCTAAATCCACAATAAAAAACACAAGAACGTATAACATGTTTCTTACTTGGTTTCACAATAAGCTCTGTCCCTTTTCCAAAGATGACTTTATAGCCAGTGTTCACACAATGAAAAACAAGCCAACAAAAACCATCCTTGAAGCTATCACATCCACAGGCACAACTACAGTTTGTCTGATCTATCTCAGGAAATTTAAACATGAAATACAGCAGTTCCTTCATGGAAAGATGGTGATATGGGAATTTAAACGTCTAATCCAGCTGTTATTCCTCTATCAGATGTTCTGCATGTAGGCATTTTCAAATGATGGTATGAGAAGCAAGACAACATTTCAAGCACATCTAGAATCCACTATGCCACATACTGCTCTCATGCAGTAATGGCCCAGAGTCATAGAAAAAGTAAACAGCAACAATGCAACCTTACATTTTAAAGAAAGCAAACTATATTCAATTTCCTCTAGGCTTTTTTTTTTCTTTTTTTTTTTTTTTTAATTTGAATTTCCAAGTCTAAGCATTTGGTCCTTGACTCTTCCAATATTCCACTGCATAAAAATTAATTTTTGCCCATATTTTCAATACATTTAAGACATTTTATCAAATTAGCTCTTGTTTTTGTGAAGACTGGTATTTGGACCGGACCTATCTACTTCTGATACCCTCTTATCTTTTCCCACCTATGTTTGAATATTTTGTCAGTCTTGTGTCTGTAAGTTTACATGAAGTACCACAGAATTCAGCAAGAATTGTCAACTTCGTTTGGACTTGTTTTAAAACAGACATTTTGATTTTTCCCAATTTAATGGATTGCACAGCAATGTGGATATAATTCAGAATAGAATAAAACTGAGGCTTAATACCCTGCTGAGGTATAGCATTTCTTGTTCATTCCCTCTCTCTGTATATAGAGTCAAATTGTAGGTTATATATACTTACTAAGATCAACTTTCAGTTTAGCTCCACTTACTCTTTAATTTTTTCCAGTGTGATCAGTAGCTGACCTCTCAAAAAGGTAAACCGGAAGTATGTTCAGAAGAAAGCATGTAAAGGACAAATTGATACACATCTAATTATACAACCATTATTTTTACCAGAACATGATTTGAATATACGATGACTACAGGATAAGTTTAAGGACAGAATGCACCATCATGCATCTGCATCCCTACCCTTGAATTTAATATCACATTTTGTACTTCAGGCTCATTCATGACCATTTTCTCCTGAAAATAACATTGTGTACTTACAAGATAGCACTGACAACCTTGTTCCAGAACCAAAGAGAACCCTTCTTCCTGCATCATACACCCAGTGCAATACACTCTGTCAAAATCTCTCTTTGCACAGACACCATCATCTCCTCTACAAATCCCATTATTTATCAACAGACAGGGAGTAAAGATGCCAAACTATTTCTGTATACTTGGGCTCCAGATCCATTTTTATTGCCGTCTCATAAAAAAGTACTCAAGCCAAAAGTACCAGAAGTAGAACAGCAAAATCATCTGGAGCCTGAGGGGAGCCAAGCACTGAAGGGCTTTGGTATCTGCTTTGTTTTGTTGCCTTATGGGCTCCTGTAATGTCGTGGAGGAGTTGAGGCCCTTGGAAAAATTCTTCTGCATTCTTAGATATGTAGGTCTATTGAACTGAGTGCCCAGTTCAGTACTGAAAATGTAAATTACTGATTATTCTAAATGTTACAATGCTCACCAGGTCTCAGGGTTAAAATAACCCTTCCTGCCAAACACCGCCTTCCCCACACCAGCATTCACACCATGGTCAAGGAGATAGCAAACATAGCAGCCCTTCTTTGGGGTCAACATGTTGGTTATCCTGAAATGTGAAGTGTCAGAACTGGCAATGAATTTATCCAGAGGGATTGGGTAGGACCTGGATCTACAGCAAGCCCTGCAGAAGCAGCATCAAAGATACTAAGGAAGCTATATCGTCTCCAAAGAATTCAAGTGATTTCAGATCATTGGAAAGTGAAGTTTAGAATACACAGACACCTAAAACTTCAGACATAACAAGAAAAGGAAAACGCAACCACTCAATTTAAATATAGAAAGCTTATTCACTGCTTAACAGAAAGTACCTCGGAATTTTTCAGACACAGAAGCTGCAAGGTACATAGCTCTGCAGGACATGTTCTGAAAATGCCACCCCTACTGCACCACTGCAGCCTCCAAAATCTGATTGAGCTTCAAAAGGACCAGTTTTCCAAATTTATCTGGAATGCCATTATCTCCACCACATACCACTAAGTTTAGATTAAAGGGAGAAGCCCTCTTTTTCTGTTAACTCAGACACTATGAAAAACTGCAGAGGAGGCCCAGGCAATGGGACACATGCCTGTAGTCATTTTCTAAGTGCTTCTGGAGAATTTCACAGTTCAGCTCACAAGTTTATCTCCACTAAACAAAAAGTATGGAGAGAAAAAAACAACCCGAATTCTAGTTTCCAGTGTACTTGGCTACTTATGGGCTACAACTGAAGGCAAAGTTCCCTTTCCCAACGTGACTTTGTCTGCAATATACACACCCCAACATATTTCATTACAAAAATACCTCTGTCAGCCTCGTGCATGGCCTTGTGCAAAAAGCTGTTGCAAAGGTCTGTCACAACATACTCAAAGACAGTGTAATTACCTGGAACACACTGGAATCTGTTCCCCAATGTTTCAGATACACTTGTTCATCTGGGGCTCCTTTGAGAATACCAGCCATTCACTGACTCTGGTTTTCAATCACAGTCCCAAAAGAGCTTGTGCTGCTATGCAAAATGAAATTTAGTGTTCTTGCCATCTACTTTATGATTTAGCAACAGAACAAGCATTCCGTGAGGGCTCAGGTTGCTTTTTCTCTCCTGTGTTATTGCTAGAGCAAAGCCACAGGACGTGACTGTGAGGTGAGATTGTACCATTAGCTCACCTAATTGGAAAGATAGTGATGTTAGACGCAAAGCCAAAGGTGAATTTGAGGTGTTTTCACAACATCATGGCAACTGATAGAAACCTGCAGGTGAAACCAGCACTGGGGATGTACTGGTAGCCTCCTTGCTTACACCCTGGGCAAGCAGAACGCTCACATTCAGTTGGAAACAGTCTGCCTTTCTGAAGGCTGGATTGACAGTGGCTTTTTTGGGAGTCCTCCTCCCACTTCTGGCTGTCTGCTCACCCACATAAGGTGCCCTTTTTCACTGTCCACACTTCTGTAGGCTGAAAGCAACTGTGGTGTACTTTCCACTCCAGTTATACTCAGAAAAAGTCTACATACTGAGAGCTATCTAGCTTAACTAACAGGAAAGAGTTGCACCAAGCAAATTCTGGGCCTTGCCTGAGATATCTGAAAGGAAAAAAGTAAGAAACAGAACCAAAACCCAATTTTGCATCCCCCATCACCTTTCATAGCCACATATAAGCACTGGGCATAAGTTGATCTACCTGTTCCTCTGCCCTAAACAACACCTTCTTTCCTGCTCACTCACAGACTTGCAGCAACCAGGAGAGCGATGTTCACAGCATCTTTCTCTCAACATGAATAAGTCCACCTCATAGAAACATTTCTAAGGACAAGACCACATTTCAATGGTGATCTCTAACTTGGGTAGGGATTTCATGCAAGGTCATTTTCCCAGAGAGTCCTCCAATGGCTACATCATCTACATAAAATGAAATAGCACCTATTTTCTCCTCTACCTCTGTTAAGGTGATATGGATGCCACAGAGACATCTACAGGGTGCTACAGTGGATATGTAAGGAATATGACAAAGGAGACACAGAAAAACTGAACACTCACTTGTCTGGATGGACAGCCTGGTCCCTGAACCAAAGGTCACTCTGCCATATGCAGAGCTGTAATCACACAGCATTTCCTCCCACAACAAAAAGCCCATCCAACATCTTGAGAAGCAGCACGAGCCCCCAAGTCCAAACCCAACAATGCCAAGGCCAGGAAGGGCAGAACACACATCCATCTATGCTCAGGGTGAAGGGAGAAACAGAAACAAGCATGTAAGGAAGTTTAAGTGCCATAACATATTGTATGGGAAGCCAAGGAAGTGGGAGGCAGCTGAACTTACTGGGCAGAACCTGAAGTTGTGTCCCCTGCCCAAGGGTGAGCTTGCCGTAGTTCCCACAGTGGTTTTCACCTTCACAAGAACATAAGCCTTCCACATCCTTTGTGAGAAAGGCAACCCCATCTCCTTGAGAACCCAAGCCCCTACTTTTAGAATCACAGAATCATTACGGTTAGAAAAGACCACTAAGATCATCTAGTCCAACCATTAACCCATTGCCATCATACCCACTAAACCATGTCCCAAAGTGCCACATTTCCACATTTCTTGAATACCTCCAGGGATGGTGACTTCACCACTTCTTGAGCAACCTATTCCAATGCGTCACTACTCTTTCTGAGTGGAATTTTTTCTATTATCCAACCCGAACCTCTCCTGGCACAACATAAGGCCATTCCCTCTAGACCCCTAGCACTAGTTACATGGGAGAAGAGGCCGATGCCCACCTCACCACAACCTCCTTTCAGGTGGCTGTAGTGGGCAATCAGGTCTCCCCTGAGCATCCTCTTCTCCAGGCTGAACAATCCCAGTTCCCTCAGCTACTCTCATAAGACTTGTGCTCCAGACTCCTCACAAGTTTCATTGCCCTTCTCTGGACATGCTCCAGGGCCTCGATGTCTTTCTTCTAATAAGGCGTCAACAATATTCAAGGCGTAGCCTCACCAGTGCCAGGTAGGAAGGGAAGATCACTTCCCAGCTCCTGCTGGCTACAATGTTTCTGATATGAGCCATGATGCCATTGGCCTTCATGGCCACTTGGGCACGCTTCTGGTTTATGTTCAGCTGCCCATGAACTAACACCTCCAGATCCTTTGTGCAGTTTCCAGCCACTCTGCCCCAAGCCTGCAGTGATGCATGGTGTTGTTGTGAACAAAATGCAGGACCTGGCACTTGGTCGTGTTGAACATGATACAATTGACCTCAGCCCATTGATCCAGCCTATTCAGATCCTTCTGTAGACACTTCCTACCCTGAGGCAGAAAAACTTCCCCCAGCTTTGTGCTATCTGAAAACTCACTGAAGGTGCATTCAATCCCCTGGTCCAGATCATCAGTGAAGATATTAAACAGGAAGAGCCCCAGTACTGATGTCTGGGGAGCACTACCTATTGCAGCCTAGATTTAATTTGTCCACCACCATTTTCTCAGCCAGGCCATATAGACAGATTTTTACCAATTAAAGAGTACGCCTGTAGAAGCCTTAAATTATATTAGCTTGCAAAAAAAGGAAAAGCCATAGGGAAAAAGAGCACCTGGTAGCCTCATACGGCAAAGTGCCAGCATGGGCTCAGTGCTTGTACTCACAGAGCTTTACAGTCAGCAATGTTCCTTCACCAAAGGTCATCTTTCCACCTGCTGAATTACACCCACAGTGTTTCCTGCTGCCTCAAAAACCCAAGGCTTGGCTCACGTCTGCTCTAATTCATGCCTTCAATTAACCACCTCTGACTATCCTTTGTAAATAGACTCTCCTCTGTCCAGAGAGAAACTTCTGCTCTGTCACCCCTTCTTCCCACATCACCCTGCAGCTCCTTTGCCATAACCAGACAGAAGATGAAGGATTGTGCATGCTGTCCATAACATGCATACTAACATTAATGTCTTAAATATTTCTGCATTACCATGCAAGGCTACAAAATACCACCAACAGTACTCACAAGGCTTTACACAAAGCTTTGTTCCAGCTCCAAAGGTGAGTCTGCTCAAGGCATCACTCACAGCAACACAAGCCCTTATGCAAATGCTCTCCTCTCCCCATAATACGGATGCCCTTAGTGTGGTTGGCCAACCCCCATCCCAGCAAGACTTTTCCTCCTATCCATCCATACTGTCCCCTAGGTTGCCATCACAATGGTAAATTCCTCACAAGTTTCAGAAAATCAGTGTCACAGAGCACACTCCATGTCCAAAGGTGAGCCAGTCCCAAAAGCATGCTGACCTCTAGTTCAGTTCTACTCCCACCACCTAAAACCACAATAACTGCAGCAGTGAGGGCATTCTTGGAGCCCGTAATGGCAGGGGAGAGCTTTCAGCTCAGCAAATGTGAAATCAAAAGGTGGAACACCAAACTACATCTATGGGAAGATGCACCTATGGAAGACCTTTGGGAGCTGCATACTCACATGGTGGAACAGAGAGTCTGGTCGCTGAGCCAAAGGTCAGCTTGGAGTCGTAGTTAGAATAATGCAGCATTTCCTGTCCTAAAAGAAAGCCCCCCCAGGCATTTGGGAAGCAACACACATCTCCATTCCATTGTGCACACTCCTGATAAAACAGGTGCTGACTGACATCTTGAGAAAGAGGAGGTGAAGTTGAGAAAGAGGAACGCAGATGACTCCAGCTCTGGAAAGGCCAAGGGCATTCTACTCTGAGACCTGTATCAGTGTTTCAATCAGACCATTTCCCCTGGACAAACTGCTCACAGTCTGTGTCCGTCCATGCATACAGTCAATCACTTCTGACCTTCCATCATAAATATCCTCCCCTTTGTGCTCTGGTAAAATTGTGCTCAATTGCCATTTCTTCCCATCCCACCCTCCAGCTCGTTTGCTATAACCAGTCAGAAGACAAAGGATTGTGCATGCTGACATGCAGAAAAAATCCCCAAGTGTACAAAATAACATTATTGTTCTGGGTATTTCTGGATTTCCATGTAAGGATGCAGAATACCACCAGCAGTACTCACAGGGCTTTACACAAAGCTTTGTTCCAGCTCCAAAGGTGAAGCTGCTCCAGCCAACACTCACAGCAACACAAGCCCTTGCACAAACACTCTCCTGTCCCCACAACAAGGCAGCCCTTAGTGTGACTGGTCGAGCCCTAGGCCTGCAACACTCAGGTGAAACTTCCCCTAAAACACTGAGACCTCCAATTCAGCTCTACTCCCACCACACAGAAACACTTTAACTGCAGCAGCAAGGGGCATTCTTGGTGCCTGTAATGGCAGAAGAGGGATTTTAGCCCTGCCGTGTTTAAGTCCAAAGATGAAACACAAAATTACATCTATTGGAAAAGGCTCCTATGGAAGACTTATGGAAGCAGTGTACTCACAGGGTTGCACAGAGAGTCTGGTCCCTGTGCCAAAGGTCAGCTCTCTGACACCATATCCTGTATCCACACAGTATTTCTCTCCTTAACAAAAAGCCCATGCAGTCACTTGAGAACCAACACTGGTCCCCATGGTCTGACCATGCCGAGTCATGGTGGGGCAGCAGAAGGGTGAGGAGAGACCTTCTCATCCTGAAGCGAGAGTGGTTGTATGTATCAGGCTGGTTGTATGGGATGAGGCAGGGGCTGCAGAAGAGGGGCACTTCCAATCATTCTCCTCCTTCTCCTGACCTCAAAGTCCATCCAAACTGTCCTCTATGTTGCCATCACAAAGGCAAATATCTGACAAGATATGAGAATAACAGTGTGACAGCGGAGGACTGTCCAAGTACATGGGAGATTCTTTCCCAAAAGCATTCAGACCTCCAGTTCAGCTCTGCTCACAACACATCCTTAACTTCTACAGTGACGATGCTGTCAGAGCCTTCAACAGCAGAGAAGGAATTTTTAGCTTTGCAAATATGTGATAAAAAGGTGGAACAAAAACCTACATCTATCGCAAGGTGCCCCTATGGAAGACCTATGGAAACTGCATTGCACTCACGTGGTTGGACAATGAGTCTGGTCCCTGAGCCAAAGGTCAGCTGGTAGCTGTAGCCAGAATAACACAGCATTTCCTTCCCTAACAAAAAGGCTCCTCAGGCATCTGGGAAGCAGCACCTGTCCCCATTCTGTGGTGCACAATCTTGATAAAACTGGCACAGATCGATGTCTTGAGCAAGATGAGGCTTTACAGCTGCACAACAAGAAGCATAAGCTGCTGCATAAGCAGCAGCTGGGAGCTCTGAGTAGACGGTGTGATCTCAGGAATGCCAGTGCTAGTGGCTTCACAGGGACCTTCTGGGAGCACATAAATGTTCCTTTGGAACACACCAAACTTCACCTTAATGATCCCCAGCCTCTCCTCAGTAGTTCAGTATAACATGTGCAGGTAACTATGAGGTACTTACTGGGTTTCACAGAAAGTCTGCTTCCCTGCCCTAAGGTGAGCTTGCCAGAAATTGAGCCTGAATATCGCCGCAGTCACAGCCTGCTTTACAGAAACCTCTCAGCTCAGAGAGAAAAAACAGTCATCTTCAGAGGAGGCTGACATTTGTAAGTCATGATAAAACATGAAATAAATGATGAAGGACAAAGGTAATCATAGAATCATAGAATTGCTCAGGTTGGAAAAGGCCTTAAAGATCATTAAGTCTAACCACAACCTAACCATACCTCTCTAAGAATCCTCCACTAAATCATGTCCCTGAGCACCACATCCAAACGGTTTTTAAACACATCCAGGGATGGTGACTCAACTACCTCCCTGGGGAGCCTATTCCAGTGCTTAACAACCCTTTCTGTAACGAAGTGTTTCCTGATATCCAACCTAAACTTACCCTAGCGCAACTTGAGGCCATTTCTCCTCGTCCTGTCACCTGTCACCAGTGAGAAGAGACCAGCTCCTCTCTGCTGCAATCACCTTTCAGGTAATGGAAGAGAGCAATAAAGTCTCCCCTCAGCCTCCTCTTCCCCAGACTAAACAGCCCCAGTTCCTTCAGACGCTCCTCATAGGACACATTCTCCAAGCCCTTCCCCAGCCTTGTTGCCCTTCTTTGGACCTGCTCCAGCACCTCAATGTCCTTTCTATACTGCAGTGCCCCAAACTGAACACAGTACTCAAGGTGAGGCCTCACCAGTGCCGAGTACAGGGGCAGGATCACTTCCCTAGTCCTGCTCACCACACCATTCCTGCACCAAGCCAGGATGCCACTGGCCTTCTTGGCCACCTGGGCACACTGCTGAGTCATATTCAGCCAACTGTCCATCAGCACACCAAGGCTCCTTTCCATCAGGCAGCTTTCCAGCCACTCAATGCTTTGAGATCTACAAGATCCTTTCACTCATGCCAGTCCTGAAAAATACTGGCTCTGCCACCAACACTGCCCTTATCCAGGAGATGCCCTTGTGCCCATGGAGGAGTGGCAAATTCTGCATGGGACATACCTGTGGAGAAGAATGTTCTTCTCTTAATCCTCAGCGCTGACCTTCCTTTGTAAACAGCCTTCTCTCCTGACAAGATGTAAATTTTTTTCTGCCTCCCCTTCTTCCCACATCACCCTGCAATTCTTTTGCCATAACCAGGCAGATGATAAAGGTTTCCACATGCTCATTGGAAGCCTTTCCTAAACAAATATTCTAACATACTGTCTTGGGTATTTCTGTATTACCACAGAAGAGTACAAAATAACACCAGCAGTACTCACAGGGCTTTACACAAAGCTTTGTTCCAACCCCAAAGATGAGCCTTCTTGTGCCATCACTCACAGCAACACAAGCCCTTACACAAATGCTCTCCTCTCCCCATAAGATGGCAGCCCTTACTGTGGCTGGCGCAGCTCCCTCCCAATGAACACTTGTGTGACCCATTCCAAAAGCTTAGACCTGCAGTTCAGCACTGCTACCACCACACAGAAACACGTTAACTGTGGCAGTGAGGGCATTCTTGGAGCCTGCAGTGGCAAAGAAGGGATTTCAGCTCTGCAAGTCTGAAATTAAAACAGGAACACAAAATTACATCTATTGGAAAAGACACCTATGGAAGGCCTATGGATGCTGGGTACTCACAGGGTCGGACAGAGAGTCTGGTCTCTGTGCCAAAGGTCAGCTTCATGACACCAGCTCCTGTTTTCACACATCATTGCTTTCCTTAACAAAAAGCCCATGCAGACACTTGAGAACCAACACTAATTTCCCAGGGATTAGTCTGACCATGCTGAGTCATGGTGGGGCAGCAGAAGGATGAGCAGGGACCTTCTCATCCCAAAGCAAGAGTGGAAGTTACCATGCTGGTTGTATGGGATAGGGCTGGAGCTGTATCTGAGGGGCACCCCCAAATCTTCTTCTCCTCCTCCTCTCATCTCCACCCATCCATGCTGTCCTAGAGGCTGCCATCACAAAGGCAAATCCCTGACAAGATGTGTGAATACCAGCATGACACAGCACAGATTGAGAGCACTGATGACCCCTTCTCTAAAGCATTCAAACCTCCAGTTCAGCTCTGCTCACAGCACACCCTTAATTTCTGCAGCAAGGGCATTCTCACAGCCTGCAATGGCAGAGAAGGTTTCAGCTCTGCAAAGGTGTAATAAAAGTACCTATGGAAGACTAAACGCTGCAATACACCTAGTGCAAAAAGCACCTATGGAAGACTTTTTGAAACAGCACACTCACATGGTTGTACAGAAAGTCTGGTCCCTGAGCCAAAGTTCAGCTTGCCAGTGTTGGAGTAAGAATCACACAGTATTTCCTTTCCTAACAAAAAGACCACACGGGCATTTGAGAGGCAGCACCTGTCCCCATTCTATGGTGCACTCTTGAGACAATCCAGGCACTGATCCGTGATTTCAGGAAGAACAGTTAAAGCTGAGAAAGAATCAATGAATCATAGAATCGTAGAATGGCTTGGGTTGGAAGGGACCTCAAGGATCATCACACTCCAAATCCCCTGCAGCATGCAGGGCCACCAACACCCATATCTAATACCAGACCAGGTGGCCCAGGGCCCCACCCAACCTGGCGTTGAACACCTCCAGGGATGGAGCATCCAGAACCTCTCTGGGAAACCTGTTCCAGAATCTCACCGCTCTCTGGGTAAAGAACTTCCCCCTGATATATAAACTAAATCTTACCGCAGCTCTGGGAAGGCCACGGGCATTCCACTCTCAGACCTGTATCAGCATTACAATCAGACCATTTCCCCTGGACATATGCTCACAGTGTGTGTCTTTCTAACAACTGAGTGCTGCATGCCCAACGCACACACACACAGACAGTCCATCCCTGTGGGAGCAGTTTCCAAAGCAGTACAGCTGGTTTTACCAAAGGAGGGAACGCAAACTTCCTATCCTTTCTCATTCAAGGTTGCTTTCTACCTACCAGGTCTCACTGTCAGCCCTGTCCCACCTCCACAGGTCACCTTCCTGCTGGATGCTGAACTCACACCCTGACACACCCAATGGCAAACACTACATGCAACCCTACACTCCAG
>JACDJE010000815.1:0-109895 GCA_016647715.1 Pavo muticus
TTTGGGGGGGGGCTGGGAAGGGGGCCCTTGGGCCCACTGTCCCTGTCACGGGCATAGACTGGTCCAGGTAACCCCGTGACAGCTCCATAACTTTCCCTGGTTCCGAGGTCAGGCTGACAGGCCTGTAGTTCCCCAGATCCTCCTTACAGCCCTTCTTGTAGATGGGAGTCACATCGGCAAGCCTCCAATCCTCTGGGACCTCTCCAGATAACCAGGAGCGCTGGTAGATGGCAGAGAGCGGCTCAGCAATCACATCCGCCAGCTCCCTCAGCACTCTAGGGTGGAGCCCATCTGGTCCCATGGACTTGTGACAGTCCAGATGGAGGGGCAGCTCTCTAATTGTCTACCTGAATCACTGGGGGAAATATGCTTCAAACAAAAAAACAAAGCAGCATAAACAGAAACACTGAAAATTATAACCTACACCCTCATTCTCTCTGCTCACTAACACAGAGAGCAGAGTGGATATTTTGGAAAGTAAAAGATAGGCTATAGCTTCATTCTCACATTTTCATCCCCCATCCACAATTTTTTTAAGTCTTTATAAAGCACAAAATTTAGGCTTTGACTAACATTCATAATGGTGTAGCTCAACTATCTACTATCCATCCACAAAGTACAATTTAATAGCATCATTAAAGATAAGGAGACATTTTCAGTCTTATCCTTTACATTACTGTCATGGTTTATGATTTTTGTTATTGGTATTCCACATCATAACATCATGCAGTGCACTGGGAGTTAGAGTTAATGCTCCAGTTCTGTGGATCGTCGATAGTTCCAGGTACCTGGTTCTCAGAAGAGAAGAACTACAAATCCCAGAAGAACTCACTGTTCCGTTTCCCTTTTGCGTTTAGAGGAAAAGATAAAACTGCTTGCGAGTCACAAGATGCTCCTTTTTGCAGAAAAGCTTGTCTCGACAGTGTGTGCTCCCTAGCCATCTCACCTTCAGCATTAGAGTAAGGCCTTCAGTTTTGGATGCTTTCTCTCTCATTTTATTTCATTTATTAGCTTCAGTTTCAATTCTATTTTATTATATTATCTCGCATTCCACTATCATATTCAGTAAATTAGTTTTCTCCCTTAGCTTGTTGCCACTGTTTTCTATTTCGAATCATAGAATTCATAGAATCATAGAATCACTGAGGTTGGAAAAGACCTCCAAGATCATCCAGTTCAACCATCCACCTATCACCAATAGTTCTCTCAATCCATGTCCCTCAACAGAATGTCTAAACATTCCTTGAACACCTCCAGAGTCGATGACTCCACCACCTCCCTGGGCAGGCCATTCCAGCACCTGGCCACTCTTTCGGAAAAGTAGTTGCAGTGGAATTCCTAGGTCACAGCCTGAACCAGTACACGAGCACGCGAGTGCCTGGAGCGGGGGGAGCCTAGATCCACCCTTCCTCTCTCCCCGTCTCAGCGGTGCTTCCAGGTACGTGTATGCAGTCAGAGTCTGTGCGTGGGTTCCCCCCCCCTTCTCCTGCTTCCAGCACCAGTGTTCAAACCGGAGAAGGCTGCATTCCTCAGCTCACCCTTTTTTTCAAACTGTTGCTGGGAGGGGTGAGTTAATTGTTCTTTCTTTAATATCTTGTTCTACAGCATCTGTATCTCAAATAAAGGCTCTGTCATCGCCTTTGTTTGCTTTACAGTAGTATTTCCTAATGTCCAACCTAAATCTCCTCTGGTGCAATTTGAGGCCATTCCCTCTAGTCCAATTGCTAGTTACACGAGAGAAGAGGCTGACCCCCACCTCACCACAACCTCTCTTCAGGTGGGTGCAGAGAGCAATAAGGTCACCCCTGAGCCGCCTCTTCTCCAGACTGAACAATCCCAGCACCCTCAGCTGCTCCCCATAAGAATTGAGCTCCAGACCCCTCACCAGCTTCATTGCCCTTCTCTGGACATGCTCCAGGGCCTTGATGTCTTTCCTGCACTGAATGCCCTCATCCAGGACATCAATAAAAATACTGAAGAGGGCAGGCTCCAGTACCAACCCCTGGGGAACACCACTCGTGACCGCTTGCCAGCTGGATTTAACTCCATTCACCACCACTCTCTGGGCCCAGCCCTCCAGCCAGTTCTTTATCCAGCAAAGAAGTCAAGGTAGACCACATCAACAGCCGAAAACCTCCAAGCAGGTCACTAGATCATAGGAGGAGATCGGGTCGGTCAAGCAGGACCTGCCCTTCACAAACCCATGCTGGCTAGGCCTGATCCCCCAGTTGTCCCACACATGCTGTGTGATCTCCCTCAAGATGATCTGCTCCATAACCTTCCCCAGCATCGAGGTCAGGCTGACAGACCTGTAGTTCCCAGATCCTCCTTACGACCCTTCTTGTAGATGGGAGTCACACTGGTAAGTCTCCAGTCTTCTGGGACCTCTCCAGTTGACCAGGAACACTGATAGATGATGGAAAGCAGCTTAGCTATCGCCTCCGCCAGTTCCCTCAGCACTCTCACATGGATCTCATCTGGACCGTGAACTTGTGGCAGTCCAGGTGGAATAGTAGGTCTCTGTTTCCTCCTGAATCGTGGGGGGTTTATTCTGCTCCCCATCCGAGACTTCCAGGTCAGAGAGTAGAGTACCATGAGGATAACTGGTCTGATTTTTAAAGATAGACATAAAGAAGGCATTGAGAACCTCAGCCTTTTGCTTATCCTCAGTGGTCACATTCCCAGCCGCATCCAGTGTCATGGTTTTATGATTTTTGGTTATCAGTATTCCACATCATAACATTATGTAGTGCACTGGGAGTTAAAGTGTTCTGGGTACTTATCCCCGAAGAAAAGAAGAACTACATTCCCCAAAAGACTGTTCGCTGTGCTGTTATCATTCTGCTCAGGGGGAACAGATATAAGGCCTTGGTATGTCATCTGACCGGGCTCTTCTTCGTCAGGCTCTCTCCCTGCTGCTCGACCAGACTGCGCATCTCACCTCAGCGTTATGGTGAGGCCTACCCAGCTTTCGGACAATCTCTCTCTCTCATTATATTTGATTTATTAGCTTCAATTCTAGTTATATTGTATTTTAGTGTGTTATCTTGCATTCCGATACTATATTTAGTAAATTAGTTTGTTTCTCCTCAGATCGTGCCACTGTTTTTAATTATTTTGGGGTTCCCTGTTTCCCTTTTCTGGAGGCGCAGATTTTGCGAAATCCCTCTGCCCCACTAGTCACGGAACCGGGCCGAACCAGCCCGTAAACCGTTGACAGGAAAGGATGGAGATTCTCCTTGGTCCTGCTCTTACTGTTAATAGATTTGTAAAAGAGTTTCTTGTTCTCTTTTACCCCAGCGGCCAAGTTGAGTTCAAGCTGGGCTTTTGCCTTTCTAATTTTCTCCCTGCACATCCTAACAACTTCTTTGTACTCTCCCTGAGTTGCCCGTCCCTTCTTCCACAGGAGGTAGATTCTCTTTTTCTCCTGGAGCCTCAGGAAAAGTTCCCTGTTCATCCACGCCGGTCTTCTTCCCTGCCTGCTCATTTTGTGGCTGAGGGGGATAGTCAGCTCCTGCGCCTTTAAGACTTCCTTCTTGAGGAGCAATCAGCCTTCCTGGACCCCTTTACCCTCCAAGACTGAATCCCAAGGGACCCTCCCTACCAGTCTCCTGAACAATTCAAAGTCCTCCCTCCGGAAGTCCAAGGTAGTAGTTTTGCTGTCCCCTCTCCTGGCTCCACCAAGAATCGTCATGGTCACTCTGTCCAAGACAGCCCCCGACCTCCACATCTCCCACCAGACTTTCTCTGTTTGTGAACAGCAGGTCTAGTGGGGGCGCCTCCCCTGGTTGGCTCTCTCACCAGCTGCATCAGGAAGTTAACTTCCATACACTCTAGAAACCTCCTAGACTGTTTCTTCTGCGCTGCGTTGTATTCCCAGCATATATCAGGGAGGTTGAAGCCTCCCATGAGGACAAGGGCTGGCAATCACGCAACTTCTGCCAGCTGCTCATAGGACACCTCATCTGTCTCTTCATTCTGATCATACAGTTCCCTTCCCCCTTCATATCCAGTTTAAAGCCCTCTCTACAAGCCCTGCCAGCTCCTGGGCAAGGATCCATTTCCCCCTTTGAGACGGGTGAGACCCATCAGCAGACCTCAGGCCAGATGCTGCGTAAACCACCTGTCATGGTTTTATGATGTTTGGTTATCAGTATTCCACATCATAACATCATGTAGTGCACTGGGAGTTAAAGAGTTAATGCTCCAGGTCCGGGTACCTGTCCCAAAGGAGAAGAACTACTATATCCCCCAGAGGACTGTTCACTGTTCTGTTATCTTTTCCGCTCAGGGGGAAAAGATAAAAGGCCTTCATAGGTCACCTGACGGCCCTATTTTCGATCGTCTGGCTTGTCTCTGTTGTGGGTGTCGTCTCATCACAGCATTAGAGTAAGGCCTTCAGTTTTCAGACACTCTCTCTCATTTTATTTGATTTATTAGCTTCAATTCTAATTATATTATACCGTATTATAGTGTGTTATCTTGCATTCCAATATCTTATTTAGTAAATATGTTTCTCTTCAGATCATTGCCGCTGTTTTGTTTTTAGGCCCATCTCTCTATCCTTTTCCCCTTTATCCCTTTTCCTGGGGTGCGGGTCCGTTGGTCCCCCCGTCCCGCTAGTCACGGAACCGGGCCAAACGTGCCCGTAAACCATTGACAACTGCCCAATTATCAAAGAACCTAAAATTCTTGCGTTTGCACCAGCTTCTCAGCCACGTCTTTATAAGATGGGTTTTCCTGCTCCTCTCACTGTCCTTCCCTGCCACTGAAGGAATAGAGGAAAATACTACCTGTATGCCTGCTCTATCAACTAATTGCCCCAGTCCCCTGAAATCATTTTTTGATAATCCTTAGGCTTCTGTCAGTGACCTCATCACTGCCAGCCTGAACTATCAATAAAGAATAATAATCAGAGGAGCGGATCAGACTGGGTCTGATTTAGGCCCATCTCACTACCTTTCCCCTTTCCCCCTTTCCCCTTAATCTCCCCCATCCTATTTAGTCACGGAACTGGGCCAAAGGGGCCCAGAACCGTGTCAATTACCTTCCACATTTTTAAAATACAGGTACATTCTATATGGGAGCTATTCTCAGGTAAACCACTTTGTGAGAGAAGTTTTAGCATTCAAAAGTTTCCACAAAAGAAAATTTTTTTCAAAATAAGAACTAATAGAAGTACCTAACTTTGCATGCAAGATCAGGGCCCAAGACTATAAACAACCATCAATTAATGGTCAGAACAAATAACTGTAAAATGCTCAATAGATTTTGATTGCTGGACGTACCTGCATCAGCATTTTTGTTCACATCAAGAAGTGCTCTTGAAGGACTTACCATGTTTGGATTCATAACATAGAAGAGTTTTGGAGAAGAAAATTTTATTTAGACTGAACTACTGTCATGGTTTTATGATTTTTGGTTATCAGTATTCCACATCATAACATCACGTAGTGCACTGGGAGTTAAAGTGTTCTGGGTACCTGTCCCAGAAGAGAAGAAGAACTACGTTCCCCAGAGGACTGTTCGCTGTGCTGTTATCATTCTGCTCAGGGGGAACAGATATAAGGCCTTGGTAGGTCATCTGACCAGGCTCTTCGTCAGACTCTCTCCCTGCTGCTCGACCGGACTGCGCATCTCACCTCAGCGTTATGGTGAGGCCTACCCAGCTTTTGGACAATCTCTCTCTCTCATTATATTTGATTTATTAGCTTCAATTCTAATTATATTGTATTATAGTGTGTTATCTCGCATTCCGATACTATATTTAGTAAATTAGTTTGTTTCTCCTCAGATCGTTGCCACTTTATTTTTAATTATTTTGGGGTTCCCTGTTTCCCTTTTCTGGAGGCGCGGATTTTGCAAAATCCCTCCACCCCGCTAGTCACGGAACCGGGCCGAACCAGCCCGTAAACCGTCGACAACTACTAATGGAAACTAATGAGATTACAGTCCATGAGACCAGACTAGAACTTGTGCAAACTTGTGCTGGATTCTCAGTAGCAACAATTTCCCTTACTGATCTGCTACTATTGCATGGTAATATTTGTTAATGTAGACTTGCTCACAATCTGTGGTATGTTTGCTTTCTATTACAGAAGGGTAATATTACTGAACATTACAAGAAAATAATACTTTAAAATATATATTTATCATCAAAAGCTCTTACCTGTGTTTGTTCTGGAGTTTCTCCTGCAAAGTAAAAGATGTAATGCTCTTCACTGAAGTGCTGAACTACTATCTGAAAACAGTTTGGCCTTAAAAAAAAACACCATAAGGTTTATTAATCTTGTAGTATTGACAAACACCTCCATTTCTTGATCTCTGCCAAAACCAAGTTCACACTGAACTAATACATTTATGCTGTTTCACTGTAAGGAACACTGAACATAGCATAGTTTCAACCCCCCCAATTTAGTTCTATAATATCTATCAACAAAAGATTTTTTGGAATTTACAAAATCCTTGATCTTATCAATTTTTTGTTCAATAGGATAAAAACCTTCAATAGAGTTGCCTCATAACCTTTTTTAAGGCCTGTGATATGAAATGTGGATCAATTAATACACAATATTGAGAAATGACAATGCAAGAACTGAAATCATTATTGCATCATATTACACACAGGAAAATCTTAAGACTAAGTTCTAAAATTTCTTACTAGAATTTATGAACAGTTGCTAGCAATCAAGTTGCCATGGCTTAACAAGTTACCATTAATCAGTTAAATCTGTCTACATATGCTCTTGCAATCTATACCAACTATGGAATAAAACAATATGAACCAAGAGTTACATGCTTTCTTTTCACAACGAGCAAAAGCTTAAAAAAAATAAAAAAAATAAAAAACAACAACAAAAACACAACCAACCAAAAATACATTAGCAGGTCAACTTGTTCATTAGTGACATATTTTCTGTGTATCATACATCTCAAACTAGCAGTTAACTGCCCTGCTGCATGTACAATAATTAAAAGTCATTGTCCTACCTGCCAAATAAACTGTCATGTACTCCATAGACTGAACACACACTAAGATCTATTAATCCTTTAGGTTTTGTGGCTCGTTTTTCACTTTCAAAATAAATAAGCTGAGAATCATTTCCCTCCAATATAAAATACAAGTTCTTCCATCTCTTCCCTTTGCCTGTAGAAAAGGGAGTAGGAAGTTACAATATAGTTTTAAAGAAAGTGTAAATTTTGTAAACAAAGAAAAATGAGGGCAGAAAGGTTTTTGTCAAAATACAAACAGAACAACATACAGTTAATCATCCTTAAGCAATAGTATCAGTAAACACATTCAATTTTTTTGCAACATCTAGCTAAAAACCAAACCCTCTTCACATATTCAGGTATATTTATAAATCGTTCTCTAAAGATTTTCACTGAACTCAACAGGATTAAGCAAGTGTATACAAGCTACCCAGACTACTCTATACATATCAATGAGAAGATTGTGTATACAGTTTGCAAATAACATGTGATGCTGTAAGTGATCCAATTTATTACAGCTATTTTAAATTAAGAAATAGATTTCTCTTGACATAAGAAAATTATTCTTAAACTCTTACCAACTGATTAGCATAACAGCATCACAATATTGTAAAACCATATGATAAATAATAGAAATGGGAATATAATGTACACAAACTTGGATCAGAACCATGCCCCAAACACACCTATATCTAAGGATTTGGCCAGTTCCACGTTTCCGAGAAAAACAAACAAAAAAATAACCCAGAGTATCTTCAGAGTATCTTTTAGAAAAACATTCATCATTAATTTTCAACTTGATCATTATAGAACCTCCACATTCTTCCATAAACAAGCACTAGTACTCACTGTTTTGGAAAACCAACTTTAACATCTAGTTATTATACTCCACTAGAGGGAAGAGTGTTTTTATTGAATGTCTGTCCTATATGTGGGTAGGTATGTCTCTGCACACCAACTCAGTACTCCTGCTTGTACATTTAAAGTATCTCAGTATCCCTTTCCGCTAATTTTTTTTTAAAGTTTGTTCTCAGCTGATTCCTCAACTCTACCACATCACTCTATATCTTCTCACAGAAACTGCACTCTCAAGAGAAGAGGTGCTTTCCTTCCTTTATTCAGAGGTCAAGTTTTTATTTCCTTTGAATGCATCTTTTATATTTGACTACATTTAAATACTGGCCTTCTTTCTCACTTTTGTTTGCTATCCAGATCAGTATCTGAAACTTATTGTTTTAGTTTAGTATTGTACACCAGAATACACATTTTAATTTAAACATATTATCTAACTTGGAGTAACAAAAATTAAACCAGCTCTGGTCTCCAATGAATGCACTGATTTACATTATTATAGCTCTCTAACTCATGCTATCAGCTTATATTTAAAAAATTCACATATTTAATATGAATAAATTTTATAAAAGTGCACTTCATTTAATGAGTATGAATATTACCTTTGATAAAAGGGTAAAGCTTTTGTTCTGCTTTCTTTATTTTTTCAACAAGAACTGTCTATTTACATCCTTATACTGCATGTCAATTTATGTATTACGGATTTCTATTAATGAATTTAAGGAAAAAAACCTTTAAAGACATTGTATAACCTTATGCTCCCTTCAATTTTGTCTTCACTAGTACCAGTGCTACACAAAACGTGCATTGAGATCTGCATATTATTTTTAGGAAAACATTTTATAGAAACGAACTCACTTTTTTTTAGAAGATAACCTTTTTTGACAATGTTTTTATAAAAAGCATCCTTTGTTTTGCGACGAATTGTATTGTAGATTTCTTTTCCATCCACTGTATTATTAAGCACTTGTTCTTGATGCTGGTAAATAAGGAAGAAATCAACAGTTTATTTTTTAAAGCACATGAATCACTGTAAAAAAAATGAAGCTGCAAACAAAAATCTTATTGAACGCTACCAATTCTTTATTATTGTTCTGTCATGTTTTAACAAACCAATATAACTTAATACAATATCTTTGCCGGAAATGTAACATGACTATTTATTGTGGAATGATTAGATAAGAATTATGATATAAGAAAAATAAGGTTTAAATACAAATCAATGTTTACAAAGTAACATCTGTATGTATTTAATATTGAATAGAAATCAGCATCTTCCACAGTGATTTATATAAAATTTACACAAGTCTTTATAGGTTATCTAGCTTCTAGCTGTCTTCTATCAAAACTTTTGGGAATGAGTAATTAAGGATAAACTCTGAAGCAACAAGACTGGTGCAGATTAAAACTGAATGATTTATTCAAGATGTTTTGCAGTCCCTCACTAATCTTATTTACATTCATGTCCTAAATGCATAGCATTTTAACAGAAAACAATAGGAGAGAGCAGAAACATAGGATAGTTAGAATAATCAAAAGCCAAGTCAAGTTTGACCTTACCAAATCATCTGATCGGCAAAAGATCTTTACTCATAAGAAAACATGAGAAGTAAGACTGTCAAGCAGCGAGAACAATACTGAGATGAAGTGATATATGCCCTGGCTTCATACTAAATACTTTTCTTCTCCACCCCCCTCCATCTCTAAGAATTATGGTTTTGAACAAGATGAATGCAAGATGAAAAAGCACTTCAGTAATAGGAATTACATGAATCAAAATGAAAACAATATGTAAACTTTTATGAACTCAAGATAACCTCCATAATATAACTACAAAAGAAACAATGCACAAAACAACAGATTTAGTGACAAATGTTTTAAAGTAAATTTCAAGTTAGACACAGGAAGTCTATTTGATTGAACTGAATAGCATGCAAGACTTCTGAAATTTTTTCTCTCCAAAAACAGATGACAGTATGTGAGAGAATACAACCAAATGTACTTACACCACCATTTCCTCATATTTGTCTCAATCACATTACAGAGCATGAGTTAACAGTAGCCAACTGGGAAGCATTGATGACAAGACAGTCAGCAATACAGAATAAGGCATATGTATAGTAATACAACATAAAAGTTGTACTTCTTGATACTTATCAGTATAAAACAATATAACATGGCTACAATATCAGAGATAATATTTTAGGATATGTCTGGTAAGAATTCCCACAGAAAAAGGTATTATTAACGACATGGCATTCTGAGCTGTTCTAGTCCATCACATTCAGGAAACATGAACTTGCACTAGAATTTGTGTTAGTAGGGCAACTACAGGAATGTTATGAAGATATGCATGCTCAGCTTAGTCAGCATAGGCAGAATACAAGAAATGCCCTTGTATTAATGTAATAGATACAACAAGTGTTCCAGAACATGCTCTGCAATCCCTGCTCTTCTTCGCATATAAGTTTCTCTGAGGGAAGAAAGATGCCAGACACAGAAGAATGGAGGGCAGCCAATTGTCCCTGTCCCCAACACTCACAGTATGGCTCAATCAGAGACCACAGCTGGGGACACAAGGCAGAGCACTTACACCTCAAAGCACAGACAAAGCTTACCATTATTTTCTGTTGACTATAAACCAACCTTAGATAAGTGAATACATGCAAGGATAAAATGAAATAAGCTCAAAAATTCAGGTGACAATGATGTTTAACTGTCATCAATACCTCTGCTGTAATTCATTTCTTATACTATAAATAGTTGCTGATGATTAAGTCAATGTCTTCAACAACAAATGCTCAGAGATGAAATTTTACCTGCATTGGAACAGGATCTTTAAGGTAATAACCTTCAACAATCTGTTCTTTCTTATAATGTTCAATGATCTCAGCAATACTGTTCAAATAAGAAAAATAAGATTTATAAGTTAAACTGGTTAGTTTTTCCTCTGCATGAGAATTTGCTTTTCCATACAATTGGTGTTTCATCACAAATTTATAATAAAAATCAAGTATAAAACATCATAATCTTGTTTGCATCAATGACAATTTACTAATAGACTGAAATAAAGAAAATTCACAGAACTGTATTCATTAATTTTAAACTCTACAAAACATTTTCAATCAGTTGTTGAAAATGCCAATCATGTAGACTACCTTTTCCACATTCGAGTAACACATGCACATTGCCAGCTCTTCAACCAGACTGAAAATAGCTACTTTATTGGCAATAATTTCCAAAGTCCTAGAATAAACTAGGGAAGGGGAATGGGAGATACTTCAAAATGAGCAAGGCAATTTCTTTCTAGAACAGGAGTGGGGAAATAGAAAAGATTTTTTCAAACACAGATTATACTTCAAAAATCACTGGTAAAATAGCTATTTAGTTACTAGCACTCCTCTGCAGGAAAGCTTACAGTCTAATTACCAGAATCAGACTGAAATTGAATTTTGAAAGATCAGGAGAGAAATAGTGATAGATGAAAGCTAAAATTCAATGCATCTTTGAGTTGTCCTGCCTTATTTTTGTAGTTATTGAAAATTACACCGTAATAAAGAAGGGGAATGTTAATGTCAATATGGATGAATCATTCATACATAAAATATAAACCTGAAAATAAAGAAATAAGTAATTAAGAGTGGAACAAATCTATACTGAATGCATTTTCTCACTTATATACATACAAACATACAGGTTGCTCTGAAAGTAATGCCTCCTATTTGTTACCATGTAAGTTACAACAGATACAAAGAACATAACACTGTGATAGAGCAAATTTTCAGTGACAAAAAGCTATTTTTCAACATAGTCACCACCATTAGCTATGCATTTTCGCCAGCTATGAACAAAAGCCTGCATGCTGCGCTCACAAAAGTCTGCATGGCCATCCAGAACATGGTTTGTCTTTCACGTTGCTGTCACCACTGCTGAAACGCGTCATCCACTGTTTGGTCTCCATAAACATTCAGCAAGTATCAATGAATGTCAATGAGTGCAGTTTTTTCTGCATGGAGGAATTCAATGACACAGCTTTTGCTTCATACGCTCTTCCATGTCAGATTGTCCCTCTGCTGCCATCTGTCACACAGCAACAAAATATAACAGAATGTTGGCAGGAAGGTTCAACCTCTACTGCCATACCACCAACATCTGCTTCTAATGTTGTGGGCCAACATAATAAAATAGGAGGCATTATTTTGGAGCAGTCCTTCTATATATACTGTTAGTTATTTGTGTGCATGTAATCAGTAAGGCACATATGATGAGATCTTTGGCTTATTAAAATCAGATAAAGTTGTGTACAAAGGAAAGATATGTGATACTATAAAAGGATAATGAAAACATTTAAATGAAATAATAGAAACATATTTGTTCGCTTTTATTTTTCTAACTAGTGCATGCTCAATAAATCAATGTATCTTCCCACAACTTTTTTATTTTTCATGTTTGTAAAGTGACTTGAATTTCTCTTTTAGTATTATTAAATTCAAATAAAATTATTTCAAATTTTTCTTATATGTAATATGCACATGCCATTTTCGGCATTAAAAATTAGACTTTACAGCATTGCATAAAATAACATTCATTGAATTTTGCATTTTGAACATCTACTGCAAACATCTTGTTACAAGGACAATTTTTTTCCCTCTTAATCAAATTGGAAGTACCTTGACTGTCAGTGTTTCCTTCCATGGTTAAAAATACCAGGAGTCATTCCTCAACATAAGAAACAATTGCCTAATTTCTTTGAGCTTTGTTAAATGAGCTGAAGAAGAAACTGAATTGTATTTGAAAATTCCTTTTGGAGATAGAGTATCATATAGACTAGAATATTATATCTTGATGGAGTGCTTAAGAGTTTAGTTCTTTAACCCTCTCCTCCCTCACACAACTCAGATGGTCATTGTACTTAAGCAGCCTAGAAACCAGATATCTTCAGACATACAGAATAAAATAGTAGAGTTGGAAGAGATCTTACAAAGATCATCTAGTCAAACTGCATGACCACTTCAGGGCTAACCAAAAGTTAAATTATATTAATGAGGGCATTGTCCAAACACTGACAGGCACAGGGCTTCAACCACCTCTCTAGGATGCCTGTTCCAGTGTTTGACCATCCTCACAGTAAAGAAAGTTTTCCTAATGTCCTGTCTGAACCTCTCCTGGAGGAGAGAGTTTTCTGTCTTTCCCTTGTGTCCTGTCATTGGTTCCCAGGGAGAAGAGAGCAGCACCTCCCTCTCCACTTCTCCTCCTCAGGAAGGCATAGAGAGCAACGAGATCACCTCTCAGCCTCCTTTTCTCCAAACTAGACAAATGAAATGGCCTCAGCCTCTCCTTACAAGAGATGCCTTCCAGCCCTTTTACCAACTTTATTGCCTTCCTCTGGATGCTTTTGAGGGTCTTAACATCCTTTTTACATTGTGGAGCCTATAACTGCACACAATATTCAAGGTGAGGCTGCACTAATGCTAAATATAGAGGGAGAATCACCTGTTTTGACCAGCTGTGTTGCCAGGGAACACTGATGACTCACGTTGAGCCTACTGTCAACCAGAACCCTCAGATCCCTTTCTGCTGAGTTGCTCTCTAGTCAGTTGTCTCCCAGTCTGAACAGCATTGCTCCATCCCAAGTGTAGAATCTGACAGGGAGTCAACAGCTAGTTTCTAGTCAGGGACCTCCCCAAACTCCCTGGACCATGAGTAAATTGTTGAGAGGGATCCAGCTATAACATGTTAACTCCTTCAGCACTCTGGGGTGAATCCTATCAGTCCCCACAGACCTATGAATGTTCAGTTGATAAAACTGGTCCCTTACAATTTTGATGACCACAGATGGAAAGTCAATGCTCCTTCAATCATGGTCCTCCAACTCAGAGGACCAAGCAGCCCAAAATCCATCATTAATATTAAAAACTGAGGCAAAAAAGGCATTAATGTCTCTACCTTTTCCTCATCCTTACTTATTCGGCGACCATCCTCTTTCTGTTGACATACTTGGAAAAGCCTTTTTTATTGTCTGACACCATAGTAATCAGGTATCAACTCAAGCCAAGATTGGCTTTTCTTTTCTCCACGCAGATGCAAACTGCAGCTCTGTACTCTTCATGTGAAGCCAGATCTTGCTTCTAGAGGTCATATATTTTCAATATGCTTTTAATGAAGCTCTTTGGTTAGTTTTCTCTTAATTTCCTTCATCACATAAAGTGATAGCTGTATTTCTTATTTTTGATCATTTAATGTATTAAATTATACTACTGTTGAATATCCTATGAGTCTAATGAATGAATTCTGAGACTGAAAACACACTATAGAATGTGAATTTGTGAGTCAAGTTATCTAACATGTAAAAAGTAAAGCATAACATTAAGCTGACCACTAAGAGGAATCTAAGGAACAGGAAAGAAGGGATCATAACTCTTTTCAGTCTGACCAGCAACAATCCTACTTATACCTTCCTTGATGTATTTTATGTAAGTATGAATTTAGAAAAAGTTGTTTTGATATACAGAAATAAAGATTAACAAGTTTAATCTTAATACTATATTACAGTTACTTCAGTAATTCCAAACTGTTTACCATAGGGCTTATTAGGTTGCCCAGATCCTTGCTACTTGGATAATTTAAAAGTATCTCATAATCATGAGTAGTAACATTATTTTAATAATTAATGAGTGAATTAAGAGTTATTGCAACTGCTGACATTTCAAATAGTGAAAAAACAGAAAGCAGGACAGTACTATGTACTTTGTTAAATTATTAAAATAAATAATGTTAGGATCACATTGTACAGCCTATCAAAATATGGATTAATCCATCAGTTAAAATGAAAATGGCTTCCAACAGCTCCAATCTCCTAGTCTACAATTGTCTCATCTCTCAAAGTTAACTTAAAAGCTTGTTCAATGTTCAGTTGTTGGGTCAATGTTCTCCTCGATTCTACTTTGGCTTAGAATCACAAGATATATCACTCTACTTCCCCCTCCCCCCACATTTTACAAGTTCTTGGAAAGCTGTTATAAACATTAGATTTCAGAAATAAAGCAGATGGAGAGGAGAAAGAGGCAGGACATATAGCCTGGTATGACTATCCTACCATACTTTCTAAAATCAGAACTGAAGCATTAATTAACGTTATCTTAGATTTTAAAAGGAACTGTAAAACATATCCAAGTTATTCACAGAATGGCTGAGCTTGAAAGAGACCTCAGAGATCACCCAGCAAAATTACCCTGCTCAAAGAGGGGTCAACTAGAGCAGATTGCTCAGGACCTTGGGTCAGTCATGTTTTGAGCATCTCTACAGATGGAGACTCTGCTACCTCTTAGGTTAACCTTTTCTAGTGTTTAGTTATCCTCACAAGTACATAAATTGCTCTGAAAATAATGCCACCTATTTAATGCCACCTATTTATCTCCATTGAAACTACAACAGATAAACAGCACAATAACACTATTTGACAGAGAAAATTATCAGCTACAAAACACTATTTTTCAACATCGTTACTATCAGCCAATTTGCATGGATGAGCTGATCGAGACACTCTTCATTTTGTGGTGTGACAGCTGTGCATGGTCACCTGGAATATGGCTTGTCTTTCATGTTGCGGATACCTGTGTTGAAATGAACCACTCACTGCCTCACTGTGCTAATATCCACTGTTTGGTCTCCATAAACATTCATCAAGCATCGATGAATGTCAATGGATACAATTTTTTCCACATGGAGGAATTCAATGACACACCTTTGCTTCATACGCGCTCCCATGTCAGATGCCATTTTGTCAGGCAACAAAATGTAATGGAATACTGGTGGGAAGGTTCAGCCTCTACTGCCATATTACTAACATCCTCTTCTGACATTGTGGGACAACATAATAAAACAGGAGGCTGTCCTGGTTATATCAGGCTGCCACAAGGGAAGGATCTCTACCTGGTGATCCCTCCTTTTGGAGTGTTCAGTGAGCCCTGATCCTTGGGATGGGTAAGCACCTCTTTTGTTCTTTTTTTAACTGAATTGTGACCATTGCCCTTTCTTGGGTAATTTAGAACTGGTTATCTGCCATTGCCTTTCCCTACATTTGGTGAGCTAAGTAGTTCCTCCTGAAAAAAGAGAATACTGAAAATAGCATCCTTAATGAACACAACTGAATGGATCACTGGGGGAAAAGTTACCCCTCTAGATAAAACCTTGCCTGGGCGTATCCTGGGATTTCTGGGATCTCCATATTATGGACTTGCTACAGTGACTGAAAAATGAGGCCCCTTGCAGGATGGGAGCAATATTTTTTTGAGTCCTTGACCCACGTGGCACAAAGCTTCACGATCTCAGTGAAAATATATTAACTTTTCTCATGGTTTTACGGTTTTTGTTATAGATACTACACATCATAACATCATGTAGTGCACTGGGAGTTAAAGAGTTAATGCTCCAGTTCTGTGGATCATGAATAGTTCTGGGTACCTGGTTCTCAGAAGAGAAGAACTACATACTACATACTCCAAAGCTCTCTGCATTATTCTGTTTCCATTTTATGTTCAGAGGGAAAGAAAAATCTGTTCTCATATAACGAGACATTCCCTTTTTTCTCTTCTGCTTGGCCCGGCTAGACGATTTGCCTCAGCATTAGAGTAAGGCCTTCGGTTTTTCGGACACTCACTATCGTTTTAGTTGATTTATTATCTTCAATTCCTATTATATTGTATTATAGTATGTTATCTTGCATTCTGATATCTTATTTAGTAAATTAGTTTCTCCTAAGATTGTTGCTGCTGTTTTTTTTTTAGGCCCATCTCTCTACTCTTTTCCCCTTTTTCCCTTCTTCCCTTTCCTGGGGCATGGGTGTGTGGGTCCCCCCGCCCCGCTAGTCATGGAACTGGGCCAAACCAGCCCATAAACAGTCGACAACTACAAAAGAATGAAATCTGGCTGTGTCTGCTGTGGTGTGGCCACTGTTAATGGTTTTGAACAGATTAGACCTATCAAATAACACCCTAGAAAATGAAAACCAACTGCTACTTGAAAGAGTTGAAAGACTTGAACAACAGCTTGCCATATTAACTGGGGATACAAAATAAATCCAGCTATTCCTTTGGAGAGAAAAAAAACAACTGGAATATACCACTAGGAACTTCCAAGGCCCCTGAACGAATGGGTCCATGTAACCCAGATTTCGTAGATGAGAATACCGAGAGGTCAGATCATGAGGCTCAATTTGAGCTGGATCCGAGCTGGAAAGTGAGAGCATCGAAACCGACCAATGTGATCAAAGACAGGAGGCACCAGAATTGATGTCAGTTGCCCCTGTAAGAGGATGGAAAATGAAAGGAGCATCACCTCATGTAGAACAGAAAAAAGAGGAGGAGGAGAAAGTAGAGAAAGAAGGTCCAGTGGAACTGCCCCTAAGTTCAGAGGAGTGGCTCCGAGATCCAAGGGATCTAGAGAGAGGGCTGAGACCCCCAATAAGATCACAGTCACCAACGCCCAGGAGGGTAACAACAAGTCTAGAAAAAGAAGGAAGCGAGGAAGAAATCGTCACTATCACCACTCGACATCTGAAAACGAATGAAATTTGAGGCCTGAGAAAAGACTTTTCACACCTCCCAAAAGAACCCATTGTCACCTGGTTATTCAAAGCTGGGACATTGAGGCCAAGAGTGTGTCACTAGATAGTAGAGAAGCTCGCCAACTGGGGAGCACTGCTAGAGACTCAGCCATTGACAGAGGTATTGGTACATGCCAGAATGAGGCCTTCACTCTCTGGAAGCAGATGCTGTTAGCCGTAAGAGAAGAATACCGCTTCAAAGGCAATCTGATGCCCGAGAAAAAGAAATGGACTGATATGGAAAAAGGCAGCCGTTATTTGAGAGAATGCACCATGGTGGGAATGTTACATGACCGCACGTTCATTACTGACAATCCAGAACAAGAACATGATCCAGAGAGAGTCAGGTGTACACCAAATATGTGGCGTACATTCACAAGGACTGCACCAGAAAGGTATGCTAGCACATTAGCAGCAATGTATGGCAGAGGGGAAAGAAGAACCCTTAAAATGAACTGATTAATCAACTTCAAGACTTTGAGTTACATTTAACCCCTCTGCAAGCTTGTGTTTCTGCCACTGCAAAAGAAACCGTAAAACTTGACAGAATAGAGAACAATCAAGAAGATATGATGGACAAACAGTCTACTGTGCTTCATTCTGATGGAACCGATGGATCCATGGTGGTATCAGATACATCTGATGGGGATCAGGATTCTCAAAACAACCTACTGGAGGGGCTGACCAAGTTGATTTCCTCCCAACCTGCATCTTCCAACATCTCAGCTATTAAAAGAAGACGTCCTCCTGCTCGAGCAAGTGACAACAGTAAGACTACATCACAAATTGCCTTGTGGCATTACCTACGTGACCGTGGAGAAGATATGAAGAAGTGGCATAAAAAACCCACTCCTGCACTTCAAGCACGGGTAAAAGAATTACAAGACAGATCAACCACCAAGGTGAACTTCTCCAAAAAGGTGATAGCTCCAGTTGCTGTGGGACACGGCAAAAGCTGAAAGAATGACAGAGGTAACAAACAGAGGGGCCCTGCCCCCAGACAGGCTGGGGAGAGGGACAATAGAGTGTATAGGACTGTGTGGATAAGATGGCCTGGCACATCAGAACCACAGAAATATGAGGCACTGGTGGACACTGCTGCACAGTGCACTCTAATGCTCTCAAGTAAGAAAAGGGCAAAATCAATTTATATTTCTGGGGTGACTGGGAGTTCCCAAGAGTTGACTATGTTGGAGGCAGAAATAAGCCTTACTGGTAAAGACTGACAAAAGCACCCTATTGTGACTGTCCTGGGGGCTTCATGTACACTTGGTAATGATTACCTCAGAAGGGGGTATTTCAAGGATCCCAAGGGATATCGATGGGCCTTTGGAATAGCAGCTGTAGACACAGACAACATTAAGCAGCTGTCTGTTCTGCCTGGCCTGTCAGAAGATCAATCTGTTGTGGGGTTGGTACAAGTAGAAGAGCAATAGATACCAATTGCCACAAAAACGGTGCACAGATGGCAGTACCGCACCAACAGGGATTCCTTACTCCCCATTCATAAGTTGATTCGTCAACTAGAGAGCCAGGGAGTGATCAGCAAAACTCACTCACCTTTTCACAGCCCCATATGGCCAGTGCATAAAGCCAGTGGAGAGTGGAGGCTGACAGTAGACTTCTGTAGCCTGAATGAAGTCACACCCCCACTGAGTGCTGCTGTACTGGACATGTTTGATTTCCAGTATGAATTGGAGTCAAAAGCAGCCAAGTGGTATGCTTCCACTGACTTTGCTAATGCCTTCTTTTCCATTCCTTTGGCCACAGAATGTAGGCCACAGTTTACTTTCACCTGGAGGGGCGTTCAGTATACCTGGAATCGTTTGCCCCAGGGGTGGAAACACAGCCCAACCATTTGCCATGGGATGTTCCAAAATGTACTGGAACAGGGCGGTGCTCCTGAGCACTTACACTACATTAATGACATAATTGTGTTGGGCAATACAGCAGAGGAAGTTTTCAGGAAATGAGAGAGACTAATCCAGATCCTTCTTCGAGCTGGTTTCTTTTTTAAGCGAAACAAAGTGAAAGGACCTGCCCAGGAAATTCAGTTCCTAGGTATAAAGTGGCAAGATGGATGTCGTCACATTGCAACGGATGTGGTCAACAAAGTTGCCGCTATGTCTCTGCCCACTAGTAAGAAAGAAACACAATCTTTTCTGGGCGTAGTGGGCATTTGGAGAATGCATGTTCCAAACTACAGCCTCATTGTAAGCCCCCATTATCAGGTGATGTGGAAGAAGTATATTTTCACATGGGGCCCTGAGTAGCAGCAGGCTTTTGAGTAAATTAAGCAGGAGATAGCCCGTGCCGTGGCCCTGGGGCCAGTACGGAAGGAGCAGGATTTCCACCACAGCATATTCTCTCAAATAACGGATGCCTTTTTCCGTAGCAGTCCATTTCTTTATCTCAGGCATCAGATCGCCTTCGAAGGGGTATTTTTCTCTAACGGCTAACAGCATCTGATTCCAGAGGGTGAAGGCCTCATTCTGGCATGTACTGATACCTCTGTCAATGGCTGAGTCCCTAGCAATGCTTCCCAGTTGGCGAGCTTCTCTACTATCTAGCAACATACTGTTGGCCCCATTGTCCCAACATCGCAGTAACCAGGTGACAATGGGTTCATTTGTGTGCCATGAAAAGTCTTTTTTTGAACCTTGAATTTCAGTCATTTTCAGAGGTCAAGTAGTAATGGTGACAATGTCTTCCTCACCTTCTTCTTGTCTTTTAGCCCTCCTTGGCATCAGTGACCGTGATCTTGTTGAGGGCTCCTCCCATGGAAATAGGGGCCATTCCTCTTGATCTTTTTCCTCTAATTTCTCCTCTTCTCTTATAGTATCTTGTTCCTCTACTTTATCCTCCTCCTCTTTCTTCCTTTCTAAACGAGGCAACGTTCGTTTCAATTTCCATCCTCTTACAGGGGCAACTGACATCAATTCGGGTGCCTCCTGTGATTGATCAGGTTGCTCAGTTTCGATGTTCTTTCTCTCCAGCTCGGCTCGGAGTCTTTTTCAGTTTAGAGGATGTCTCGTTCAGCTTGGAGCATGTCTCGTTGAGACTGAAGTTTTACTTGTTTGGTTTGGAGACTGTTCAGTTTGGATTGGGGGATGTCTCGTTGATACTGAAGGCTGTCTCGTTCTGTCTGAAGACTGTCTAGTTTTGATCGGATTGAGTCCTGCTCGGTTTGGAGGGTGTCTTGCTCGAATTAGAAGGTGTCTTGTTCATTTTGGAGGGTCTTGTTCAGATTTGAGATCTTTTCTCTTGGATTGGAGACTTTCCTTCTGAGCTCAGAGACTCTCTCACTCAGTCTGGAGATTCTGTTTCTCAGCTAGAAGACTCTTTCTGGACCTGGAGATTCTCCCTCTTGGCTCTGACTCTCTCCTGGAAACTTTCCCTCTTGGCTTGGAGACTCTCTCGCTCATTTTGTACCCTCTCCTGGAGATTCTCTTTCGGCTTAGAGACTCTCCCTTTCAATTTCAGAGACTCTCTCCCTTTCTGGGATAGTACTGAATAAGGCCTGATAGGCTTAAGCCAGGCCCCAAATAATTTGCGCCTCCTCGCATCTGCCTGAGCTGCAACATCCCTGTCTCAAATATCTGCTTAGGTTCTCAGGATCTTGCAGGTATTCAGGAGTGAAATTCCATGACACCGAGGATGTCCATCTCTCTAAAGTCTCACCCAAGCCTTTCCACACTCCCTGCCACTCAGTATTCTCTGGTTCTGGGGAAGGCTTCTTCAGAATATTATAAATAGAGATACTGAGTGAAATGACAAGGAGTACACTCAGGGAGACTGACAACATGGTCATCGGATGGACATTCAAAAAACACATAAATGATTCAAGGGAGAGGCTGGGAGACTGTTTAAAAATCAGAAGATCTGTAAAATTAGCAACTGCCTCTGGAGTTGTATGCCAAATTGATACCAGCATTCCAATCGCTGAAGAATCACAGGACCAGTTTGAGTTCACTTTGGAGGGTAGATTGGACCTTTCAGGTCCTGCTCCAAGGATATGTTTGCCCAGAGAGGTTGTGGATGCCTCATCCCTGGAAGCATTCAAGGCCAGGCTAGATGTGGCTCTGGGCAGGCTGGTCTAGTGGTTGGCGACCCTGCCCATAGCAGGACGTTTGAAGCTAGATGATATTTAAGGTCCTTTTCAACCCAAGCCATTCTATGATTCTATGTCCACTCATCAACTTTCTGTCATAATTTGGTAGCGTGTTATTTGGCAGACTGGAGAAAGCCTGATGGTATAAAAATGTACCATTATATTGATGACTTGATGCTTACTTTTGCCTCAATAGGTACGCTGGAAAAAGCAGTAGGTTCATTACTGGCATACTTGCAAGGAAAAGGATGGGCAATAAATCCACAAAAGGTACAAGGACCGGGACTATCAGTCAAATTTCTGGGGGTCATTTGGTCAGGCAAGACCTTGGTCTTGCCTAATGCAATGATAGACAAGGTGCAGGTGTTCCCAATACCTACAACAGCAATGCAGTTGCAGGAATTCCTTAGCATTTTGGGGTATTGGCAAACATTTATACCTCACCTTGCACAAATCTTGAAACCCCTATACAGGTTAACCAAAAAAGGCCAATTATGCGATTGGGGACAGATGGATCAAGATGCTTTCCAGCAAGCCAAACTAGCTGTGAAACAATCGCAAGCACTCAGTATATTCAACCCCACTCTGCCTGCCGAATTAGATGTACACGTAACCCAGGAAGGGTTGGGGGGGGATTGTGGTAGCATCAGGGTTCTGTCTGTACCCCACTTGGATTCTGACCACAGGTCTGACATGGGGCAGAGGAGAGATATAGTATGATAGAAAAACAGCTATTAGCAATATATTCAGTATCACAGGCAATAGAACTGATTACTCAAACAGCTGAAGTAATAGTAAAAACAACACTACCCATTCAAGGTTGAATACAAGATTTAGAACGTATTCCTAAGATGGGGGTGGCCCAAGCGCAAAAAGTGGCATGCTGGGTCATCTATCTGGGTCAATGTAATCATTTATCCCCATCTCCATTAAAAGAACTACAAAAGATATTGGGCCCAGTCACATACCATAGTGATGTACCAGAAGAAACTGTGGTCGCTCCACCAGAGAATAGTCCTGTACTAGAGGGACTGAAGATGCTCTGGATAGCACAGTGGGCCACTCAGAACTGGACAATTCATGCCCAACCAGTCTGGGGCAAGGATATGTGGGTGGATATCTGGAACATGGTCAGGCATAGGACAGTACAGGCTTACCACATATCAGGACATCAGTCCATGCAGTCACCAGGAAATGAAGAAGTCGACACATTCACCCAAATTAGATGGTTAGAAGATTCACCTATGGAAAACATAGCCCACTGGCTACATCAAAAACTGTGACATGCCAGACAGAAGGCGATGTGGGCAGTGGCCAAAGCATGGGGGATGCCCATACAAATGTCAGATAGCATTCAGGCATGTCGCGATTGCGATGCTTGCTCGAGGATGAGACCAAGACCATTGCTGGAGACAACAGCACACCTTGCCAGGGGACACAACCCTTTACAACGGCAGCAAGTCAATTATATAGGCCCCCTTCCTTGATCTAAGGGGACCAGATATGCACTGACCTGTGTCGATACAGCAAGTGGGCTGATGCAAGCCTATCCAGTACCAAAAGCAAATCAAGCCTATACTATCAAGGCCTTAACCAGATTGATGGCAGCATATGGGACTCCGCAAGTCATCGAGAGCAACCAGGGTACACATTTCACAGAAACAATGATACAAAAATGGGCCAAAGAAAATAACATTGAGTGACGATTCCATCTGCCTTACAATCCGACAGGAGCAAGCCTGATAGAACATTACAATGGAATTCTCAAGGCTGCTCTGAAAACAGAATCACAGTCCTTGTGGGGATGGACTAAACAACTTCACGAAACACTGAGAGATCTGAACAAGAGACCCAGAGATGGCAGACCCAGTGCCCTGCGCATGCTACAAACAACTTGGGCCTCTCCTCTTAGGATACAAATTAAAGGAAATAATACTTCTGTAAAGCCCCAGGTTGGGACAATGAATAACCTTCTGCAGCGGACCTGCAGCTTAAACTGAGGGAAAAGAGGGAAATGTACAGGAAGTAGAAGCAGGGTTGTGTAGCCTGGGAAGAATATAGGGTCGTTGTCCGCATGTGTAGACAAAAGATTAGGAAAGCCAAGGCACAGAAAGAGCTGAACTTGGCAAGAGATGTGAAAAATAACAAGGAGTTCTTCAGGTACATAAGCAGGAGGAGACAGATCAAGGAGAGTGTTCCCCCTATGATAAATGAGGATGGAGAACTGGCTTCCTCAGACATGGAAAAAGCTGAGGTGCTCAATAAGTGCTTTGCCTCAGTCTTCACGGCTGGTCAGGTTCTTCTCCATGCCTGCCGGGACCCTGAAGCTCTAGGTGTGGGTGAGAGGAGCAGATTCCACCCCACTGTAACAGTGGAACAAGTCCAAGACCTCCTCATGAAACTGAATGTATCTAAGTCCATGGGGCCGGATGATATCCATCCTAGGGTTCTGAAAGAGATGGCTGATGTGGTTGCCGAGCCACTCTCCATCATATTTGAAAAATCATGGCTATCTGGTGAAGTCCCCGGTGACTGGAAAAAGGGAAACATTACTCCCATTTTTAAGACAGGGAGAAAGGAAGACCCGGGGAACTACAGGCCGGTGAGCTTCACCTCTGTGCCTGGGAAGATCGTGGAGCAGATCCTCCTAGAAGCTATGTTAAGGCACATACGAGAGAAAGAGGTGATTCGAGACAGCCAGCATGGCTTCACCAAGGGCAGATCGTGCCTGACCAATCTGGTGGCCTTCTATGATGGAGTGACAGCTTCAGTGGATGGGGGAAGGGCGACGAATGTCATCTACCTGGACCTCTGCAAAGCCTTTGACATGGTCCCTCACCACATCCTTCTCTCTAAATTGGAGAGGTATGGATTTGAAGGATGGACTGTTCGGTGGATTAAAAACTGGTTGGCTGGATGCAGCCAAAGGGTTGTGATTAATGGTTCTGTGTCAGGGTGGAGGCCGGTCACAAAGCGGTGTCCCTCAGGGGTCGGTCTTGGGACCGGTGCTCTTCAACATCTTCATCAATGACATAGACAATGGCATCAAGTGCACCCTCAGCAAGTTTGCAGATGACACCAAGCTGAGAGGTGCGGTCGAAACATTGGAAGGAAGGGAAGCCATCCAGAGGGACCTGGACAGGCTGGAGAAGTAGGCCCATGTGAACCTAAAGAGGTTCAATAAGGCCAAGTGCAAGGTGTTGCACTCAGGTTGGGGCAATCCCAAGTATTTATACAAACTGAGGGAAGAACTCCTTGAGAGCAGCCCTGTGGAGAAGGACTTGGGGGTCCAGGTAGACAAGAAGCTGGACATGAGCCAGCAGAGTGCGCTTGCAGCCCGGAAGGCCAACTATTTGCTGCATTGAAAAAGGGGTGGACAGCAAGGAGAGGGAGGTGATTGTCCCCCTCTGCTCAGCTCGTGAGGCCCCATCTGAAGTACTGCGGCCAGGCTGTGGCCCCCAGTACAAGAAAGATGCAGAGCTCTTGGAACGAGTCCAGAGGAGGACCACTAAGATGATCAGAGGGCTGGAGCACCTCTCCTATGAAGAAAGGTTGAGGGAACTGGGATTGTTCAGCTTGGAGAAGAGAAGGCTCCGAGGAGACCTCATTGCGGCCTTCCAGTACTTGAAGGGTGCATATAAACAGGAAGGGTAATGGCTGTTTACGAGAGTGGATAGAGATAGGACAAGGGGGAATGGTTTTAAACCGAGACAGGGGAGATTTATGTTAGATATTAGGAGGAAGTTTTTCACACAGAGGGTGGTGACGCACTGGAACAGGTTGCCCAAGGAGGTTGCGGATGCCCCATCCCTGGAGGCATTCAAGGCCAGGCTGGATGTGGCTCTGGGCAGCCTGGTCTAGTGGTTGGCGACCCTGCACCTAGCAGGGGGGTTGAAACTAGATGATCATTGTGGTCCTTTTCAACCCAGGCCATTCTATGATTCTATGATTCTATGATTCTGCTCCCTGCCCCTGAAGACTTGGAACCAGGTACACATAGGTTAAATTGGCCTTGGGAGGTGCAAGTAGGACCCAAGTGGTGTGGCCTAGTTGCACCTTGTGGGAGACTGTTAGAAGCAGGGGCAACAGTCATCTCACAACTAATTGGCAAATGGCCCTCAGAAATTATAGTGCAAACTCCAATTTTCGTAGCTAAGGGGACACTAATCATATCATTATGGCAAAGTGGAACCCCCCCCTTTGGTACCTAATATAGTAATGCAACCATCAACATCAGGCCAAGGTGTATGGTATAAGAGACCTGGCATGCTGCTGTGCAAGCAGAAATATTAACGCAAGACAGAAATACCACATGCATTCTACCGTGGATAGCGGTCTTTCCCATACTGGTACACGACTAAACACTTATTCTACTCCTCATGAGATCTATGGCCTACCAAGACCACCAGCAGAGGCAGACACAGCATAAGTGAACACCAATATGTCCCAGTGCCACTGAAGGATCTTCACAACATCCTGATCCTGTTCTTCAGTGACATCAAATGATGGACATTTTGAACATTTTTCAAGCTGAAAAGACATAATTGACAACTCTGGACTCTTTATATCATGATGGGAAAAGTTGCAATATGAAATAACATGTTATGTTATAAACTGTACAGAATAGCTTGCCCCTGATATCTCAACCATTGGTTCAGGCTGTGAAGGGGTGGAGTGTATGAGAATTGCTAAGTCACAGCCTGAAGCAATGATTGACCACCTGGAGAAGGGACAGCCAGCCCTGGGAGCACAGGTGAAAGCAATTAAGCAATTCACCTGTGTGACCAGAAGCTGGTTCCACCCCTCTGTGAGCCTCATTTAAGGGCTGGCTGTCACAATGGAAGGATCTCTACCTGGAGAGCCTTCCTTTTGGAGTATTTGGTAAGCCCTGGTCCTTGGAATGAATAAGCAAGTCATTTGTTCTTTGGCTAGGTTGTGACCTTCATCCTTTTTTGGGTTATTTAAAACTGACTATCTGCCATTGTTTTTCTCTACACCCCTCCATAATCGCCCAGGGTAGTTTTGGCTTCCTTTTGGAATTTAGGCAGGGATAGTATTGCTCATTCATGCTATCAAGCATCAGGTTCTATGTTTCCATGTATGGTTCTTCAAGCTTCCTGGGAAATAGAACAATATCATTTTTTTGTTGTTTTCCTTACTATTCTTCAAGTTCTTTTGTATCAAAAATCTTGGTTTGTAATTGATGCGACTCTAACCGTAATTGTCCACAAACAAAAAACACAAATTGGGTTTACTTTATCCTTTTTTAAATTTTCATTTACAATCACTAAAACAGCAAGAGAAGAACGTTAAAAAAAAAAATTGTACTTAGTGTTTTTCTTAAAGTTCTAGTCTAATACTAGTATGAGATTTTAAAGGCAGTTCCTTGAGAGCATCTACAGAAATAACTAATCTTTTTTTTTTATAATAAGTTACTGGAAACCGTTAAACAGATGCATTTAAATAAGCAGTACTTCAATCTCTCGTTTTTCACCTTGAAGACAAGCTATATTTTTAGGTGAGTCAGAGAACTTAAGTCAATGGAAAAAATAAAACGTTCTCCTGTGCCCCAGGAAATGCTCGGAAATCTTTCCATCATCATGCATAAAAAATCATTACTTCCTATATCTCTGTTCTGGATTCAGTGTCATTTGATGTTTTTCAGCCACATCTGATTGTTCTGTATAACAATCCACGTTAGTCTTCATATATTTATAATTTCCTTCTTCCAGTGTTCATAAGAAAAAAACAGTACAAGTATTATAAAACCCACAGAAAGTTATTCCTTCTTATTTATTGCACTCTGCAGTAGATCTTGTGGTAAACAATTTGGGGCAGTTACCACCTTTGTTTTGCATCTTTATCAACTTTCATTATATACTATTTGAACCTCAACAAGTGTAGTAACTTTCAGTAAAAACTAAATAGGACAGAATTTGAGCCTAGGAGCGTGTTAGTAATTCCCCAAAACATACAATTAAAACTAGAAGCCTTTAAAGGTCGAGCAGTTCACTGAGGAACAGCTTCGCAACCTAGGTACCAAAATATAAATAAAAAAAACACAAAAAACCCACCCACGCTTCTTAAAGCATACAATCATGATTCAGTGCTGCTTAACTTTAATCTTGTTTTCCATTCAAAATTAAGGAGAGAATCTTCAGATAAATGTATTTTATATATGTGCTTCAAGCCAATCCAGCAGTGGGCAATTAGTTCCCTAAAGCATCAACTTACTGCAATGTTTCTGAAGCTGTACTACCTAATGCTGCAAAGCCATTTGAGACTAATATGATTTCCACTAATTTACTAATTATTTTGATTCACCTAGGGTGGGCTTTTAGTCCATCATCCTTCCAATAAGCCCTATAACTAGAGAATGGGCAAAAGAGCATTTAACTTCATGGAAAGCTGATATTGCAGCTAGCTTGATTTTTCAATGAGGATGTCTAGAGTCCAGACTGATTAATGTAGAAGATACTCAAGTAGCCTGTGTGTGGGATATACATAGGTTAATAAGGTTCCCATTGTTTAGCCTCACACCATTGTCCATTTGAAGTTATATGAAGTAATCACTGAACTACTTAGTTTAGAGGCCCTGACTTTTTCTCAAGGCACACTAGTTATATCTCTACCCATTCAGAAGCCAAGCTAAAAGTGAGAGAAATTTTCTATTGGAATGAAGAATACCCTGGTTCTAGGTGAACATTCTGGAAAATTTGATTGTGTGACAGGCAGCATCCTCCATTTAAAAGAGTGAGTTTTCAGTACTGAGAAGTCTTGAATCTATGACAACTCTAAGAATAAGGATTATCAAGAATAGAGCTGTATCAATAGCTTCTTCCATGAAAGGGGAAATGTTACTTGTCATTTTTTGTACATATTACCATGTTTTTACATCCATAGCAAAAGAAACCCATCCCAAGTTTCATCACTCTAAATGAAGCAATCTACACTTCTGACCAAAGTATCATTCACGTTTTAATGCAATTTAATTACTTTTTTCAAAAAATGAAAATGATTTTCCCCTTTCTTATAAATATAGAATCATAGAATGGTTTGAGTTGAAAGGGACCTTTAAGATCATCTTATTCCAACCCCCTGCTATAGGCAGGGACACCTCCCTCTAGACCAGGTTGCTCACAGCCCCATCCAGCCTGGCCTTGAATGCCTCCGGGGGGGGGGGGGGGCATCCACAACCTCTCTGGGCAACCTGTTCCAGTGTCTCACCACTCTCACAGTAAAGAATTTCTTTGTAATATCTAGTCTAAATCTACCCTCTGCCAGTTTCAAGCTATTTCCCCTTATCCTGGGAGTATCCATTTCTATTATTAATACTTAAAAATACCTCTTGAATGTCACAGATAAAACTTGTTTCTATTTTCCCCTCACATACAAAAAACTTCCTATTATAAACAGCTTCCAAGACAACACTGCATTTTCTTAATTACGTGTCATTATCCAATTTATAGAGTGAAGAAACTCATTTACAGGAGACAAATGCTTCAAAAAAGCAAGTTACACTTAGGCATTTGAAACGTGCTTAGTTACAAGTAACTACTAAGCAAGTTAGGTAAAACATTTTGTACATTTTTAACAAATACTGAGATTTTATGATATATCAGTACATAAATTCTTTACAAAACTAGAAAATACAACTTAAAACTTACCTGTTATAATATCTACCTCCCATCATAAACTGATTGTTTGAAGTTGGGCATATTTTAAAACGTTGAATATTCTCACTGGTCCGAAAATAAAGTGAATAATCACCAGGTGTATTATCTGAAGGTCTTACAAGAAAACTGCACACCTGACCAACTGAAAAAATATCATAATAGCATTATTCAACTATTACTTATCTTAATGTCATCTATGATCACTTATCAAAGTTCCTTCCATACAAATTATCAAAAACTGTACACTTAAAGTCTGAAGTTCCCTTAGCAACCTCTGTTCTTCATTCAAATGGGGTGTAGTACTAAACTGTCAAAGCTGATGCAAAAATTGGCTATAACTTACAACCTATCCACAGGTTTGCCACCCCTTTACAAGAGCATGGGTGCAGGGGAGAAAAAATCAACAATGTTTTAAACAAGCTAAAGTATTTTTATTCTAATATTTGAGCTATCATACTTGACTGTATGAGTCAAATCTTGATGTTTTCATTTAAATAATTATTTCCTCTGAGGTGACAAAAAAGTTTATAATACATTCTCCTATAAATATAAGAGTATTTTCTCCTTGGCATTTTGATGAACTCCAAAATATTACTAATAGATATATATTTAAAATACATTTAACAATTTCACTTGAAATTACAAAGTTAACTATACTTGAGAACATAAAAATACTCAATATTCATAGCCATGAGTTTTGTTTTTTGTCTATTCCACCTGTCTGATTCCCCCTAATGTAACATTGTACTGGAGCAGCAACCACAGGTCCAGTCATACGTTCATATAGAAAAGCAGGTTTTGATGCAGTTTGATATAAATAAGATTACTTTATTCCATTCCACTATCACTATTTCCACCTGAAATACAAGTACCTGTCATCAGCAAATTGTAAGCTTCTTGTTTGGAGATCTTCCCATGGAACCATCTTAAAGAGAAAAATAGAAAGCAAGGCTATCAGCACTCTTGTTTGGTTGTTGACACATCTAAGGCTCTGGCATGTATGAATTAATCTTTATTTTAAAAACCTAGTATATATTGATTATAACCAACCATTATCTTACTCAGAATTCTGATCTTCTACCAACAGAATGAAAACAAATATCACCTATTTAAATTCATTTCAATACAAGTGTCCAACACTTGAAATAAGTGTTCAAGTCCAAGTTTGTTTACACATGAAAAGGCATTAAATGCTAGATAATTTGACAAGCATATTTGAATTCAATCTCAGATAACAATTTGAAGCAAAAAATGTAAAGTCTACACGAGGAGATTAATGAAAGTTAAATACTGTACAGAACAAGGAGAACTGGATTTTGCTAGAAGCTGAAGAAATAACAATCTAGCTTTCTTAAACTAGCGAATATGCACTGCTTTAATCTCACATCTTGCATCTTCCACAGTCCTAAAAAATTCATCAGTGTCCATCCAGTCAACCTGATATCTATGATTATATAGAACAGTTTTGAATAAAGGGCTAATTTGTTATATTGTTAAAATTGTAAAAGTAGTTGAGCACAAACAATGGGAAAGATATGAGGTACATCAACCGTAACCCAAGGAGCCTGCTGATAGGTCCAAGGAGCCACATCCTAGAAACTGAACCAGTTGAAGCTGGAATACTTCCTCAAACTACACCAGGGTCAGAAGTACACAGCGAGGATGACATACGGACTTCATCCCCACGACCACCGGAGCGACCACCAGGAGGCACCACGCATGCATAGAAGCATTAGTTAGGGGTGGAGTTTGAGTTGTAGAATGGACATGGAATATTGTAATGAATTCCCAGAAGTAATTGTAATAGCCACTCCTTGTCTTAGAGATACTATGAATATGCATGTATTTCTTCTATAAATAAGGATGTTTACCTGCTTTTGGCGTGCAGGCTAGGAAGGTGCTACCCCCCCTGCACCTGGCGTGTGTGCAGCGCTGAATAACATACCTGCTCTATAACTACTTTGTGGTTATAGAGTTTGTTTCTGCAACTCAGTTCAACATTGCACAGGGGAGTGGGTGTGAGTTTCATTGAAGAGGTGGATTGGAAAATTCAAAGGAATCTGTCTCCCCAGGAATCCTCTGAGCAACAAATATCTGGACTAAGTGTCAAAGTTCTAAGCATCTGCTACAAACTACTTTGGTAAAATAAAAGTTCCTGCATCTGAAGGCAATCGTACTACTGTTATGCTGCTATGCCAATTCAACCAACAAAACATTAAGGAACAGCAAACTGAAACCACACACCAATGATTTTCTTTCTGCTGTTAAAGTAAGAAGAGATGTCTTCTTCAGTTAGTTCTCAGTCTTTTGAAGACTGCAAACTAAGCAATTAACACAGGAAGCATCAGCTGCAATTATAGCAAGCAAATGGAGTATACAGATGAAGTTATCCAGCTACAAGAATTTTTCTGTAACTTGCATTTGCCACTCATCTTTACTACTGAAAATAATATAACAGTTAATTATTTGTCATAGTATCAAACACGTTGTTCATATTAAATAAAAATAAATTTGAAAGAGCTAATACAATTTAAGTATTTAACAAGTTGGAATTCACTGCAAACATTATTTTATAGTCCTGATTTTCTCTCAGTGTTAGCACGAGGTTAATATAGAAAAAGTGTTACTATTACATTATCACCTCTCTAATGACACTATTTATTTCCTCTCCTGCATTTAGAGTTAAGCAGACCTGAAAAAGGTTACTTCTAAGGAAAGCTGTATACGTATAAAAAACACAAACGAGAAAACACCACGATCTCCATTGCACATTGCAGTGGAAATGCCAGGTCACAGCCTGAACCAGTATGTGAGCACGAGTGCCTGGAGTGTGTGTGGGGGGGGGGGGGGGAAGCCCTAGATCCACCCTTCCTCTCTCTCCCTCTCGGTGGTGCTTCCAGCCATGCTTCTGGGAGCGTGTATGCACTCCAAACCTGCGCGGATTGCACCATCCTCCCCGGCGTGCCAGAGTTCGAACTGTAAAAGGCTGCATTCCTCATGTACAAGTTGTCTATCACCCCAACTCCAGAGTATATATTGGGGATAGACATCCTGTCGGGTCTGACTCTCTAGACCACTGTAGGAGAGTTCAGATTAAGTGAAAGATGTATTAGCATCCAGGCGGTGCAGGCAATTATAAGAAGCCTGTCATGGTTTTATGATTTTTGGTTATTGATATTCCACATCATAACATCATGTAGTGCACTGGGAGTTAAAGAGTTAATGCTCCAGTTCCAGGCACCTGTCCAGAAGAGAAGAACTACATTCCCCAGAAGACTGTTCGCTGATTGTTATCATTCCTGCTCAGGGGGAACACATATAAGGCCTCGGTATGTCACTTGACGTCCCTCTTTTCGATCGTCAGGCTCTCTCGCTGCTGCTCGTCCTGACCGCACGCCATTAGTGTAAGGCCTTCAGCTTTTTTGGACACTCTTTCTCTCATTATATTTGATTTATTAGCTTCAATTCTAATTATATTGTATTATAGTATGTTATCTTGCATTCCAATACCATATTTAGTAAATTAGTTTGTTTCTCCTCAGATCGTTGCCGCTGTTTTTAATTATTCAGGGTCCCCTGTTTCCCCTTTCCGGAGGTGCGGACCTGCGGATCCCTCCGCCCTGCAAGTCACGGAACCGGGCCGAACCAGCCAATAAATTGTTGACATTCTTGGTTATGGATTCAGGCAAACAATTCTTTTTAGCTTTTAGATCTAATCTCTCTTTGCTCTCAGAGAGCTTCGTTAGTTTCATTGCGAAAGTATATCTCTTTCACAGGTGCTCACTGAAAACCTGACCTTGAAAGTCCAGGCGGACTGCCAGTATTCAGGGATATTTGTAAACTTTGAGCACTGCTATCTTGCTTCTGTAAAGAGAAAAAAAAAATAATTCCATTTTCTCTCTTAGACTTGTTTCCAGAGGGAGCTGCTAATTCTACAGAACTTGTGATTTTTAAACAGGCTCCCAGTCACTCCCTTGAATCCTTTATGCAGTTTTTGAATGCTCATCCAATGATCATGATGATCGTGGTGTCAGTCTCCCTGAATGTACTATTCATCATTTTACTTATTTCACTCAGTATCTGTATTTATAATATTCTGAGGAAGTCTTCCCCAAAACCAGAGAATACTGAGTGGCAGGGAGTGTGGAGAGGCTTGGGAGAGTCTTTAGAGAGATGGACATCCTCGGTGTCATGGAACTTTACTCCTGAACACATGAAAGACCCTGAGAGCCTAAACAGATATTTGAGACAGGGATGTTGAGGCTCAGGCAGATCTGAGGAGGCACAAATGATTTGGGGCCTGGCTAATGCTTATAGGGCCTTATTCAATACTATCCCAGAGAGGGAGAGCATTTCTGAAATTCAGAGAGAGAGTCTCCGTGCTCAAAGAGAGTGTCTCAGAGCTGACAGGGGGAATCTCCAGGTCCAGAAAGAGACTCTCCTAGTCGAAAAACAGAATCTCCGATCTGAGAGAGACACCCTCCAGTCTGAATGGGAAGCCTTCCAATCCAAGAGAGACACCCTCTGAACCAAGAGACTTCTTCAATCCAAACTCGAAAACCTTCAATTTCATCAAGACACCCTCTGGTCCGAGAGGGGCATCCTCTGAACGGGACGTATGCCAAGCAGAGGGAGATGCCTTCTAGCACGCAAAATTCAGTCTCCAAATTGAACTAAACAGAATTCAGGCTCATCAAGTCATGCTCGAATCTGAACTAAATACCCTTATAATCGAACGAGACAGACTCCAAGCCAAGCTGGAGAGTGAGAACATTGGAACTAAACAACCTGATCAACCACAGGAGGCACCCGAATTGATGTCAGTTGCCCCTGTAAGGGGACGGAAAATGAAACGAGCATCACCTCATGTAGAACAGAAGAAAGAGGAGGAGGAGAAAGTAGAGAAATCAGACACTGTAAGAGAAGAGGAGGAAAGAGGTCCAGAGGAGCGGCTCCAACACCCAGGGGAACCGCCCCTGAGGGAGGGGCCCTCAATAAGATCACAATCACCAACGCCCAGAAGGGCAACAACAAGTCCTGAAAGAGTAGGAGGTGAGCAAGACATCGTTACCATTACTGATTGATCTCTGAAAATGAATGAAATTCGAGGTCTGTGAAAAGACTTTTCATGCCACCCAAATGAGCCTATTGTCACCTGGTTACTTTGATGTTGGGACAATGGGGCCAACAGTGTGTAACTAGATAGAGAAGCTCGCCAACTGGGAAGCATTGCTAGGGACTCAGACATTGACAGAGGAATTAGTACATGCCAGAATGAGGCCTTCACTCTCTGGAAGCAGATGCTCTTAGCTGTAAAAGAAAAATACCCCTTCAAAGACAATCTGATGCCTGAGAAAAAGAAATGGACTGACATGGAAAAAGGCATCGATTATTTGAGAGAATGCACCATGGTGGAAATGTTACATGACCGCACGTTCATTACTGACGATCCAGAACAAGAACAGGATCCTGAGAGAGTCAGGTGTACACCAAATATGTGGCGTATATTCACAAGGATTACACCAGAAAGGTATGCCAGTAAATTTGCAGCAATGTATGGCAGAGAGGAAAGAAGACCCCTTATAAATGAACTGATTAATCAACTTCAAGACTTTGAGTTACATTTAACCCCTATACGAGCTTGCATTTCAGCCATTGCAAAAGTAACTGAAAAACTGGACAGAAGGGAGAGCAAACAAGAAGATATAATAGATAAACTGTCTACCGTGCATAATGCTGATGGATCCATGGTGGTATCAGATACATCTGATGGGGAACAGGATTCCCAAAACAGCCTACTGGAGGGGCTGATCAAATGGGTTTCCTCCCAGCCTGCATCATCCAACGTCTCAGCTATTAAAAGAAGACATCCTCCTGATCGAGCAACTGACAACAGTAAGACTATGTCACGTATGGCCTTGTGGCGCTACCTACGTGACCATGGAGAAGATATGAAGAAGTGGCATAAAAAACCCACTCCTGCACTTCAAGCACGGGTAAAAGAATTACAAGACAGATCAACCACCAAGGCGATCTTCTCGAAAAAGGTGATTGCTCCAGTTGCTGCAGGACATGGCAATAGCCGTAAGAATTACAGAGGTAACAAATAGAGGGGCCCTACCCCCAGACAGGCTGGGGAGAGGGACAATAGAGTGTATTGGACTGTGTGGATAAGATGGCCTGGCACATCAGAACCACAGAAATATGAGGCACTGGTGGACACTGCTGCACAGTGCACTCTAATGCCCTCGAGTCACCAAGGGACGTACTCAATTTATATTCACGGGGTGACTGGGGGTTCCCAAGAGTTGACTATGTTGGAGGCCAAAATAAGCCTCACTGGTAAAGACTGGCAAAAGCACCCTATTGTGACTGTCCTGGGGGCTCCATGTATACTTGGTATTGATTACCTCAGAAGGGGATATTTCAAGGATCCCAAGGGGTATCGATGGGCCTTTGGAATAGCAGCTGTAGACAAAGAAGGTGTTAAGCAGTTGTCTGTTTTGCCTGGCATGTCAGAAGATCCATCTGTTGTGCGGATACTACAGGTAAAAGAGCAGCAGGTACAGATTGCTACAAAAACGGTGCACAGATGGCAGTACCGCACCAACAGGGATTCCTTGCTCGCCATTCATAAGCTGATTCGTCAACTAGAGAGCCAGGGAGTGATCAGCAAAACTCACTCACCTTTTAACAGCCCCATATGGCCAGTGCGTAAAGCCAGTGGAGAATGGAGGCTGACGGTAGACTGCTGTGGAATGAAGGAAGTCACACCCCCACTGAGTGCTGCTGTACCGGGCATGCTAGAAGTCCAGTATGAACTGGAGTCAAAAGCAGCCAATTGGTATGCCACTACTGACATTGCTAATGCCTTCTTTTCCATTCCTTTGGCCACAGAATGCAGGCCAGTTTGCTTTCACCTGGAGGGGTGTTCAGTATACCTGGAATAGTTTGCCCCAGTGGTGGAAACAGCCCAACCATTTGCAATGGGCTGATCTAAGCTGCACTGGAACAGGGCGGTGCTCCTGAGCACTTAAATTACATTGTTGACATAACTGTGTGGAGCAACACAGCAAGGGAAGTTTTTAAGAAAGGAGAGCAAATCATCCAGATCCTTCTGCGAGCTGGTTTCTTTTTTAAGCAAAGCAAAGTGAAAGGACCTGCACAGGAAAGTTAGTTCCTAGGTATAAAGTGGCAAGATGAAGACATCACATCCCAGCAGATGTCATCAACAAAATAACTGCCATGACTCCGACAACTAATAAGAAAGAGACACAATCTTTTCTGGGTGTAGTGGGCTTTTGGAGAATGCATGTTCAGAACTAAAGCCTCATTGTAAGCCCCCTGGATCAGGTGACACGGAAGAAGAATGATTTTGCGTGGGACCCTGAGCAGCAGCAGGCTTTTGAACAAATTAAACAGGAGATAGCCCGTGCCGTGGCCCTGGGGCCAGTACAGACAGGACAGGATGTAAAGAACGTCCTCTACACTGCTGCTGGAGAGAAAGGTCCCACTTGGAGTCTGTGGCAAAGAGCCTCAGGAGAGACCCGAGGCCGACCCCTGGGATTTTGGAGTCAAGCGTACAGGGGGTCCAAAGAGTGCTACACTCCAAATGAAAAGGAGATCTTAGCTGCATATGAGGGGGTTCGGGCTGCTTCCGAAGTAATCCGTACTGAAACGCAGCTCCTTCTGGCACCTCGACTACCAGTGCTGAACTAGATGTTCAAAGGAAAGGTTCCCTCCACCCATCATGCAACTGATGCCACTTGGAGTATGTGGAGTGCGTTGATTACGCAACTATCTCGGATGGGGAACCTCAGCCGTCCAGGAATCCTAGAGGTGATCATGGACTGGCCTGAAGGCAAAAAGTTTGGAACATCACCAGGAGAAGAGGTATTGCGTGTTAAAGAGGCCCCACCATGTAATGAACCATCAGAAAATGAAAAGAAATATGCCCTGTTCACAGATGGATCATGTTTATTGTGGGGAAGCATCGCAGATGGAAAGGTGCTGTGTGGAGCCCCACACAAGTTGCAGAGTCCACCGAAGGTAAAGGAGAATCAAGCCAATTTGCAGAGGTAAAGGCTGTCCAACTGGCCTCAGATGTTGATGAACGAGAGAGGTGGCCAATGCTTTATCTATATACAGACTCGTGGGTGGTGGCAAACGCTTTATGGGGGGGGTTACAGCAGTGGGAACAAAACAACTGGCAACAGAGGAGTAAATCTATTTGGGCTGCTGAACTGTGGAAAGACATTGCTGCCCGTATAAAGGATATGGTCATAAAGGTGCGCCATGTAGATGCTCATGTGCCCAAGTGTCAGGCTACTGAAGAACAACAAAATAACCATCAGGTACATCGAGCTGCAAAAATTGAGGTGGCTCAAATAGACTTGGACTGGAAACACAAGAGCGAATTATTTCTAGCTCGGTGGGCCCATGAGACCTCGGGCCATCAAGGAAGAGATGCAACATATAAGTGGGCTAGAGACCAAGGGGTGGACTTAACTATGGATGCTATTGCACAGGTTATTCATGACTGTGACGCATGCGCCACAATTAAACAAGCCAAGAGGATGAAACCTCTTTGGGGGGAAGGGCAATGGCAAAAGTATAAATATGGGGAGGTGTGGCAGGTTGATTATATCACCTTGCCACAAACCCGCGATGGTAAGCGTTATATGCTTACCATGGTGGATGCAACCACTGGGTGGCTTGAAACAAGTGCAGTACCCCATGCTACCACACAAAACACCATATTGGGTCTGGAGAAACAAGTCCTATGGCGACACGGCACTCCAGAAAGAATTGAGTCAGATAATGGGACTCATTTCAAAAATTCGCTTGTAAATGCTTGGGCCAAAGATCATGGCATTGAGTGGATTTATCATATCCCCTATCATGCACCAGCCTCTGGTAAGATTGAACAATACAATGGGTTTTTAAAAACCATGTTGAAAGCAATGGGTGGTGGTACATTTAAGAATTGGGAGAAGCATTTGGCAGAAGCCACCTGGTTGGTCAACACTAGAGGATCTATCAATCGCGATGGTCCTGCCAGCTCCCTACATACTGTCAAGGGAGATAGGGTCCCTGTAGTACATGTAAAGAACATGTTGGAAAAAGCAGTTTGGGTCTTTCCAGCTTCCAGAAAAGTCAAACCTCTTCATGGAACTGTTTTTGCTCAGGGACCTGGGTGCATTTGGTGGGTGATGCAGAAAAACGGAGATGTTCAATGTGTACCGCAAGGGAATTTGATGTTGGGGGAGTGCAGTCAGTAATTCCATGTATGTATATAACTATGTGTGTGCATGTGTTTAATGCTTGTTAATTATGGTTTGTTTGCATATATTAAGCATGATGTAGTGATGTAGAATAAGGGGTGGAATGTCATGGTTTTTTGATTTTTGGTTATTGGTATTCCACATCATAACGTCATGTAGTGCACTGGGAGTTAAAGAGTTAATGCTCCAGTTCCGGGCACCTGTCCGGAAGAGAAGAAGAACTACATTCCCCAGAAGACATTTCCCTGTTCTGTTTTCATTCCTGCTCAGGGGGAACACATATAAGGCCTTGGTAAGCCATCTGACATCCCTCTTTTCAATCGTCAGGTTCTCTTGCTGCTGCTCATCCTGACCGCACGCCATTAGTGTAAGGCCTTCAGCTTTTTCGGACACTCTTTCTCTCATTATATTTGATTTATTAGCTTCAATTCTAATTATATTGTATTATAGTGTGTTATCTTGCATTCCAATACTATATTTAGTAAATTAGTTTGTTTCTCCTCAGATCGTTGCCACTATTTTTAATTATTTTGGGGTCCCGTTTCCCCTTTCTGGAGGCATGGATCTGTGGATCCCTCTGCCCCGCTAGTCATGGAACTGGGCCGAACCAGCCCGTAAACCGTTGACAGGGGCCATGAAAAAATTGAGGCTATTTGTTTGCCTCAACCACGCTGGATCAGAAATACGAAGCAGTGTAGACTCCTGGGTGGGCAAGAAGAAATTACCAAGGCTGTGCAGGAGCTGGAGAGAGTAGGGATTATTAGACCTGTACACAGCCCATACAACTCCCCCATATGGCCAGTCAGGAAGTCAGATGGTACATGGCAAATGACAGTAGTCTACAGAGAACTAAATAAAGTCATGCCGCCAATCCACGTGGCCGTACCCAACATCGCCTCCCTCATGATTACATTAAGTAGTGAAATAGAAACATATCACTGTGTTCTGGATCTAGCAAATGCATTTTTTAACATTCCAATTGCTAAGGAATCTCAAGACCAGTTTGCATTCACATGGGAGGACAGACAGTGGACTTTTCAAGTCCTACCTCAGGGATACGTGCATTCACCTACTTTTTGTCATAATCTGGTGGTACGTGACTTGGCAAATTGGATCAAACCATCTACTGTCAAAATGTACCACTACATCGATGATCTGGTATTAACGTCTGACTCAATCAAAGCATTAGAGAGGGCAGTACCATCACTAACTACTTATTTACAGTGAAAAGGATGGGCTACAAACCCACAGAAAGTACAAGGACCAGGGCTATCAGTTAAATTCCTGGGTGTTGTCTGGTCGGGTAAGACTAAGGTCTTACCCAGCGCAATCATAGATAAGATCCAAGCGTTCCCGGTTCCCATGAAACCAAAGCAGTTGCAGGAGTTCTTTGGTATATTAGGATACTGGCAATCCTTTATACCCCACTTAGCACAACTGCTAAAACCTCTATATCGATTAACAAAAAAGGGCCAAGTATGGGATTGGGGTAGAATGGAACAAGATGCCTTCCAGCAAGCAAAAATAGCTGTCAAACAGGCCCAGGTGCTGGGTATATTCAATCCAACCCTTCCAGCCGAACTAGATGATGTGCATATAACTCAAGAAGGGTTCGGCTGGGGGCTGTGGCAGCGCCAGAGTTCCATTCAAATCCCAATTGGGTTCTGGTCACAGGTTTGGCATGGAGCAGAAGAAAGATACAGCATGGTTGAAAAGCAGTTATTGGCTACCTATTCTGCACTGCAGGCGGTAGAAACAGTAACTCAGACTGCAGAGGTTATTGTTAAAACAACTTTGCCAGTCCAGGGGTGGGTAAAAGACCTAACCCACATTCCTAAGATGGGGGTGGCCCAATCAGAAACAGTGGCATGCTCAGTCACCTACCTTAGTCAGAGAAGCCGCCTGTCATCATCTCCACTGAAGGAAGAATTGCAGAAGATACTCAGCCCGGTAACACATCACAGTGAGACACCCAAGGAAATAATGGTTACTCACCCTGAGAAGAGTCCCGTACAAGAGGGGAAATATCCTATTCCAGAAGATGCTTGGTACATGGATGGATCCAGCAGAGGGAACCCAAGTAGGTGGCGAGCTGTCGCATACCATCCCTCGACTGAAACGATATGGTTCGAAGAGGGGGATGGACAAAGTAGCCAGTGGGCTGAGCTATGAGCTGTGTGGATGGTGATAACTCAAGAGCCAGGCGACAGCAGATTGAACATCTGCACAGATAGTTGGGCAGTCTACCGAGGGCTCACGCTCTGGATAGCACAGTGAGCCACTCAGGATTGGACAATTCATGCCCAACCTATCTGGGGCAAAGATATGTGGGTTGATATATGGAACGTGGTTAGGCACAGGACTGTACGAGCATACCACATCTCTGGACATCAACCCTTGCAGTCACCGGGCAATGATGAAGCTGACACACTGGCTTGAGTTCGATGACTAGGAAGTACATCAGCAGAAGACACAGCCCACTGGCTGCATTGGAAACTATGACATGCAGGACAGAAAACCATGTGGGCAGCGGCTAAAGCATGGGGGCTGCCCATACAGTTACCAGATATTGTCCAGGCATGTCAGGACTGTGACGCTTGCTCACGAATGAGACCAAGACCTCTGCCAGAAACTACAGCCCATCTCACTAGAGGACACAACCCATTACAGCAATGGCAGATCGATTATATAGGTCCCCTTCCTCGATCTGAGGGGACCAGATATGCCCTAACCTGTGTTGATACAGCGAGTGGATTGATGCAAGCCTATCCTGTAGCAAAGGCAAACCAAGCCTATACCATCAAAGCTCTAACTAGGTTAATGGCATCATAAGGGACTCCTGAGGTCATTGAGAGTGACCAAGGTACACATTTCACAGGTGCAACTGTGCAGAAGTGGGCTGAAGACAACAACATAGAATGGCAGTTTCACCTGCCCTATAATCCAACAGGAGCAGGCCTAAAAGAAAGATATAAAAGGATCCTGAAGGCTGCTCTGAAGGCAGATTCACAGTCCTTGAAGGGGTGGACCAAGAGGCTTTATGAAACCCTGCAAGACTTGAATGAGAGACCAAGGGATGGCAGACCCAGTGCTTTAAGAATGTTGCAGACAACTTGGGCCTCCCCGCTTAGGATACAAATTACAGGCAAGGACACCTCGCTCAAGCACAAGTTGGCACCATGAATGATCTTCTGCTCCCTGCCCCTGAGGACCTAGAGCCCGGGAAACACAAGGTAAAATGGCCTTGGAAGGTGCAAGCAGGACCAAAATGGTGTGGTCTCCCTGCACCTTGGGGGAGATTGTTAGAGGTTGGGGGATCAGTAAACCATCCAGTAATCGGTGCATGGCCAGCAGAGGTAGTAGTTGACACCCCTGTTTTCATTGCAAAGGGGACATTAATTATGTCCATGTGGCAAATTAGAACCCCCCCTTTGGTACCTGATAAAGTAATCCAGCCACAGATATCAGGCCAAAGGGTGTGGTATTGAAGACCCGGACATGCCCCAATACAGGCAGAGGTCTTGACTCAAGACCAAAATACGGCCTGTATCCTACCGTGGAGGGCAGACCTACCCCTCCTTGTACCTATTAAACATCTGTTTTACTCCCGTTGAAGTTATAAGTTCACAGGACAGCCGGAAGGAGGAACATCACTCCAGCATGCTCCAGTGTCCCTGAGGAAACATTGTGACACCCTGTGGTGGACTGCTGAACTTTTGGGAACTGGCGAGCATGAACCTGAACTGCTACTGGTCCTTGAAGAAGATATGCCTCGGGAAGAAATGTCAAGTACTGGCCCAACAGAACCACGAAAAAGACTGCCAATAATTGCCTTTAGTGCCTTAACATTCTACATTGCAGCGGGTATTGTACATGTACCATGATGTACATTGTATTTTGAACCACCAAAACTGCAGGAGCTCACCCCCTACCTGCTCGGTCATTAGTTCATGCTGTGAAGGGGTGGAGTGCAATGGAATTGCCAGGTCACAGACTGAACCATTATGTGAGCACGAGTGCCCGGAGCGGGGGGAGCCTAGATCCACCCTTCCTCTCCCTCCCTGTCTCAGCAGTGCTTCTGGCCGTGCTTCCGGGAGCACACATGCATTCCAAGCCTGCGCAGGTTGCCCCCCCTCTCCGGCGTGCCAGAGTTCGAACCAGAGAAGGCTTCATTCCTCAGCTCACCCTTTTTATTCCAAACTGTTGCTGGGAGGGGTGAGTTCATAGAATCAGAATGGCCTGGGTTGAAAGGGACCACAATGATCATCTAGTTTCGACCCCCCTGCTGTGTGCAGGGTCGCCAACCACCAGACCAGGCTGCCCAGAGCCACATCCAGCCTGGCCTTGAATGCCTCCAGGGATGGGGCATCCACAACCTCCTTGGACAACCTGTTCCAGTGTGTCACCACCCTCTGTGTGAAAAACTTCCTCCTAATATATAACCTAAACCTCCTGTCTTAGTTTAAAACCATTCCCCCTTGTTCTATCGCTATCCACCCTCATAGACAGTCGTATCCCTTCCTCTTTCTTTGATATCTTGTTCTATAGCGCCTGTATCTCAAATAAAGGCTCTGTCATCACCTTTTTTTGCTTTACACACGTATTCTGGATAAAAGTGATCACACAGACTCATCTAAGATTTTATCATTGCAAAACCCATTACCATTTGGCATAACTAACATGCATAGATAATTGGTATTGTCTTGTATCTTCAATAGCTTATACAGAAGTCTTAAAAATAAAAAAATAAAAAAAACACCACCCAACCACACACCTTTGGTTCACCTTCCCAACTTCATAGCTAAAGTTTACAGTTATTTTATGATTTGCTTTAATAACAAAAAAAAATCCTTACATTTTGCCTTCATGGGGATCTTCTTCTCTTCCCTAATAAGAAAATTAACATATTAAGTGCATGACAAGAATACACCTGAGTTTAGAAAAGTAAGCTCAGTTAAGTTCTTCTGTAGAAATAGGCAACACTAAGAAGTCAAAGATATTTTAACTAAATGTCATATTTCACAGTTCTGTGTAAAGAGGTTTTCTACTTCATTCACTAAGTGGAAATTCAGCCAAAAATCCATTATTTTAGAAAATTGTTCTTGTCATAATTAACTCAATATACTTTTAACTCACGCTTGGCCCTTTAAAGAAAAAGGCATATAGACTGAAATTTCACACTGTTTAGGAATATGTTTAGGAATATTTCATGGAAAACAAAAAAAAATGGAACTGAATGACTAGCAAGTTCTTTATTAGGACTAGTGAGTTTAGGATGCTGTCTAGTAAGTTCATAGTATCGTTCATTTGGACATTAACTTGTTTGGACAACAAGTGAATAAGCTCATTGAATACTGAATTAGAATTAAAGGTTTGTTACAGTATTTTAAAATTGGTAGATTCAATTACTAAAGGAAGATTTAGAAAAGTGTATAACTGAAAATCAAGAAGTTAAACACCACTGGTTTGGGTTTATTTCAGTGTTAAGTTGCATACACAAAATAATTAAAAAAAAAAAATCTCAGTTCTGTAACAGATTTGAATATGAAATTACTTACAACTTCTTCTACCAGGTCTTCTACAATAAGACCTTGTTCATCTGTCCGTAGGTTTGTAACCCACATCCAGCCATCTTCCAATTCATTATGGACAATAAACATGTCTCCTTTAAGGAAACTGGAAAGTTACAGTAAGATTTATATTATGATTGTACTTCTAACGTAAAGTTTAATGAAGACAATGAATTCTTGTGTATAATTCTATCAGTTTCCCTTAAATGTTTTGCTAAAGGAAGATACATTTATTTGTATCCCAATCACACTATGCACTCACAGTTAAGGTAGCTGTGATAGATTAATACTTATCCTTTGATTTACATTTAGGATTTAATGAATACTTCAGTTCAGTCAACTTTAAAGTGTGCTAAGGACACACAAAACAAACACTACAATAATATTAGAAAATAATAATATTCTTTTATCAGGAAAGATCAAATACTAAATGTCAATAAAAAGCTATTAAGGGAACCTTTGTTAAGAAAATAATACTTTTAATCAAAATCTAATTTTATATAATAAAAGCATGTGCAATGTCTTTATATGAAAAGACCTAAACAGTACAAGTACTAAAAAGAGGATAAAAATAGTTGCTAAAAAAGCCATGCAGTTAGTTACAGTAAAAGCATAAATACAAATGGTACATTAGTGGTATAGGCAAATAGGTATGAGGTTCTGAATCTCATAGACTACAAGTTCAATTCAAAATTAGATAGCAATTTTCTATGGGATGCCTTTCATTTGAGAGGGTAACAAAAAAAGGCATTAATTTGAACACAGAGCAAACAGCAAGAACAAAAAAAAAGCCTAATAAAGATACTTAGAATGAATTCAGCTACTAATGAACCTAAATCCTAATAATGGGCAATAAACAGCAAGACTACTCTACATCAGCTCTATTACAAAGAGGTACACAGTAATTTATTGCATGGAAGACAGGCTGAAATTGCCTGACCAACCTAGTGGCCTTTTATGATGGCATAACTGCATCAACGGACAAGGGAAGAGCCACTGATGTCATCTACCTGGACTTCAGTAAGGTCTTTGACATAGTCCCCCACAATATCCCTCTCTCCAAATTAGAAAGATATGGACTTGATAGGTGGATGTTTTGATGGACGAGGAACTGGTTGCAAGATCATATGGAGACTGGTGGTCAATGGCTCCATGTCTGGAAATCAGTGATGAGTGGTGTTCTTCAGAGGGGACTGACTGGGACCGACGCTCTTTAATATCAATGACATCAACAGTGGGATCGAGTGCACCCTCAGAAAGTTGTGGATGACACCAAGCCAAGTGATGCAGTCGAAACACCTGAGGGACGGGATGCCATCCAGAGAGACCTAGACAGGCTCGAGCAGTGGGCCCAGGAGAACCTCTGAGGTTCAACAAAACCAAGTGCAAGGTCTGCACCTGGGTCATGGCAACCTACAATATCAATACAAGCTGGGGGATGTAAGGATAGAGCACAGCCCCATCAAAAAGGACTTGGGGGTACTGGTGGATGGCATGCTGGACATGAGCCAGCAATGTGCCCTCGCAGCCCAGAAAGTCAACCGTATCCTGGGCTGCATCAGAAAAAGCGTGGCCAGCAGGGCAAGGGAGGTCATTCTGTCCCTCTACTCTGTGCTGGTGAGGCCTCACCTGGAGTGCTGCGTCCAGATGTGGAGTCCTCAGTACAGGAGAGACATGGAGCTGTTGGAGCACTCCGGGGAGGCCTGATAGCAGCCTTTCAGTATCTGTGAGAGGTAGATTGTGTTTTTGCAGTGGAAATTTCCAGTATTTCTGTATGTAGCGTATATTCAGAGGGACCTTAACATACTTGAAAGGTGGGCCCAGGTGAATCTAATGAGGTTCAACACAGCAAAGTGCAAGGTTTTGCACTTGGGTCGGAGGAATCCCAGGCATATATACGGACTGGAAGGAGCAGTCCTTGAGAGTAGCCCTGCAGAGAAGGACCTGGGGGTCCTGATGGATGAAAAACTGAACATGAGCCAGCAGTGTGCTCTTGCAGTTCAGAAAGCAAATGGTATCCTGGACTCCATCAGAAGAGGGGTGGCCAGCAGGGACAGGGGAGGTGATTGTCCCTCTCTGCTCTGCCCTCGTGAGGCCCCATCTGCAGTACTGCGTCCAGGTCTGGAGCCCCCAATACAAGAAAGACAGAGAGCTGTTGGAGAGAGACCAGAGGAGGGCCACAAAGATGATCAGAGGGCTGGAGCACCTCCCCTACAAAGACAGGCTGAGGGAGCTGGGCTTGTTCAGCCTGGAGAAAAGAAGGCTGCAGGGTGACCGAATTGCAGCCTTTCAGTACCTACAGGGAGCCTATAAACAGGAGGGGAGTCAACTCTTTGAAAGGGTAGATACCAGGGAGAAGTTCTTTACTATGAGAGTGGTAAGGTGCTGGAACAGGCTGCCAAGAGAGGTTGTGGATGCCCCATCCCTGGAGGTGTTCAAGGCCAGGTTGGATGCGGCCCTGGGCAGCCTGGTCTAGTATTAAATGTGGAGGTTGGTGGCCCTGCCTGTGGCGGGAGAGTTGGAGATTCATGATCCTTGAAGTCCCATCCAACCCGGGCTATTCTGTGATTCTGTGATAGTGTAGGATAAGTTGTTTTTCACACAGAAAGCTGCTGAACAGAGTAAAGTTGAGACTGGGGCGTTCCGACCTGGGTAGAATTTCCACAGGCACTAGGTAAGGTAATTATATAGGGTAGGGGAGAGTCTGGTACAGGACAGAATGAATATGCTTATTTTTGAAAATATTGTCCTCCTATCACCATAAAAAGTACAGAACATACCTAAAAACAATGGGTTGGTAACAGACATTGTATGGACATGTAATGTAGCAACATCATCATGAAGATTGTGAACTTGAGACACTCAACCAATGAGTGCCAGTAGAGGCATTACCTGCAATGGACCCAGGGTATATAACAGAATGGGCAGTAGGCCCGTGGGCCCCCCGGCCCCCAAAATTGGGAAGGGAAAAGGGAAAGAGGTAGGGAGATGGGAGCTGGGCTCAAGGAAGAAAAACAGAACAGCGGCAACGATCTAAGGAGGAAAACTTATTTTACTAACTATGATATCAGAATGCTAGATAACACAACTTAATACAATCTAATTGAAATTGAGACTAATAAATCAAATAAAATAGGAGAGAGAGAGAAAGTTTTCCGAAACCGAGCAAACCTGAAAGCGGCTTGGAAGCACACTCACACCTTCTGCCAGGCAGTGAGAGTGAGCCAAAAGGAGGGGCCAGATCCTGTGACGTCTGTGACATATCTTCCACTCGGGCCATGAGGTGCTCTGGGATATGCAGTTCTTCTTCTCTTTTGAGAATGAGGTATCTGGAGTATTAATTCTTTAATTACCCGTGCTTTGCATGATGTTATGATGTGGAATACCGATAGCAAAAATTGCAAAACCATGACACCGAGGCCGACCCCTGGGATTCTGGAGTCGAGCGTAGAGGGGGTCCAAAGAGTACTACACTGTTGTGGTTTTGTGATTTTTGTTGTTGATATTCCACATTATAACATCATGTAAACCAGAGTTAAAGAGTTAATGTTCTGGTTCTGTGGACTGCCTTTTTTGGGCATTTTGGGTTCTCGGAGGGGAGGGGAGGAGCGGAGCGGCATTCCCAGAGGACTTGGCGCACAGAGGAAGGAAGGCGGAGCTCCTGGCAGGACACCAGCCTCTCTCCCTCTTGCTGACTCACTCTCGGTTTGCCGTGGAGAAAGCACGTGGTTCCCCTGCAGTCTAGAGTAAGATATTAGCGTTGGACATTTTTCTCTCTCATTTTGTTTGATTTTGTTGGATTTAGTAAAATTAACTTTCTTCCTCAGATCATTGCCATTGTTTTTTTGTTTGTTTGTTTGCTTTTACACCCATCTGCTATCTCCCTACCTTTCCCCCTCTCCCCCTCTCCCGGAGCACACGGCCCACAAGTGCCTTGCCTCATTAGCCACGAGCCGGGGCCAGCCGGGCCGCAAAATGGCTAGTACTTTTTTTCCCCTCTCTTTTGTCTCCTTCAGGGCTTGTGCCCCTGTACCAGACACAGATCTAGAGATAACTCTGTGACAATTATTGGTGAAGAATGTGGGCAGCTATGAATCTCTACTTCATTTTTAGAGCAGTGTATAGAGGACTAAGGACCATTAGGTTTCCTGGAACATATGAATTTCTTTTTAAGTTAAGTTCATCATGTTCAGTGTCAGAGTTGCATATACGTATAACCAGTTAAGGGCACTGATGAAGATACCTGCCTGGTACCTATATATCCCAGCTAATTTAACAGACAATATGATGTTTGGACTGGTTTCCAGGTTCTCTTCTCAGTTTCTTATGCATTTTCGGGATGCCAGCTCAGGGACCGTGTTATCAGTCTCTCTGAATGTATTCTTTGCAACGGTAATTTACATTAGGTGGAGGAAGCTTTTCCCAAAACCAGAGAATGCTGAGTGGCAGGGAATATGGAGAGGTTTAGGAAAAAAATTAGAAGCGTGGGCACCCTCGGTGTCATGGGATTTCACTCTTGAACACCTGTGGGATCCCAAGAAACTAAGCCAGTATTTGAGTCAGGGATGGTGCAGCTTAGAAAGATCTGAGGAGGAACAGCTTATTTGGGGCTTGGCTTGTGCTTACCGAGCTCTATATAATACTATTCTGGAGAGAGACAGTTTCCAAACTGAGATCTGAACCAAAGGGGGAAGTCTCCAAGTCAAACCTGACTGATCACAGGAAGCAGCAGTATCAATGTCAGTTGCCCCTGTGGAGGGGCAGAAATGGAAACAGGTCCTCGCGTCTAGAACAGAAAGAAGCAGCAGCAGAGGAAGTAGAGGAAGATCCAGGCGAGGGGCCCTCCTCGAAACCACCATCACCGAGAAAGGCAACTGAGAAAAGTAAGAGACACGGAGAGGAGAGTGAGGAGGAGGAAGTCACTGTTACCACTATTTGTCAACCCCTGAAGGTGACTGAAATCCAAGGCTCAAGAAAGGAGTTTATACGGCACCCAAATGAAACCACTGTCACCTGGTTGCTTCGTTGTTGGGACAATGGGGCCAGTAGCGTGTCTCTAGATGGTAACGAAGCTCAACAACTAGGAGGCATTGCCAGAGACTCAGCTATTGACAGAGGGATTAGTAGATGTCTGAACGGAGTCACCACCCTCTGGGAACGAATGTTATTAGCTGTGAAGGAAAGACATCCCTTCAAAGACAATCTGGAGCCTGAGATGAGAAAATGGAATACTGTTGAAAAAGGTATCCCATATTTGAGAGAAACAGCCATGGTGGAAATGATGTATGATCCCACGTTTGTTCCTAAAGATCCACACCAGGATCATGATCATGAGAGAGTGAGGAGTACACCCGATATATGGAAGAAACTCACAAGAACAGCACCAGAAAGGTACACCAGTACATGAGTAGTAACATTGTATAGATATGAGGACCTACACAGAAGATCCCCCATTTTTAAACTGATAATTACACTTCAAAACTTTGAACAAAAACTACCTCCATCCCATGCTTCCATCTCAGCCATCTCCCAAGTAACAGAAAGACTAGATAAAGTGGATAAGATGATAGATAAAATGGATAAGAAACAGGACGGCATGCTGAAGGAATTGTCCCTATTGATTAATTGTGATGAACCTGTGGCAGTATCAGAAACACCCGATGAAGAGCCAGGATGATCATAAGAATCTGCTGAAGGAGCTGATCAAACTGACTAAAATCTCAGCTATCAAAGGCAAACACCTCCCTGCTCAAGCAAATGACAGCAGTAAATCTATGTTGCATGATGCCCTGTGGAGCTGCTTACTAGAGCATGGAGAGGACATGAAGAAGTGGCACAACCAACCCACTCCTGCACTACAAGAAAGGGTGAGAGAATTACAAAACAGATCAACCACCACTGAAATTGCTCCTGCTACTGCAAGAAACCAATAGAGGGGCCCTGCCCTCAGTCGGGGGGGAAGGGGGGGAAGGGATAATAGAGTGTATTGGACTGTGTGGATTCGATGGCCTGGCATGTCAGAACCACAGAAATATAAGGCACTGGTGGACACTGGTGCCCAGTGAACTCTGACGCCCTTGTTATAAAGGGACCAAATTGATTTATATTTCTGGAGTAACTGGGGGCTCTCAGGAGTTGTCTGTGTTGGAGGCAGAAATAAGTCTCACCAGTAAAGACTGGCAGAAGAATCCTATAGGGACTGGACAGGGGGCTCCATGCATACTTGGTATAGATTATCTTAGAAGGGGGCATTTCAAGGAACCCAAGGGATACCGATGGGCTTTTGGAATAGCTGCTGTATATACAGACAACATGAAGCAGCACTCAGTTTCTCCCGGCCTGTCAGAAGATCCGTCTGTTGTGGGGTTGCTACAGGTAAAAGAGCAGCAGGTACCGATTGCCACAAAAACGGTGCACAGATGGCAGTACCGCACCAACAGGGATTCCTTGCTCCCTATTCATAAGTTGATTCGTCAGCTAGAGAGCCAGGGAGTGATCAGCAAAACCCACTCACCTTTTAACAGCCCCATATGGCCAGTGCGTAAAGCCAGTGGAGAATGGAGGCTGACGGTAGACTACCATGGCCTGAATGAAGTCACACCCCCACTGAGTGCTGCCGTGCTGGACATGTTAGATCTCGAGTATGAACTGGAGTCAAAAGCAGCCAAGTGGTATGCTACCATTGACATTGCTAACGCCTTCTTTTCCATTCCTTTGGCCACGGAATGTAGGCCACAGTTTGCTTTCACCTGGAGGGGCATTCAATACACCTGAAACTGTTTGCCCCAGGGGTGGAAACACAGCACAACCATTTGCCATGGGTTGATCCAAACTGTATTGGAACAGGGCAGTGCTCCCGAGCACCTGCAGTACATTGATGACATTATTGTGTGTGGAAATACAGCAAGGGAAGTTTTTAAGAAAGGAGAGCAAATAATCCAAATTCTTCTGCTATTAAGCGGAACCAAGTTAAAGGACCTGCCCAGGACATTCAGTTCCTCGGAGTAAAATGGCAAGATGGGTGTCGTCACATCCCAGCAGATGTGATTGAAAAATCACTGCTCTGTCTCCACCCACTAGCAAGAAAGAAACACAATCTTTTCTGGGCATAGGGGGCTTTTGGAGAATGCATGTTCCAAACTGTAGCCTCATTGTAAGCCCCCTTTATCAGGTGGCACGGAAGAAGAACGATTTTGCGTGGGGCCCTGAGCAGCAGCAGGATTCTGAGCAAATGAAACAGGAGATAGCCCAAGCCATGGCCCTGGGGCAAGTACGGATGGGACAGGATGTAAAGAACATCCTCTACACTGCTGCTGGAGAGAAAGGTCCCACTTGGAGTCTGTGGCAAAGAGCCTCAGGAGAGACCCGAGGCCGACCCCTGGGGTTCTGGAGTCAAGCGTACAGAGGGTCCGAAGAGTGCTACACTCCAACTGAAAAGGAGATCTTAGCTGCATATGAGGGGGTTCGGGCTGCTTCCGAAGTAATCCGTACTGAAACGCAGCTCCTTCTAGCACCTCGACTGCCAGAACTGAAATGGATGTTCAAAGGAAAGGTTCCCTCTACCCATCATGCTACTGATGCCACTTGGAGTAAGTGGATTGCGCTGATTACACAACGAGCTTGGATGGAGAACCTCAGCTGTCCAGGAATCCTAGAGGTGATCATGGACTGGCCTGAAGGTCGTGCCCCACACGACAAGTTGCAGAGGCCACCGAAGGAAAAGGAGAATCAAGCCAATTTGCAGAGGTAAAGACTACCCAGCTGGCCTTAGATATTGCTGAATGGGAGACGTTGCCAATGCTTTATCTTTATACTGACTCATGGATGGTGGCAAACGCCTTATGGGGGTGGTTACAGCAGTGAGAATAAAACTGGCGACAGAGGAGTGAACCTATTTGGGCTGCTGAACTGTGGAAAGACATTGCTGCTCAAATAAAGAATATGGTTATAAAGGTGTGCCATGTAGATGCTCATGTGCCCAAGTGTCGGGCTACTGAAGAACAACAAAATAACCATCAGGTACATCGAGCTGCAAAAATTGAGGTGGCTCAAATAGACTTGGATTGGCAACACAAGGGAGTGTTATTTTTAGCTCAGTGGGCCCATGAGACCTCGGGCCATCAAGGAAGAGATGCAACATACAAATGGGCTAGAGACCAAGGGGTGGACTTAACTATGGACGCTATTGCACAAGTTATTCATGACTGTGACACATGTGCCATAATTAAACAAGCCAAGAGGATGAAACCTCTCTGGGGGGAAGGGCGATGGCAAAAGTATAAATATGGGGGAGGCGTGGCAGGTTGATTACATCACCTTGCCACAATCTCACAATGGTAAGCGTTATGTGCTCACCATGGTGGAGGCAACCACTGGGTGGCTTGAAACATATGCAGTACCCCATGCTACCGCCCGAAACACCATATTGGGTCTGGAGAAACAAGTCCTGTGGCGACATGGCACCCCAGAAAGAATTGAGTCAGATAATGGGACTCATTTCAAAAATTCTCTTGTAAATACTTGGGCCAAAGATCATGGCATGGAGTGGATTTATCATATCCCCTATCATGCACCAGCTTCTGGTAAAATATAACAACACAATGGGTTGTTAAAAACTATGTTGAAAGCAATGGGTGGCGGTACGTTTAAGCACTGGGTGAAGCATTTGGCAGAAGCCACCTGGTTGGTCCACACCAGTGGATCGGTCAATCGAGATGGTCCTACCCAATCCAGCTCCCTGCATACTGTAGAGTGAGATAAGGTCCCTGTAGTACATGTGAAGAGCATGTTAGGAAAAGTGGTTCGGGGCCTTCCAGCTTATGGAAAGGGCAAACCTCTCCATGGAACTGTTTTTGCTCAGGGACCTGGGTCTACTTGGTGGGTGATGCAAAAAAATGGGGATGTTCAGTGTGTACCTCAAGGGAATTTGATGTTGGGGGAATGCAGTCAGTTATTCCATGCATTTATATATTTGTGTCTCTCTATAATGCATTTTAATTATTGTTTGTTTGTAAATAAATATTAAGCATGTTGTAGTGGTGTGGAATAAGGAGTGGAATGCTGTGGTTTTATGATTTTTGTTATTGGTATTCCTCATCATAACATCAGACCTGGACAGGCTTGAGCAGTGTGCCCAGGAGTACCTCATGAGGTTCAACAAAGCCAAGTGCAAGATCTTGCACCTGAGTCAAGGAAATTTCCATTAACAATACAAAGCTGGGGGATGAAAGGTTTGAGCACAGCTCTGCCAAAAAAGACTTGGGGGTACTGGTGGATGGTAGCTGGACATGAGCCAGCAATGTGTCCTCACAGCCCAGAAAGTCAACCGCATCCTGGGCTGCATCCAAAGCAGCATGGCCAGCAGGGCGAGGGAGGTGATCCTGCCCCTCTACTCTGCGCTGGTGAGGCCTCACCTGGAGTGCTGCGTCCAGATGTGGAGTCCTCAGTACAGGAGAAACATGGAGCTGTTGGAGCATGTCCAGAGGAGGGCCACAAGAATGATCCCAGGGATGGAACGCCTCCCCTATGAGGACAGGCTGAGAGAGCTGGGGCTGTTCAGCCTGGAGAAGAGAAGGCTCTGTGGTGACCTGAGAGCAGCCTGTCAGTATCTAAAAGGGAACTTCAGGAAAGAAGGGGACAGACTCTTCAGCTGGGTCTGTTGTGACAGAACAAGGGGAAATGGTTTCAAGCTCAAAGAGCAGAGATTTAGGTTAAATATAAGGAAAAGATCTTTTACAGTGAGGGTGGTGAGGCACTGGAACAGGTTTGCCTAGTGATGTGGTTGATGCTCCATCCCTGGAGACTTTCAAGGCAAGGCTGGATAAGGCCCTGGGCAAGCTGATGGAGCTGTGGTTTCCCTGTTCATCACAGGGGAGTTGGACTAGATGGCCTTCAGAGGTCCCTTCCAACTCTAAGGATTCTATGATTCTATAAATCTCTTCCAAATTCTTTTTCTTTTGGTGGAAAAAACAGCACCTGACATCTCAAGAAAGCAGTTGCGTCAATAGAGCATGGCACAGCAGTTTGCACAGGCAGGGTGAACGGCAAGGTTGAGCAGCAACGGTGCAGTCCTCCTCCCCTCTGAAAAGGCCAGCTAACCTAACAGACATCGCCTTCTCAGTGGAACTAAATTATTGCGGTTGGTCCTGTTTAATATCTTTATTGATGATCTGGACAAGGGGCTTGAGTGCACCCTCAGTAAGTTTGCATATGACACCAAGTTGGCAGAAAGTGTCAATATGCCTGAGGGTAGGAAGGCCCTACAGAGAGATCAATAGGCTGGTTCGATAGGCTGAGACCAATTGTATGAGCTTCATTAAGACCAAGTGTCAGGTCCTGCAGTTTGTTCACAACAACTCCATGCATCGCTACAGGCTTGGGGCAGAGTGGCTGGAAAGCTTTGCGGCAGAAAAGAACCTGAGGGTGTTGGTTGACAGCCAGCTGAACATGAGCCAGCAGTGTGCCCAGGTGGCCAAAAAGGCCAATGGCATCCTGGCTTGTATCACAAATAGTGTAGTCAGCAGGACTAGGGAGGTGATCATCCCTCTGTAATCAGCACTGGTGAGGCCGTACCTCAAGTACTGTGTTTAGTTTTGGAACCCTCACTGCAAGGAAGACACTGAGGACCTGGAGCATGACCAAAGAAGGCCAACGAAGCTGGTGAAGGGTCTGGAAGACAACTCTTATGAGGAACGGCTGAGGGAACTGGGATTGTTTGATCTGGAGAAGTGTCACGGGGTTATCTGGACCAGTCTATGCCTGTGACAGAGATAGTGGGCCCAAGGGCCCCCCTCCCCGGGCCCCCCCCAAAAACGGGAAGGGAAAGGGAAAGGGAACAAACGAATAGACCGTCTAGGGAGGTAAACTTATTTTACTAACTATGATATAATACAATCTAATTGGAATTGAGACTAGCAAATCAAAAAAAGTAGGAGAGAGAGAGAGTGAGTTTCTGAGCACCTGCGCCCTTCCCCCGGTTGGAGCGGAAGAGACCAAGCACAAGCCTGTCCCTCTGTGACGTGCAGACTGGTACCCGGATAGAGTATTAATACTTTAACTCCCAGTGCACTACATGATGTTATGATGTGGAATACTGAAAACCAAAATCACAAAACCGTGACAAGAAGAAGGAGGCTCAGGGGAGACTTTATTGCTCTCTAGAACTACCTGAAAGGAGGTTGTAGCAAGGTGGGAGTCACCTCTTCTCCCAGGTAACTAGTGACAAGATGAGAGGTAATGGCCTCAAGTTGCATCAGGGGAGGTACAGATTGAATATTAGGAAAAATTTCTTCTCAGAACAAGTAGTGAGGCATTGGAACTGGCTGCCCTAGGAAGTGGTGGAGTCCCCATCCCTGGAGGTTTTCAAGGAAAGGGTAGATGTGGCACTGAAGGACATGGTTTAGTGGGCACAGTGGTGATGGGATGACAGTTTGACTAGATGATATTAGAGGTCTTTTCCAACCTTAATGATTCTATGAATTTCAAATGACCACCATATACTCTTCTATGGGATATGGGACTGTTGGTTTTCCATCCTTTTCACATAGCATATATCATGAAAATGCAAGAGAAGTAAGGAGTAAAGACAGTCCCTAAGAATTTCCTGAGATCAGTGTTAGAAAGGAAATAAGTAGCAGCTCACAGAAGTAGTATGAGTCTGGCAATTCAATAACTTTTTAAGATTACACAGAGAAGGAAAGATAGAATCATTACTATTCCATATTAAGTATAGAAAAGTACAGAGAACTTAAAACAGTCACCAAATTTTTAAAAACAGGCAAAAAAAATGAGCACTAGAACACTTGAAGGCAAAGGGCCTTTAGCGGTGCTTTGTTTTTTTTGTCATCTCTACTTTTTTCTTATTTCAAGCAGATACTAAATATACTATACTCAATTTTATTAGAGAGTCAATGCTCACATTGTATTTCTAGAGGTCAAAACTGGTTTGGCTTGAATTATTTATCTGTTACTAGTTACTTCTATAGGCAAATTTTGGGGAAAAGCCTAGCCCTCATACACAAAACTTAGCCCCTTTGAGAAAAACATAACTCTTTGAAATTAGCATTTTGCTTCTAAAATAAGCTTCATAGTTCTAGCAATTTAATGCAACATAAACAGTAAGCCAAGAATAAAACTTATAAAAGAAAAAAAAAAGAGGAATCATGCTTTGAACCTCCCAGTGTTAAGTCTGGGATGCAACTGGAAAGTATTTGCATGGTAAACATACAGTATTTATGAATACTAATAATTTTACAAAGATTTCAATTTGCTTTTAACTATTATTAAAACATACCTTATTTCATCAGTTTCTGGCACTTTGGTATATGGTAGAATTGCTCGAACTCTCCTTCTATCCTCCACAGGCTACAGTTTAAAAGAAGTGAGCAAACATATTACTTTTCCCCTTGATTCTAGTGTAGAATACCTCTCCCCAATATTATGCTATACAGAGGCAAAGGACTGGTAACAATTATTTGTATCCACTTGCAAGTTTTAACTTTTCAAATGGTCAAAAATAGTAAGAACTAAGAATGTTTAATTCCTAAAGTTATCTAAGAGCTCTCATTTTGTTTCTAGCCTTGCAGCAATGACAGATAACATAAACTATAATCATAGAATATCCTGAGTTGGAACGGACCCATAAGGATCATAAAGACTGACTCCTGGCTCCAGAGAAGACCACCCAAAATTCAAACCATATTTCTGCAAGCATTGTCCAAACACTTCTTAAACTCTGGCAGGCTTGGTGCCATGACCGTTGCCCTGGAGAGTCTGTTCCAGTGCGCAACCACCCTCTCAGTGAAGAACCTTTTCCTAATCCCCAACTTGACCCTCCCCTGACACAGCTCCATGCCATTCCCTCAGGTCCTGTCGCTGTCACCAGAGAAAAGGAATCTATGCCTGCTCCTCCACTCCCCTTCGTGAGGAAGATGTAGGTCACCATGAGGTTGCCCCTCAGTCTCTTCTTCTCTAGGCTGAACAAACCAAGGGACCATCCAATGCCATCCAGACCAGATCTAGACAGGCTTGAGCAGTGAGCCCAGGTGAACCTCATGAGGTTCAACAAGGCCAAGTGCAAGGTCATGCACCAGGGTCACACCAATCCCCAATATCAATACAAGCTGGGGGATGAAAGGATTGAGCACAACCCTGCCAAAAAGGACTTGGGGGTACTGGTGGATGGCAGCTGGACATGAGCCAGCAATGTGTCCTCACAGCCCAGAAAGACAACAGCATCCTGGGCTGCATCCAAAGCAGCATGGCCAGCAGGGCGAGGGAGGTGATCCTGCCCCTCTACTCTGCGCTGGTGAGGCCTCACCTGGAGTGCTGCGTCCAGATGTGGAGTCCTCAGTACAGGAGAAACATGGAGCTGTTGGAGCATGTCCAGAGGAGGGCCACAAAAATGATCCCAGGGATGGAACGCCTCCCCTATGAGGACAGGCTGAGAGAGCTGGGGCTGGTCAACCTTGGAGAAGAGAAGGCTCCAGACAGCCCAGACAGTGGCTTTCAGCATCAGGAAAGAAGGGGACAGACTCTTCAGCTGGGTCTGTTGTGACAGAACAAGGGGAAATGGTTTCAAGCTTAAAGAGGGGAGATTTAGGTTGGATATAAGGAAAAGATCTTTTACAGTGAGGGTGGTGAGGCACTGGCACAGATTGCCCAGAGATGTGGTGGATACCCTGTCCCTGGAGAGCCTCAAGGTCAGATTGGAACAGGCTCTGAGCAACCTGATCTAGCTGTAGATGTTGCTGTTCATTGCAGGGGAGTTGGAGTAGATGAACTTCAAAGGTTCCTTTCAACTCAAACAACTCTATGATGATTGTAAAGAATAATTAATCAGCATTGTCATTCAGAATGGGTGGCTTATAGTAGACTCCATTACATATAGCACCAGCACCCCACCTCACTTGCCCTGCCTATCTATCGCCATTCACTGGACTCTTCCCTACATGTCTTGCTTACACCAATGATTTCATATCTCTAGGACTGAGCCAAGACTTCTAGCTCCCCTTGCTTATTCCTCATGCTGCACACACTGGTGTAGAAATATTTCATTGCCCTTGGATTTCTCTTTACTACATCATTGCTGCCAACAAAGACCAATAAGAGATAATCAGAAGGTCATACCAGGCTAGTGAGTTTTTGAGTAACATCTTCTACCTGGGCCCCAAGGAGGCAGCAGACTTCCCTATAGGTTGGGTATGGTCAACATATCAGGCTCTCTGTTCCTCTCAGAAGGGAGTCACCTGGCAGTCACCTATGACAGTAACGCCCCTCTTTTCTTTTTTTTTTTTCCTTGACAGTGGTGGTCATGATACAGGGAGGCGATCTGCCTTGCCTTAGGCAACCCCTCCAACCTAGATGGACCATCATCCACATCAATCCACATCACTGTTTCACTGTCCATCAAGTTCCAGACCCTCATACCTGTTGTAAAATGTCACCTTCCTTCTGCCTGGTAGCAAGAGGGTAGGGGATCCTTCATATCTTGTATTATGGCTGGCTGACTCATCTGTCCCAGGGATAGTAGAGTACAATTTTGACAGTACATCTTCTCAGACTCTCTGATGCTCCTCAGCCTGCCCACCTCCTCCTGAAGCTCTGGCACTAGGCCAAGCAGTTCTTCTACCTTGGCACATCTCCCACAGGTGTACTCACTGCTGCCATCAGATACTGACAGAAAACAGGTATACTCTGCAGCCTGAGACCCAGATGGCTGCATGGTCCCTTGGGAAATCTGAATAGCTACATCAGATCCTGTAAATCCAGAGGTCACGGGGGACACAGAGGACATAGCTTTCTGCAAGGTAGATGCCATAACTAGAGGTCCTTGCAAGCAGGTTACAATTGCCATTTGAAGAGGCAGAGTGACAGTGCCCTCACTGAATACCATCCTGTGCTTCACCCAGACTGCCACATCCCACCCTGGTTGCTAGTGCTGCCTTCTATGCAAGTGGCAGTTGGCTGCCATTGCTCTTGACCTCACCCAAGCCTCATCAGCTGCTCTCACAAGAACTATCAGCTCCAGGCAGGTCTCTATGCTTCTCTGGAATTTTCCCAGTTGAGGACCACCCTGTACACCACAATCTCCTGCTCTATTCTGGCTCATACTGATGGCCATGGCAAGTGACTGTTAGTAGTGATTACATCCTGTTTATGACCTCCCACCATCGCTCTTGGCCCTGCCCAAGCCTTGTCAACCACTCTCACAAGAGCTGCCGGCTCCTAGAACTCCTTCACTCCTCCGGGATGTCCCCAGTTCAGGAAACCCCTCTGTATGCAGTGATACTCCATTCAGCTGAAGACTGTGACAGCACTAGAGTTGATTATCTTGTCAAGAATATTAAAAAATGGAAATATTATTTTGAAATACTCTAGTAAGTTAGCGTAAAACCTAGCATAGAGGTTGACTACCGTGCAGTGGTGCTCTTTACTAGTCAAGAATTGCACATTTTCATTTACCACAGTTTACACACAACACTATTACTACATTTGGAGATAACTAAAGTACCTGATATCCAGCTTTATCATTAGACTTTCACTAAAAAGAAATTTAATTTTTTTTTATTATTACTTTGTATCGGTAAGAATGCAGTTATATATTCCTTATACTTCACCAGACACTGAGACAACTCTAGAATTTGGAGAAGTTTTATACAATTTTTTTTTCACAGAAAACTATGAATAATCAAAAGTAAGATTAACAATTATTAATGATAATAATATTCAAGTAAAAGACTTCTTAGAATTTTATTACTTGCCTCTGGAGGTGCTACTGGAAAGAATAGTTTTTCCCCCTTCAGCAAACAAGACACATGACTGTAATAACCAATTAGGTCTGAGAGCGAAGCAAAGCGACGTCCACCAATGTAATAGTCTCCACACATGGCAATAATCCTGTTAATATAGAAAAGGAAGCTTGTCAGAAGAAAATCTTTTGCTACAAATCATCAGGGATTTCTTGCTGTTTTGTGGATTTTTAAATTATGATAATGTTGAGTTTTTAAAGTATGCTGTCCATACACACACCGTTGAACTAACAAACATTTAATCAGAAATTACTGATGAACATCACATGACAAAAAAATCTTTGAAGACTGTAAAGGAGGCAGAGATTCACAAAAAAGCAAGCAAATTTGTCAGAATTAAATTACATTAAACAGAAAAGCAATGACCAGCATCCTGGACAAGTGACATCCTACATTAGTAGAGGTAAGAAGATTAACACTTCTGTCATGCAGGACATAAACCTTATATGACAGGCCTGTGTAAATTTGGCAAAAGTATCAATATATTTTAGTAACAAATAACTGCACTTCATTATACTGAGAAATATTCAAGAGTTAGTCACTTTTATACAATTAGACCAGTAGACATATGAAAAAGAAATAACTTCATAATAATGTACTCAATCTAAAAACTTGTTACTAAGTAGGAATAAAGCTTATAAGAACATTTCAAATAACAACAAAATTCTTACAGAACTGTTTGTCTTAGTCTAAATTTTTTTGCTTTTAAATACAGATTCATGAACGCACTTGTACCAAAAATGGGAAATATCATGTCTGTTCATATAGCTATGCAATAAAATTTCTAAAAGTAGTCAGAAATAATTGATACAGTTAAGAGTTAATGATTATTAAAATTATGAATATTACACAATAATCGTTTCTACAAGGAGGAATAAGTAATTAAGTCAAAGAAACTAGTATTTTTGACCAGACTAACCAAGTAAACAACCAGTTATGTACAAGGGCTGCTCCAAAAATAACGTGCTCTATTTTATTATGTTGGTCCACAACGTCAGATGCAGATGTTGGTAGTATGGCATTAGAGGTCAAACCTTCCCGCTAATATTCAGTTACATTTTGTTGCTGTGCAACAGATAGCAGCGGAGGGGCAGTCTGACAAAATGGCAGCTGATATGGAAGCATGTATGAAGCAAAAGGTGTGTCACCGAATTCCTCCAATTAGAAAAAAACTGCACCCACTGACATTCACTGAGCTGGAGGCCATTGTATGGTTGGAAAGTGTCATGGTTTTGTGATTTTGGTTTTCAGTATTCCACATCATAACATCATGTAGTGCACTGGGAGTTAAAGTGTTAATACTCTACTTCCAGGTACCTGTCCCTGTCCGTCACGGAGGTCATGGGATTTCCCCCCCCGGGGGGGGGNGCTGGCGAGTACACAGGCGTGTTGGTTTTTCAGGTGCTCTAAAAACTCTCTCTCTCTTTCCCCTATTTTATTTGATTTATTAGTCTCAATTTCAATTAGATTGTATTATATCATAGTTAGTAAAATAAGTTTTCCTCCCTAGATCGGTGCCACTGCTGTTTATTTTCCTTTCCCTTTCCCTTCCCCTTTTCGGGGGGAAAGTCGGGGAGGGGGCCCAAGGGACTACTGCCCCTGTCATGGGCAGAGATTGGTCCGGATAACCCCGTGACAGTTTTTGGTGGAGAATGTGGGCAAAAGCAGCTTTTTAGCTTTTTAGAACGATTCTCTCTCTGCTTCATTAGCTTGCTTCCTTGAGAAAGTTTATCTCTCTCACAGGTGCTTGCTGAAAACTTGACCTTGAAAGTCTAGGCGGACTGCCAGTATTCTGGGATATTTGTAAACTTTGAGCACTGCTATCTTGCTTAAAAAAAAAGAGAGGCAGAGACTGCAGAAGCATTGCTGCTTTAACCTTAAGAAAGTCTGCCACACTCTGGACATTGTACAGAGTGTCTTTTGTTTTTTTTCCTCCACTTTAGCAGCCACCAACTATGAATCTGCTCTCTATTATAGGGGTGCTGTTTAAGGGATTGAATGCGATCCTGTTCTTTGCAAATTATTGACCCATTATTAACATCGTGACTTCTTGTTGTGGAATCGTGTTCATATATAACCAAATAAGGGCCCTGATGGAGACACCTGTCTGGTACTTACATGCGATGTGGTATGATTTGAATTTTGACACTTACATCCCAGATGAAATAGCCAATTTCACAAACACCACGATGTTCAAACCGGTTTCCAGGCTTTCTTTTCAGTTCGTCACACGTTTTTCAAATGCCGAGCTAGTGATCATGCTCGTGGGCACACTCGTGTGCATGATATCAATCCCCCTGAATGTATTCTTACACATTCGTCTTATGCAGAAGGACTCTCCTCCAAAACCAGAGAATGCTGACTGGCAGGGAATATGGAGAGGTTTAGGAAAAAGCTTAGAAGCGTGGGGACCCACAATGTCATGGGATTTCACTCTTGAACACCTGTGGGATCCCGAGAAACTAAGCCAGTATTTGAGTCAGGGACGGTGCGGCTTACGCAAATCTAAGGAGGTACAACTTATTTGGGGCTTGGCTTGTGCTTACCACGCCCTATATAATACTATTCTGGAGAGAGAGAGTTTTCGAGCTGAGGTNGGGGTCAGGGAGGAGGCCCAAGGGCCTACTGTCCCCGTCATGGGCATAGACTGGTTCGGATAACCTTGTGACAGAAAGCTATGATACAGTCGCCATCACGGAAACATGGTGGAATGACTCGCACAGCTGGAGTGCTGTGATGGATGGCTACCGACTTTTCCAAAGAGATTGGCAATGCAGGAAATGCGGTGGTGTAGCCCTCTAAGTTAAGAAAGAATGTGAATGTATGGAAATTAATGATGGTGATGATAGGGTTGAGAGCTTATGGGTCAGAATAAAAGCAAAGGCCAATAAGACTGATACTATCGTGGGAGTCTGCTACAGGCCACCCAACCAGGATGAAGAGGTGGACAAGACACTTTATAGGCAGTTGGGTGAGGTCTCAAGGTCTCTCCCCCTTGTTCTTGTGGGGGACTTCAACTTCCCAGACATCTGCTGGATTTATAATACAGCAGATAAGGAACAGTCCCGGAGGTTCCTAGAGTGTGTGGGAGACAACTGTATGAGTTTCAATAGGGCCAAGTGTCGGGTCCTGCATTTTGGTCACAACAACCCCAGGCAACCCTACAGGCTTGGGGAGGAGTGGCTGGAAAGCTGCCTGATGGAAAGGGACCTTGGTGTACTGATGGATAGTCGGCTGAATATGAACCAGCAGTGTGCCCAGGTGGCCAAGAAGGCCAATGGCATTTTGGCTTGGATCAGGAATGGTGGGGTGAGCAGCACTAGGGTAGTCATCCTGCCCCTGTACTCGGCACTGGTGAGGCCTCACCTTGAGTACTGTGTTCAGTTTTGGGCACCTCAGTACAGAAAGGACATGGAGGTGCTGGAGCAGGTCCAAAGAAGGGCAACAAGGCTGGTGAAGGGCTTGGAGAATATGCCCTACAAGGAGAGACGAAAGGAACTGGGGCTGTTTAGTCTAGGGAAGAGGAGGCTGAGGGGAGACCTTAATGCTCTCATCCAATACCTGAAAGGTGCTTACAGCGAGAGTGGGGCTGGTCTCTTCTCACTGGTGACAGGTGGCAGGACGAGGGGAAATGGCCTCAAGCTGCATCAGGGTAAGTTTAGGTTGGATATCAGGAAAAACTTCTTTACAGAAAGGGTTGTTAAGCACTGGAATAGGCTCCCCAGGGTGGTGGTTGAGTCATCATCCCTGAATGTGTTTAAAAACTGTTTGGATGTGGTGCTCAGGGACATGATTTAGCGCAGGGTTGTTAGAGTTAGGGTAGTATGGTTAGGTCGTGGTTGGACTTGATGATCTTTAAGGTCTTTTCCAACCTGAGCGACTCTATGATTCTATGATTGATATATGCTGAACCTTTATGGAGACCAAATATTTGATGTTAGCACAGTGAGGTAGTGGGTGCTGTGTTTCAGCAGTGGCAACAATGACATGGAAGACAAGCCACTTTCTTGATGGCCATGTGCAGTTGTCACACCATGAAATCAAGAGTGTCTCAAACAGCTCATTTGTGCTAATTTACAGATTATGACCAGGAAACTGTGTACGGAGCTGAATATCGGCTTCAGTGCATTGGAAAGGCTCGAACTTCCAGAGTCAGGCCAGAGAAAAAGACCACCTTTCTCTTGAAACACCATAATGCCAGCCCCCATACCAGTTTGAAGACTGTGGAGCACATGCCAGTCTTGGCTGCACTGACCTACCACACCCACCATATAGTTCGGATTTAGAGTCTTCTGACTTCCATCCGTTCAGGTCAAATAAAGATGGACTGAGTGCGCAGCATTTTCCTAGGAATGACATCATGATAGTGTGGGTCACCTCTACTGGTGCACTTTTATTTTTTAACAAGAGCAGCACACAGGCTCTTGTTCATCGCTGGTGAAAATGCATAGCTAATAGCATTAACTATGTAGAAAAACAGTGTTTTGTAGCCAAGGATTTGCTCAATCAAATAGTGTTATTGTGCTCTTTGTAGTTGTTGTAGTTGTCATGGAAATATATAGGAAGCATTACTTTTGGAGTGACCTACATAAACTGACAGCATCAACAGGATTTGAATTTTTCCAACAATTCAGAAGCTGGACAGTAGTTTTAATGTTCTTAAACAAGTGTTAAAATGTAAGTGATACCTGGAAAAGCAACTTTGAGCAAGGATAAAATAAAGACACAGGAATTTAATCATTCTTTCAGTTATAGATAGGAAGAAAAAGAATGAGTTTTCATCTATATATGGAATTATTTCTGGTAAAAACTGAAATCAGCTGTTTTGAAACCTGCAAAATGCAAAAAAGTTTCCAATAACATATATAGTAAATAGAAAAAATCATACTTTCCACTAGAATTCTTGTTGAAATGTGTTAAAACACTCATGTTAAGGATGAGTTATGATATGCCTAAAGTTTAAGAATATATAACATCATTTACCAGTGAAGATTAAAAAACATGTAATAAAAATATTAAGAAACTGAGAGAAACTATTATTAAACTAAATAAATGTTGCTTATAAAGAGAAATTTGCAGATCTCTGGAAAAAAAATTACAAAACAAAAGAAAAAACACATAACTGCTGGGAAACTTATCCCTCATCTCAAATGAATATATCATTTTCTTACACTTTTTTAAACAGGTCAGTATTTTGATATATTCCTGCTTTAAAAAAAAATCTTTTTTTTCCCAAGTCAGTTGTTGAAACTACATTATTTCTCCCAAACAGTAGCGTAATATAGACATGAAGATCAATCTTCAGAGATGAAATTTGAAGTTTAAGCATATAGCACTGCAAAGGTAGTCAGACAATAATATCTAGACTAGATCTCTTGGCATATTATCTACTAGATTCCTTATAAAATCCAAGGTAAATTATTCAGAGATTAGACTTCTACATGAAATGCAGTGTTTCAGATTTTATTACTAAAATCAAGCTTCAATGAAACTTTCCATCAGAACACATAGGACTAGTAAATATAAAGACTTCTATAATCACAGAAAATTCTGCAGAACAAGATGAAAATAAAATTTTTCCTTCCCTATATTTTATATCACTACGCAACTCACCAAAAACATACTGGTACAACCCAAAATAATTTACTTTTGATAGAATCATACACTACCTATCAATTATATGCTGCCTTCAGTATATGTCTGAATCCAACTTCTGGGGAAAAGAGGGGGGGAGCAAATGGAAAAGAACAAGCTTTTATTAAAATGATGCTTCCAGTCTGTGGGACCCAGTGGATGCATCCCTATATTTGCTTGAAACAATTTCAAGACTGTCATTCTTGAGGCTGACAATCTCTGATTGTGGCACCTGCCTTCTAATTTACAAACATATATACTCTGCAGTCAACAAGTAAAATCAAAAAGCATGTATATTCTGCAAAGAACAGTATAGGCAAACAAATGATTTTCATTTGAATCACAGAATTGTAGGGCTTGGAAGAGACCTCTGGAAATAATCTGGTCCAAATCCTCTGCTAAATCAGGTTCCCTACAGTTGTTTGCACAGGAAAGCGTCCAGATATGTCTTGAATATCTCCAGAGAAGGAGACTCCACAACTTCTCTGGGCAGCCTGTTCCAGTGCTCTGTCAAGTTCTTTCGCGTGTTTGTATGGAACTACCTGTGCTTCAGTTTTTTCCTGTGTCATGGTTTTATGATTTTTGCTATCAGTATTCCACATCATAACATCATGTAAAGCTCGGGGAATTAAAGAGTTAATACTCCAGTTCCATGGACTGACAACTTTCCGGATACCTGGTTCTCAGAAGAGAAGAAGAACTACATACCCCAGAGGACTTTGTGTTCAGAGGGGAAGATAAGACCCGCAAGTCATGGGACTTGCTCTCTCTCGCTGCCTGGCAGTGTGTGGGTGTGCTCCCCAGCCACGCGCCTTCAGTTCAAAGTAAGGCCTTCGGTTTCGGACACTCTCTCTCTCTCGTTTTATTTGATTTATTAGCCTCAATTCCAATTATATATTGTATTATATTGTGTTATCTTGCATTCCAATATCATATTTAGTAAATTAACTTTCCTCCTCAGATTGTTGCCACTGTTCTGTTTGTAGGCCCATCTCCCATCTCCCTACCATTCCCCCTTTCCCTTTCCCCTTTCCCAGGGGGTCCCCTGCCTCATTAGTCACAGAACCGAGCCGAACCAGCCCATAAACCATTGACACCCCCCCCTCCCCTCCCCTTTTTGGGCCGGCGGGCCTGTAGGCCTGCTGTCCCCCTGTCACAGACACAGATAGATCTAGAGATAACTCAGTGACAAACTGTTGCCACTCATTCTGTTGCTGCACACCACTGAAAAGAGTCTGACCCCATTCACTTAACTTCCACACTTTAGATATTTATAAGCACTGATAAGACCCCCTCTCTGTCTTCTCTTTTCCAGGCTGAAGAGTCCCAGGTCTCTCAGCTTTTCCTCATAAGGGAGATGGTTCAGGCCCCTCATCATCTTTGCGGCCCTCTGCTGGACTCGATCAAGAAGTTCTGTCTTTCTTGAACTGGGGAGCCCAGAACTAGACAATATTACAAATGTGGACTCACCAGGGCAGAGCAGAGGGGGAGGATAACCTCTCTCGACCTGCTGGCCATGCTCTTTTTTTAATGTGTCCCAGGATACCATGGGCCTTCTTAGCCACCAGGGCACACTGCTGGCTCACGGTCAACCTGTTGTCCACCAGGATCAATAAGTCCTTCTCAGAGCTGCTTTCCAGCAGGTCAGCCCCTAACCTGAACTGATGCATGCAGTTATTCCTCCCCAGGTGCAGGATACTACATTCCCCCTTGTTGAACCTCATTAGGTTCATTGGGCTCTGCCTAACTCTCCAGCCTGTCCAGTTCTCGCTGAACGTCAACACAGCCTTCTGGTGTTTCAGTCACTTCTCACACCTTTGTAACATCAGCAAATGTGCTGAGAGTGCACTCCAGCCCTTCGTCCAGGTCACTGATGAAGGTGTTGAACAAGATTGGACCCAGTACAGACCCCTGGGGAACAATACATGTTACAGGCCTCCAACTAGACTGCACCATTACCCATAACCCTCTGATCTCTGACAGTCAGCCAGTTTTCAGTCCACCTCACTGTCCACTACTCATCTATCTCACACTTCCTAAGATTACCTACAAGGATGCTATGGGAGACAGTATCAAAAGCCTTGCCGACATCATAGGATGCTACCAGAATGGTCAAGCATGATTTCCCCTTAGTGAATCTATGTTGACTACTCTGGATAACCTTCTCTTCCACTTGCTTGTTGATGACATCCAGAATAAATTGTTCCATCACTTTTCAAAGTGCAAGGTCTTACACCACGGTCACGGTAACCCTCACTATCACAATACAAACTGGGAGATGTAAGGATAGAGCACAGCCCCACCAAAAAGGACTTGGGGTTACTGGTGGATGGCAGCTGGACATGAGCCAGCAATGTGCCCTCGCAGCCCAGAAAGCCAATCGTACCCTGGGCTGCATCCAAAGCAGGGTGGCCAGCAGGGCGAGGGGAGGATCTGCCCCTCTACTCTGCGCTGGTGAGGCCTCACCTGGAGTGCTGCGTCCAGATGTGGAGTCCTCAGTACAGGAGAGACATAGACCTGTTGGAACGCATCCAGAGGAGGGTCACAAAAATGATCCCAGGGATGGAACGCCTCCCCTATGAGGACAGGCTGAGAGAGCTGGGTGACCTGAGAGTGGCCTGTCAGTATCTAAAGGGGAGCTAAAGGAAAGAAGGGGACAGACTAGGATGGACCATGCTATGAGCAACCTGTGGACGTCCCTGTTCATTGCTGGGAAGTTGAACTAGATGACCTTTTGTGAAAGACGATTTTCTGAACCCCCTCTTTTTTTTTCATGAGGCCTTTTTGGTGATAAGACTAACTGATAACTGTGAATTTTCTAGGGGAGAGAGTGGTGGGTGTCACCATGCCACAGTACTTCTGCGTATGATTGTAAAGATAAGCAGAAGCAGGACAAGCAGTCTTTTGCGGGGTGCAACTTGAAGGAGCTGACCACTGCAAAAGGCGATAATGCTTGTGCATGGCAACAAAGCCACCACTCCCTGCTGGCTTATCTGTTGGGCCAGGTGTGTCACACTAACAGAGAGAAAAGAAGAAAAAAAAAAGAAACTGAGAAGTGGAGGATAGAAGGCCCCCAGTAAACTAAGTACTTAGGAGAGGAACTCCCTGAGAAAAGAAACCACTTGGCGAAGGAATTCCCAAAGAGAAAAAAGAAACCTCTTAGGGAAGAACCCCCTTGGGACTACTTGCTGTGAAGCTTCCTGGCTTTCTCCCATCCCCCGCAGTGACTGGAGTTCCTGGAATCAATGGAAAACTATGAGCTCGGTGGTGACTATCTCCCTTGCTTTCTACAAAAACTCCTTGCTTTTATTTTCTATCTCTATCCCCATCTTCCCTTCCCCATCTCCCTAAGCGACTAGGATTGGTAATAAACTGGTCGGGCAAGCATTTGACCTGTTGTGTCTTAAATCTCAATGTCAGGTATATTGTTACGGTTTTATGATTTTTGGTTCTTGGTATTCTACATCATAACATTATCTTGTGCACTGGGAATTAAAGAGTTATTGCTCCAGGTCCGGGTATCTGTCCAGAAGAGAAGAAGAACTACATATCCCAGAGGACTTTGCGTTCAGAGAGGGGATATAAGCTTCCGTAGATCACCTGACCTGCCTTTTTCAGCTCTCCTCCCTGCTGCTTGTCCCAACCACACACATCGCTTCAGCATTAGTGAAAGGCCTTCAGCTTTCAGATACTGTCTCATTATATTTTATTTATTAGCTCCAATTCTAATTATATTGTATTATATTGTATTATAGTGTGTTATCTTGCATTCCGATATCTTATTTAGTAAATTAGTTTGTTTCTCCTCAGATCGTTGCGGCTTTTTTGTTTTGGGGCCCATCTCTCTACCCTTTTTCCCTTATCCCCTTTTCCCGAGGCACGGATCTGTGGATCCCTCTGCCCCCTAGTCATGGAACCGGGCCGAACTAGCCCATAAACCATTGACATTCTTGGTGGAAAATGCAGGCAAAAGCTGCTTTTTAGCTTTTAGAATGAATCTCTCTCTCCTCTCGGAGAGCTTCGTTAGGAAGCTTTATCAGCACTTCAGGTTTCTGCGCTAAAAAACTTGACCTTGAAAGTCCAGGCGGACTGCCGGTATTCTGGGATATTTGAAAACTTTGAGCACTGCTATCTTGCTTCTTTAAAGAGAGAAAAAAAAATGATTCCACTTTCTCTTTTAAACCTGTTTGCAGAGGGAGCTGCTAATTTTACAGAACTTGTGGTTTTTAAGCAGGCTCCCAGTCTTTCCTTTGAATCCTTTATGCATTTTTTGAATGCTCATCTGATCATGTAGTTAATCTCCCTGAATGTACTGTTCATCATTTTACTTATTTCACTCAGTATCTGGATTTATAATATTTTGAGGAAGCCTTCCCCGAAACCAGAGAATACTGAGTGGCAGGGAGTGTGGAGAGGCTTGGGTGAGACTTTAGAGAGATGGACATCTTCGGTGTCATGGAACTTGACTCCTGAACACCTGAAAGACCCTGAGAGCCTAAACAGATATTTGAGACAGGAATGTTGTGGCTCAGGCAGATCTGAGGAGGCACAAATGATTTGGGGCCTGGCTAATGCTTATAGGGCCTTATTCAATACTATCCCAGAGAGGGAGAGAGTTTCTGAAATGGAGAGAGAGTGTCTGAGAGCTGAAAGGGAGAGTCTCAGGGAGANGCCTCACTGGTAAAGACTGGCAAAAACATCCTATTGTGACTGGCCCAGGGGCTCCATGCATACTTGGTATTGATTACCTCAGAAGGGGGCATTTCAAGGATTCTAAGGGGTATCAATGGGCCTTTGGAATAGCTGCTGTGGACACAGACAACATTAAGCAGCTGTCTGTTTTGCCTGGCCTGTCAAAAGATCCGTCTGTTGTGGGGTTGCTATGGGTAAAAGCGCAGCAGGTACCGATTGCCACAAAAACGGTGCACAGACCACAGTACCGCATGAATATGGATTCCTTGCTTGCCATTCATAAGTTGATTCGTCAACTAGAGAGCCAGGGAGTGATCAGCAAAACCCACTCACCTTTTAACAGCCCCATATGGCCTGTGCGTAAAGCCAGTGGAGAATGGAGGCTGACGGTAGACTACCGTGGCCTGAATGAAGTCACACCTCCACTGAGTGCTGCTGTACCGGACATGTTAGAACTCCAGTATGAACTGGAGTCAAAAGCAGCCAAATGGTATGCCACCACTGACATTGCTAATGCCTTCTTTTCCATTCCTTTGGCCACGGAATTTAGGCCACAGTTTGCTTTCACCTGGAGGGGCGTTCAGTATACCTGGAACCGTTTGCCCCAGGGGTGGAAACACAGCCCAACCATTTGCCATGGGCTGATCCAAACTGTATTGGAGCAGGGCGGTGCTCCCGAGCACCTGCAGTACACTGATGATATCATTGTGTGGGGCGATACAGCAGAAGAAGTTTTCACGAAAGGAGAGCGAATAATCCAAATTCTTCTGCAAGCTGGTTTTGCTATTAAGCGGAACCAAGTGAAAGGACCTGCCCAGGAAATTCAATTCCTAGGTATAAAATGGCAAGATGGGCGTCGTCACATTCCAGCAGAGGTGATTGACAAAATCACTGCTATGTCTCCACCCACTAGCAAGGGAGAGACACAGTCTTTTCTGGGTGTAGTGGGCTTTTGGAGAATGCATGTTCCAGACAATAGCCTCATTGTAAGACCCCTTTATTAGGTGACACAGAAGAAGAATGATTTTAAATGGGGCCCTGAGCAGCAGCAGGCTTTTGAACAAATTAAACAGGAGATAGCCCGTGCCGTGGCCCCAGGGCCAGTACGGACAGGACAGAATGTAAAGAACATCCTCTACACTGCTGCTGGAGAGAAAGGTCCCACTTGGAGTCTGTGGCAAAGAGCCTCAGGAGAGACCCGAGGCCGACCCCTGGGGNCCTTATTCAATACTATCCCAGAGAGGGAGAGAGTTTCTGAAATGGAGAGAGAGTGTCTGAGAGCTGAAAGGGAGAGTCTCAGGGAGACAGTACAGAATGAGCGAGAGAGTCTCCAAGCTGAAAGAGACAGTTTCCAATCTGAGAGAGAGAATCTCCTAGTCAAGAGAAAACACCTCCGAATTGAGAAAGACTCCCTGCAATCCAAACTCAACAGCCTTCAAAAAGAACGGGACACCCTCCAGTCCGAGAGAGATGCCCTCCAAATTGAGAAAGACTCCCTGCAATCCAAACTCGACAGTCTCCAATCTCAACGGGATACCTTCAAGTCCGAACGGGACGTACTCAGAACTGAGCGAGATGCCCTCCAGCACGCAAAATTCAGTCTCCAGGATGAACTAAATAGAATTCAGTCTCATCAAGCCATGCTCCAATCTGAACTAAATATCCTCATAATTGAACGAGACGGACTCCGAGCCAAGCTGGAGAGTGAGCATTAAGGTCTCCCCTCAGCCTCCTCTTCCCTAGACTAAACAGCCCCAGTTCCTTCAGTCAGCTTGGGCCAAACTGGCCCATAACCGTTGACTGTTGATCTCCTCAAATAGCTACCTCTTCACATATTTGAAGGATCTTAGAATAAAAAACTAAGATTACAAAATATAACCTTTTTTTTTTCTTAGAAAATGGTAAACTTAAAAATTACTTTCTCTCCGTGATGTCTCAAAACTTTATGGTGGACATGAACCAATATTCAGTGCCTGATGCTGGCTTCAACAACCAGAAATTATTAAAAATGATCACAAACTCTTATAAAAACAACCACGTAGCAGGCATTAACATTTGTAGTTCGCTCCAAAAGTAATGCCTCCTATTAATTTCCATGGAAACTGCAACAGCTACAAAGAGCACAATAACACTGTGTGACAGAGCCAATTCTCAGCTACAAAACACTATTTTTCAGCACAGTCACAACCATCAGCTATGCATTTTCACCAACAATGAACAAGAGCCTGCTTGCCACACTCATAAATATCTGCAACAGCAGAGGTGACCCACTGTTTCACAGTTGCCATAACAGCATCAGTGCTGAAGCACACCACCCACTACCTCACTTTGCTAACATCCACTGTTTGGTCTCCATAAACGTTCACCAAGCATCGATGAATATCAATGGGTACAATTTTTTCCACATGGAGGAATTCAATTACACATCTTTGCTTCATACACACTTCCATGTCAGATGTCATTTTGTCAGATTATCCCTCTGCTGCCATTTGTCATACGGCAACAAAATGTAATGGAATGTTGGCAGGAAGGTCCAACTGCCATACCACCAACATCCACCTCTGATGTCATGGATCAACATAATAAAATAGGAGACATTCTTTTCAGAGCAGCCCTTGTAGTTTCTTTTTATATTACTGCTACATAATAACCAGTTCCCAAACAAGAGTCAGTACAGCTGAAAAGCATGAATTGTTAGTTGAGACAGCATGATATTAACCTAAGTATGACATTTCATTTGCCCTGTGAGTAAATTTGCTTTGCATTTATTTCTTGTTATCTAGATAGCTAACAAGGTTGGTTTTGGTTTGTTGTTGCTTTTTCTGTTTGTTTTTTACTGTTAAAAACACACTAGATTTCCTATTTTGTGAAGATATAACACTGCAGAACACTACATGTTGGCTAACATTCAAGAGGTTCCCAGAACACATCTCATTTATGCTGAATGAGAATAAAATTATGTATACAACTTACCAATGGAAAGATAATCCTAGTTACAATTTTGGGTAAAAGGATATTTATATTTAGAATAATTTAACACATACTGAAAGTTGATTCCAGCAGAATGTTGGATTAATACATATCCTCTGTTTCTCCTTGTTATTTTTCTTAAGAAAAAGAAGCACCTAGATTTGCTACAACTTTGACATTCAAGTCTGTCCTTAGAGGTACAGTTACTATGGCAGACTCAAAACAACCTCCTCAGATGACTAATAAGTCTGCATGCTACTGTAAGTTGTCATAACAGCTTTAGACAAGCTTTGCTGTTCTGATGACATTGTTTTTCTCACAGTTTTATTCTTTAGCCTGTGAAGTAATTTTTAAGTATCATCACAGTTTAAAAACAAACTCAAACGAGGAGCTAAACAATACATGAATAGAAAGTAAAAAATATTCAATTTATAATATGATTGTTTTCTATGCTGTACTAACTTCTAAAATGACAAATAAATAGATTAACAGTGTTTTAAAAGAAAACATTTCATTCTCACCTAAAATGATTGACATTTGTTTTACTGAGGAATGAAAGCACAAATGAACCTGGTCTCCGATCACTCTCTCGAATAAGGTAAGTTCCAGATTTCCCCGTTTGCCAAAGACGTTCTTCAGCAATTGCTCTGTCAAGTTTTCCATGATACCATCTGAAAGAAAAGCATAACAATACGTGTCCTTAGAACTTAATGATTCTATTCATTCTCACAAAATAGACATGAAAATAATGAAAGCTACCATTTGAAATTGATGAAATTCCAAGCCTTTCTTTCAAATAAAGCTATCAGGTGTAACCTCTGTTGCATTACTCATTTTCAATATACATAATACTATTTATTTTAAATAGTTCACAGGTTTTCACATAAGCTACTTCCCTAAATAACTCACACTAGAAAACAGCACTCTAAACCATCCACAGGAGACAAAAGCTTTATGACAAACTTTTTCTTTCCTCCTCAATTTGTTTTTTTTCAGTAAAGGAGCAGAACCAGAACCAACTGATCTGACTCAGGCTGCTGTATTTTTAGCCTCATCCAATTCAGGCTGGATAAACAAATTGTGAAGGGAGATATAATAACCTGTTTCTCATTGACAAATACAGAGATCACAGAAGCAAAGTCTGCACCTAAGCTAACTGAGAGCAGTTACTACTAGACCATAGTTCAGCCAAAAATCAGTCTTCCCCAAACCCAATGCAGCCTATTAAAAGCACAGACAGAAGGTTGTGTTGGGCTTAAGTGGCAAGGTTGTGGTAGCCAGGGGGGGAAGCTGCAGGAGTAACCTCTGTGAAAAGAAGCTGCCCCATGTTAGATAAGAACCAGTTCCAGCCAACTCCAAAAGGGATTTGCCACCGGCCAAACCTAAGCCAGAGAGACATTGGTTGTGCCTCTGTGAGAGTATATTTAAGAAACGAGAAAAAACAACAACAAAAAACTGCTATGCAACAGCAGCTAGGATAAAGGAGTGAGAAAATGTAGAAAGAAAGAACCCTGCAGACACCAAGGTGAGTGAAGGAGGTGCTCCAGGTGCCCGAACAGAAGTTCCCCTGCAGCCTGTGGTGGAGCAGGCTATCCCCCTGTAACCCATAGTGTACCACAATGGAGCAAATACACAAGCTTCAGCTCATGGAAGAGCCCATGCTGGAGCAGACTGGACTGGACCTGTAGTCTGTGAAGAGGAGCTCACAATAGAACAGGTGACCTGGTAGGAGGTGCCACCCATGTGAGACCCACACTGGAGCAGTCCCTTTCTGAAGGACTGCACCCCACAGTAGACCATATTGGAGCAGTTCTTAAAGAACTGCAGTTTGTAGGAAGTCCACGTAGGATCAGTTCACGGACGACTGCATCCTGTAGGAGAGACCCCATGCTGGAGCAGGGGAAGAGAGTGAGGATGAAGGAGTGGCAGAGACAGTATTATGGACTGACTACAACCCCCATTCCCTGCTCGCAAGTCACGAGACTGCCTCGTCTTTTACTGCTCCTCTGTGGTGTGTGTTCCCTAGATGTATCAGCACCAACATTAGAGTAAGGCCTTCGGTTTTAAACACTCACTCTCTCATTTTATTTGATTTATTGGCTTCTATTCCAATTATATTGTATTATATTGTTATCTCACATTCCTCTATCATATTTAGTAAATTAGTTTTCTCCCTTAGCTCATTGTCACTCTTTTGCTTTGATGCCCATCTCCCTATCCTTTTCCCTTTTTCCCCCTTTCTCCATTTCCGGGGAATGGGTCCGTGGGTCCCTCCACCCCATTTAGTCACGGAATCAAGCCAAACAGGCCCAAAACAGTTGATATTTTATTGGTGGCATTGGCTGGGAAAAGCAGTACTTTTAGAATTAAACTCTCTGTATTCTCAGAGTGAATTAAGGAAAATAAGTTAGGTTAAAAGTTATGTGCTTTCATGGGGTGCTGAATCAGCAGCTACAGATCTGGCCTTGCTAAGTCAAGTTCTCGCCGCCGATAACAGATGCTTTCCTACAGACTTAGACAGTTAGTACAGACAGCAGGTCTCCTGTTTCTCCAAATAACATTGTTAGCTATCCTATCTCTGGAATGCAAGGTAGCAGGCTCGGACAGTAAAACCACAAATTAACAAAGAAGCAGCGGATTGGTGGACGGAGTTGTAGTCAATAAGATGACTGGCCAGAGCGAGTCAAGTGTCCTCCAACTTGACCCAGGTCAAAGAGTACACAGCGAGAAAGACATAGGGCCTTCATCATAAGACCACCAGACAACCACCGAGAGATACCATGCATGCGGAAAAGAACTGAGACTCGGGGTGGGGAAAAATGTCAATTATTTGGGGGACTCATTGTAATAACCCAGCCTTTTCTTGGACATCTAATGCATATGTAAGCAGCTTGTTCTTTAAGTATGTGCCTTTCTTGCCCTCTGGTATGCAGGCTAGGTGGGAATACCTCCTCTGCATCCAGCGTGAGTGCTCAGCGCTGATTAAACATACCTGCTTTATGACTATTCTGTGGTTATAGAGTTTGATTTCTGCACGTCAATTTGGCAAGCCAGGCAGGAGGCTCTTTGCTGGACCGCAGGGCTGGATGGCTAAGGGGACTCTTCTGGCGCACCCCGAGAAATTCGGAGAAGACTCCCCCAGGCTGACACATCCACTGCGGGGCAGAGAAAGAGCCCCAGCTGCGGACCAGGTATGTTGGGAACAGGGAACCCGTAAGTCATGAGGAGACGTCCTACTCAAGGTATGAAGGAGCATATGCTCCCCCCTGAGGAACGTGAGCTCACAGGTAAGGTTGCCGGCTGGGGTGGGAAGGCTCCTTGGGGGAGCTCCCACTAGGGCCCATAGGTTCGAGGGAACCTACGGGAACCGATCGATCGGACTTTGGACTCTCGTGAGCCCAGGAGGGCGTTTGGAGCGAATGTCCGAAAATAGTTTTTATTTTCTTTTTTTCTCTTCTTTCTTTTCTCTGGCCAGTCCCAGGAACTATGATAGTCATTGTAGTAATTGCTGTAATCTCTCGGTGCTTGTGCTGCAAAAATGCTTCTCGCAGGATCCCACTCCTTGTATAAATAACTGTATTAGTCATTATCACTGTCTGTCTTCGTAATTGTTAAATGTTTGTGTTGTAAAAATGTAAAAATATAAAAATGTTACTTGTGGAATTCCATTTTCTGTTTAAAATACTCTTGTCTTGCTGGGGGACGTTGGTTAGGACTCTTGCCCAGGGAATTCGGTGTTCCCGTGCCCTGGGGAAGCAGGTAGACTCCATTACCCAGCAAAACACAAGGGATTTTCACCCAATACCTAAGACCGGCCGGGATAAACAGCTGTTATGGGACAAAGGGTGTCAAAAGAAATTCCAGAAAAGACCATTCTGGGTTGTATTTTGGCTCACTGGAGAAACGTCACCAATGAGCCAGGGGGGACACTGAATAAGAAACCGAGAACATAAATGAAGTAACAGGACTAGTTTTTATAATTGAGTGCTCTAATCATGAGACTAAGTACTGGGTGTTTGCAGAAACTGAAGAACTGTATTGTTTGATTCATGGGTTTTGAAGGGAGTGGGAGAAACTGTTTTGATGGTATAAGAAAGTGTAATTGTTAATGGTATATGGAAGCATAATTGAGGGTACGAATAGTGGAATAGTGTAAAAAGGCAAAAGGATTCAAGAAAAAGTGAGTTTATCTGCGCTGGCATGAGAGCAATCCCTCTCCACACTGCCCCCCTGCGAGCAGAACTCTCAGAGTGAGAGAGAGAGCCGGTGCCAGAGACTGCTGCTGTAAACAGCGTTACTTGCAAAGGGGGGGCGGAGGGGATAGGGCACTGGAAGTGAGGATAGCTTTCATCTGCAGAGATCTAGGAAACCCGAAACCCCAGTGTTAGCAATAGAAGCCTCCGGAGGGGAGGAGGTGAAACTGAAATATAATGTTAGTAGTTTATGTAATGATGAGAGTTTGGAAAGTGAAAAAGGTTTGGGAAAGACACAGGCTGAGGAAGACAAAGATGAGCAAGGTGTAACAAGGATGTCAGGACCGAAGAGAGGTGAGCGATATGGAAAAATTGATTGAGGAACAGAGATAATAAGGAAATTGGGAAGAACAACGGCAGCTGCTACTGTTGCTGCACTAGAGTAGGGACCTAGGACCCAGAGGTCCCCTCAGGAAGAAAAAAGGGGGGCCTGGAAGAGCCCAGGGAGGGCTCTGCCCCCGCTGGACCAAAAGCAGTGTGCAAACTGCAGGGAAATGGGACACTGGTGAAGAAATCGTACCAAGCTGAGTGAGAGGGAACCGTCTCTGATCACAAAAACTGAATGATGGGAACCTGGGAAGTTTACCCTAGCAGATCCACTGGTTAAACTGCAGCTAGGAAAGCAGGATAAAGAGGTTTATTTTCTGGTGGATACGGGTGCCTCTTACTACCCGTAGATGATTTTTGTAACAGTAGTAGGAGCTACTGGCCAACAAGAAAAAAAAAAAGCTTACCTTTTGGGATCAATTAAATACAGGCTGGGAAAACAAGTAGGAATACATAAATTCTTGTACATGCCAGGTTCTCCAAAACCGTTACTTGGGCAAGACTTATTAGAACCAATGGATGCAGAGACTAAATTCAATAAAACTGCAGCTGAGGGTAAAGCAAGACCAATAGATTGAAAATTTTAAGTCTGGCTTTAACACAAACTGGGAAAAATATTGTTGTACCCCCAGAAGTTACAGAAATCTTAAATCAGGTACGCTTAGGAGTGTGGGTATCAGGGATGCCTGGCAGAGCCAAAAATGCAGCCCCAATAGAAGTTAAGTTAAAAGCAGGGCCAGTCCAGTCAGGGTAAAGCAGTGCCCTTTGAGGATACGAGATTGTAGAAGGATAAAAGAAATAATAGATAACTTTTTGGAGTTTGGATTACTAATTGAATGTGAATCCAAATACAACACCCCAATCTTGCCAATGAAAAATCGGATGGCAAAAGCTATAGCTTGGTACAAGATTTGAGGGCAAGTAATAGAAATGTTGAATCTATACACCCAGTGGTGGCAAATAAGATGGTGGATCAGGTGGCAGAACAGGCAGTTGAAGGAGAAGGCTTTAATTCCAGACGGTAAACTTAAAATTGCTGAACCTGAGTCAGAACCTGTAAAATATTCTAGAGAGGATAGGAATCTAATTAATGATTTAGAAGGGAAGAGAGCAAGCTGACAAATGGGTGCATGCCCAGATGGACACATTGTTATGTCCTTTAGTATTTTATGGAAATTGGTTCTAAGGGAACATAATAAAACATATTAGGGGAACAGACACTACAAAGTATGATCCTAGTACCAGGAACAGGGTACAAGTGGGCCTATTGGGAAAGGTAACCTTCCAGGGCAACAATGGCAAATTGATTTCTCGGAACTCCCAAGAAAAGGGGGATATCGCTGTATGTTGGTACTGATACCTTTTTAGGGTGGCCAGAGGCATTCCCTTGTAGAACTAATAAGGCACATGAGGTAACTAAAGTACTGTTACAGGAGGTTATTCCAAGATTTGGGGTCCCATCACTAAATTGATCTGCTCAGTACAAATATAAAAGTGGTCAGAGGGAGTCCATTTGCTTAGAGGCAGGTGAGGAAGTTGCTGTTAACAGCACTATTATTTTAGGACCAAAATTCAACCTCATATTTTGGGCACATAAAGGGATGACCCAACTTATAAGTAGATGCATGAATGACTCCACACACTCTCCCTTGTTCTCCAGAGTACCTTGGATCAATCTTACATTTCCAAATTTAACAGTGGTCACCATTAAGGAAGGGCTTCTGGTGGCTGTGTGGGGATGAGAGAGAGCTCAAAAATCGGTACCAATAAATTGGAAAGGACACTGTATAGGAGGATTTTTAGCACCTCCTACAAGCATCCATCCAAAAGAACTCCCATCAGGGTTAGTGAGGACTATGTGAGGCCAATATCAAAATACAAGAAGAATAAGAAGCCCCAGTGTATTAACTAAAGATTTCTCGGGACTTTATAAGTTCCTCAGTGCAATTATCCCAATCTGGGGAATTACAGATCTCCAGAACGCGATATTAAATATCTCAGAAGCACTAAAAGACATTGAGAATGCAACTATGGATGCCATAACAGCTGTCCAAACAGAAGTTAGCTCTCTCAGCAAGGTAGTATTAAAGAATCAAATGGCCTTAGACTTACTAACGGCCAAAGAAGGGGGAGTATGCATGATTGTCAATGAATCTTGTGCTTATGTGGACAAGACCCATAGAGTAGAAACAGATCTGCAGACCATATGGGAAAAATCCCAGGTAGTTCGCCAGGTAACCCAATATAAATCATTGGCTGATTTCTCGGGAATTTGGGACACTCTGACAGGCTGGTTGCCTGATATAAAATGGTTAAAACATCTCCTCATCGGAGGAATAGTTGTAATAGTAGTGATCCTAGTACTAATGCTTTTAATGTGTTGTGTAGTGAAATGCTTTGTATGGTATGGGAAAAACAATTTAGAGTCCTATGAACAGTGGAAACAATATCAGCTCCGTCAGTCTTGTAGGAAAAGGGAAGTATTTCCAGACAAATCTAAATGAGAATGGGATAATCTAGCAAGGGAGAGTAACCTTGCTAGATCAAGGAAAAGGGGGGAATTGAATTAAGGAAAATAAGTTAGGTTAAAAGTTATGTGCTTTCATGGGGAGCTGAATCAGCGGCTACAGATCTGGCCTTGCTATGCCAGGTTTTGGCTGCCAATAACAAATGCTTTTTCTACAGACAGACAGTTAGTACAGATAGCGGGTCTCCTGTTTCTCCAAATAACATTGTGCCACAGTACTTCTGCGTATGATTGTAAAGATAAGCAGAAGCAGGACAAGCAGTCTTTTGCGGGGTGCAACTTGAAGGAGCTGACCACTGCAAAAGGCGATAATGCTTGTGCATGGCAACAAAGCCACCACTCCCTGCTGGCTTATCTGTTGGGCCAGGTGTGTCACACTAACAGAGAGAAAAGAAGAAAAAAAAAAGAAACTGAGAAGTGGAGGATAGAAGGCCCCCAGTAAACTAAGTACTTAGGAGAGGAACTCCCTGAGAAAAGAAACCACTTGGCGAAGGAATTCCCAAAGAGAAAAAAGAAACCTCTTAGGGAAGAACCCCCTTGGGACTACTTGCTGTGAAGCTTCCTGGCTTTCTCCCATCCCCCGCAGTGACTGGAGTTCCTGGAATCAATGGAAAACTATGAGCTCGGTGGTGACTATCTCCCTTGCTTTCTACAAAAACTCCTTGCTTTTATTTTCTATCTCTATCCCCATCTTCCCTTCCCCATCTCCCTAAGCAACTAGGATTGGTAATAAACTGGTCGGGCAAGCATTTGACCTGTTGTGTCTTAATCTCGATGTCAGGTATATATATATATCAAAGAACCTCCTCTTCTTCCTGTAATTGGAGCGAGTCACCTTTAAAGGTCCCTTCCAATGCTAGAGATTCTATGATTCTTTCCAGGGATGGCAGTGAGGCTGACTGGCCTGTAGTTGCCTAGATCCTCCTCCTTGCCATTTCTGAAGACTGGAGAGACATCAGCTATCCTCCAGTCTTCAGACACTTCTCCTCTTCTCCACGACCTTTCCAAGATGACAGTGGTTTGGCAATCACTTCTGCCAGCTCCCTCAGTACTCATGCATGCATGCATAGCATCAGGACCCATGGATCTGTGTGTGTAACATTTGCCGAGACAATCTGACCAGATCCTACTCCACCAAGGTGAAGTCCTCCTTTCCCCAAACTCTCTCTCCTACCTCCAGGGTCTGGGACTCCCAAGGGCCAGTCTTAGCAGTAAAGACTGAAACAAAGAAAGCCTTCAGTACCTCCGCCTTATCATTGCCCTCCATTACCAAGAAAACTACCTCATACAGCAGCAGGTCCACATTTTCCCTAGTCTTCCTTTTGCTACTGACATGCTTAAAGTTCTTGTTGTCCTTGACCTCCTTTCCCAGATTTAATTCCAAGTGGGCCTTAGCCTTCCTCGTTGCATCCCTGCATGCCCTGACAACATTCCTATATTCCTCCCAAGTGGATGGACCCTTTTTCCACATTTCATAGACTTTCTTCTTCCATTTGAGTTTTTCCACAAGCTCCTTGCTCATCCATGTGAGTCTCCTGCTGCCTTTGCCTGATTTCTTACTCTTAAGGATGCACTGATCTTGAGCTTGGAGGAAGTGGTGCTAGAATGTCAACCAACTCTCTTGGGCCCCCTTACTTTCCAACGCTCTAGCCCACAGGATACCTCTAAGTAGGTCCTTGAAGAGGTCATAGTTGGCTCTCCTGAAGTCCAGGGTTGTAATCCTACTTATTGCCTTGTTTCTGCTATGTAAGATCCTGAACTCCACTACTTCATGGTCACTGCAACCAAGGCTGCAAGGTTCTCTCAAGTAAGGAGAACTCCACCACCTCTCCTTGCTGGCCTGTCTTTCCTAAAAAGTACATAGCCATCCATGGCACCATTCCAGTCATGTGAGCTACCTCACCATGTCTCCACGATCACAATGAGATTATGGCCCTGCAACCATTCACAGTTCTCTAATTCTTCCAGTTTATTCCTTATGCTGTGTGTGTTAGTATACAGGCATGTTAGAGAATAAAAGGGAGCAGAGGATGTGGGTATCCCTAGAGAGATGCAAAAGGACTCCCCCATAGCTATACACACCCTTGTGGTGTCTGGCCTTCTGGCTCATGTCATTTGAGGCAGCTAAGGAACATTTGTCAGTGTTCTGGTTGGTCTGGCTCATTCCTCAGTCAATTGAAATGGTATGACCATTGCCATTTTGAACTCCCCTCCCCCTCAACTCCTTCAGTTTAAAGCCTGCCTCACTAGATTAGCCAACCTGCTGCCAAAGATTGCCCTGCCACTTCTCAACAGGTGGATCCCATCTCTCCTTACCAGGTTATAGTCTTCATAAAAAGTCTCATTATCATGAAAACCAAAACCCTTGTGCTGGCAACAGCCACATAGCCAGGAGTTGATATTCATGTCTATTTCTGGCTTCCCTCTTTCCTCCAACTGACAAAATTGTGGAGAAGATAACTTGGACACCAGCATTCTTCATTTGCGTTCCCAGGGTTTTATTGCCTTCTTTGATTCTGCCCATGTTCTGGTTTCCAGCATCATTCATGTCCACATGAAAGAGCAATAGAGGACAGTAGTCCATGCTCTTGACAAGCTGTGGCACCCTCACAGCAGGGTGAGACCTCAGGCCATCAAGGAAGAGATGCAACACATAAGTGGGCTAGAGACCGAGGGGTGGACTTGACTATGGACGCTATTGCACAAGTTATTCATGGCTGTGACACATGTGCCATAATTAAACAAGCCAAGAGGATGAAACCTCTCTGGGGGGAAGGGCAATGGCAAAAGTATAAATATGGGGAGGTGTGGCAGGTTGATTATATCACCTTGCCACGAACCCACGATGGTAAGCATTATGTGCTTACCATGGTGGAGGCAACCACTGGGTGGCTTGAAACATATGCAGTACCCCATGCTACCGCCCGAAACACCATATTGGGTCTGGAGAAACAAGTCCTGTGGCAACATGGCACCCCAGAAAGAATTGAGTCAGATAATGGGACTCATTTCAAAAATTCTCTTGTAAATACTTGGGCCAAAGATCATGGCATGGAGTGGATTTATCATATCCCCTATCATGCACCAGCTTCTGGTAAAATATAACAACACAATGGGTTGTTAAAAACCACGTTGAAAGCAATGGGTGGTGGAACATTTAAGCACTGGGAGAAGCATTTGGCAGAAGCCACCTGGTTGGTCAACACTTGAGGATCTATCAATCGTGATGTTCCTGCCCAATCCAACTCCCTACATACTGTAGAGGGAGATAAGGTCCCTGTAGTACATGTAAAGAGCATGTTGGGAAAAGCGGTTTGGGTCCTTCCAGCTTATGGAAAGGGCATACCTCTCCGTGGAACTGTTTTTGCCCAGGGACCTGGGTCCACTTGGTGGGTGATGCAGAAAAATGGGGATGTTCAATGTGTGCCACAAGGGAATTTGATGTTGGGGGAATGCAGACATTAATTCTATGTACATATATATATGTGTGTGTGTGTGTGTGTTTAATGCATGTTAATTATTTTTTGTATATATAATAAGCATGATGTGGTGATGTGGAATAAGGGGTGGAATGTCATGGTTTTATGGTTTTCCATCGGTATTCCACATCATAACATCTTGCAGTGCACTGGGAATTAAAGGTTTCTTCTCATTGAGAGTGGTATAGCATTGGAACAGGCTGCCCTGAGAGGTGGTGGAGTCACCATCTCTGGAGGTTTTCAAGAAAAGGACAGATGTGGCATTGAGGGTCTTGTTTTAGTGAGCACAGTGGTAATGAGTTAACAGTTGGACTAGATGATCTTAGTGGTCTTTTCAAACCTTAATGATTCTATGATTACTTACACTGGCAAAGCTGTAGTCTTGTTAGTATAGCCCTCTCTTTTGCCTCTCCTCACCCTGATCAAAACAAGTTAAACCAGTCAAAGAGCTCTTGTCTGTTTAACCACCTAGCACTTGAGGCAATATTAGAAAGATCCTATCTGTGGTGGGTTGACCCCAGCCAGCAGCTAAGCACCAACAACACAACTGCTCACTCACTCTCCTCAACCTCCAGCTGGACAGGAGAGAGAATAGGAAGAGCAAATGCAGGAGAACTCACAACTTGAGTTAAAGACAGTTTAATATGTTAAGAAAAGAATGAGGAGGAGAGGGAAATAAATAAAAGAAACACATCAAGAGAAGTGATTCTAAGGTAATCACTCACTACCTCTCACAAGCAGATTCAACACCCAACCAGTCTCTGAGCAATAGCCATCTTGGAAGCCTCATTAGGCCCAACTAGCACACTTTCTACTGTGAGTAGTAATGTTACTACACTGCAACCCTTTAGAAGACTCATGGGACAAATCACAGGCCCCTATCACTGAAGTACTGCAACGTTTGCGAGAGACGGGCTGTTAACAACGAGGTATCAGATGGATTTACTATCAGCAATGAGACAGTTGCTACCATTTATAGAAACATGCACATGGATCAACCAAATCCTTTTATTTGCATATTTCCTTATTACACATGGGAAAAGCAAATATTCTAAAGTTTGGCTGTTCCACTAAAGCATTTTGGTTTTACAGTATGTTGCAATTTTAACTTGGGAACAAAATAGGCCAAAGAGGATGGAATGGAACAGGAAACCATTGTAGGGAAACGATGCTTTTCATCAACTTAAAAACGAAGATGTTGATAATTGCTGAAAATCTCTCTATTTCAATCTATTTCAAACAAATTACAGCAAGTAGAAAAATCCATCAAATGCTACATCTATTTCACTCATCTCCTTAGCTGTACATGGCTGCTTCAACAAAATCCAAAAGAAGAATGGAGAACTAGGAGACAGTCAAAGCACCCTAACCATCCCCACCTTCATACCTTTCACACATTACAGAATTTATTTACTGAAGCTACACAAGCCTTGTGGAATTATCTATGTACAATCCATATATGCACCGAATCCAATATTGTGATGCAAAAGAACCATGTGAAGATGTGGTGGGTTAACCTTGGCTGGCTGCCAGCTACCCATCAAGCCATACACTAACACTCCTCCTCAGCAAGGCAAGGGGAAAATTAGAATGAAAAATGTTTGTAGGTTGAGATAAGGACAGGGAGATCACTCACCAATTACTGCCATGGGCAAAATAGACTTTGCTTGGGGGAGACCAATTTAATTTATTGCCAGTTGATAACAATAAGGCAGTGAGAACTGAAAATAAAACTAAAAACACCTTCCTCACTCCCATCCCTCCTACCCAAGTTCAACTTCATTCCTTACTTCCCAACTCTTCCATCTCCTCCCTCCAACTCTGAGAACGGCAGTTGAGGTCGGTTCATAACACTTCATCTCTGCTGTTCCTTCCTCCTCACACTCTTCCCCTGCTCAAATGTGGGTCCTTCCTACAGGATGCAGTTCTTGAAGAACTGCTCCAGCATAGGCTCCTCTCCATAGGCTGCAGTTCCTGCCAGGAGCCTGCTCCTGCATAGGCAGGTCCCTTTTTGGAGCCAACTGGAACTGGCTCTTATCTAATATGGAGCAGCTCCTGGTCTCTTCTTGATATCAGGTATGGGAAAGAACATATATATGCTTCTGTTAAGCACTGCAAGTTTATTTCAATAGCTGATGCTTGGATAACTGCCAACAATCCCTGAAGAGGAACATCATATGTCAGCAGAAGTGTCTAGCCCAGGACATATCTCCTCCTCCTCTTTGGTCTTGGAACTGAGAAACCATCAGTGCAAAACAGGAATAATGTCCCTAGATGAGTCATGACCAAATAAGGGAAAAAAGGGAAGCATTCCCCAAATGACCACCGGGGGTCACACAAGACCCCCATACAACTCCCTGCAAGTGCAGATGGTTGGGGAAAGTAGCAAAAAAGGGATGGAGTATCATGCTTGCTTAACTTTATGAATATGTAGTAGGCATTTCTTCTGTATTAACAAGGTGGAATAATGTAACGGTGTATGTATAAGAGAACTTGCATGAGCAGAAGGTGTGCTTGATTTGTGGAAATATTCCACCTGACAATGTCTTCTCTAAACATATGTTGTAAGCATGTTTCAGGAGTGCATGCTCGTTAAGTTTTTGGCAACATTCTCACAGAAGCCATCCCTTTCCAAAGCCTCGTCACATAAACCCAATACAGTACAACTAAGAAAAGAACTACATGTGTAAAAACAAATGCAATATAAACTAGTCAACTCATAATGCTTGTTTTGAATGACTTGCAACCTAACGATTCTATTGTTTGTGTATTGGTATAAAAAGACAGTTTCTGGACTTGAACATAGAATGAGATGATTACTACAGAGGTTATTTGTTACATTCTCCTTTTGGAAAAAATGACATTTCTCTAGCATCCATTTGATTGCTGAGGAATAAAAGAAGAACAAAAAACAACAAGAAAAACTCTCTCCACAGATGCTCAGAAAGTTCAGAAATGTGTGTAAGAAAAAAAGTAAGGAAAGGGTGTAGAAAATTGGCTGTAGTTTTCACAAAACAACATAAGTCACTCTTTAATCTTCTGGACTAAGCAAATATTGCAAGATTCAAGCTTGAATATTTTCCTAACTCTCCAATCTTATTTATTCTACTAACAGACAGAAAAGTTTATGTAATTTCAGAAGAATCATAAATCAATTAATTTCTTTTCCATATCTCTCTATATAAGTTTTACATGTAAATTAATCAAAACCCAATGAGTAAGCCACAGAATATCCTTTTGGGGGTATATTACATATGGGTGAACATGTATATACATATGCATAATTTTACAGAAAAAAACAGGTAGATGTAAATATATATATTTTTAAGAAAAAAATGTACACAAATTACACACAAACACCGTAGATACCTGAGCCAATTATCAAGTGTTGGCTAAGCCTAAACACATCCTTAACCTCAGTACCTGGAAACTATTCCAAAAAACAAAGCAGAAAGAAACTATACATATATAAACCAGAAACCCATTTAAGAGTGAACTATTAAAATTTCAGTTTTAACAAAATGAAACAACTAATCTTTAATGAAAAAATGATTCTATGTGAAACTGGTCACAAGAAGCTGCTTGAAAATACTGAAAACTGAAGATTAAATTAGAATCCAAATCATTGTAAGAACTGGACTAACATACCAAAACACTGACTGGGTACAAGTGCTCTAGCAAACATTGGTTTCTGTACAATAATTAATAAAACTCTATAAAACCATTAAAAATGGTTTTATGATTTTTGGTTGTCGGTATTCCACACCATAACATCATGTACTGCACTGGGAGTTAAAGAGTTAATGCTCCAGGTCCAGGTACCTGTTCCGGAAGAGAACTACTACTACATTCCCCAGAGGACTGTTCGCTGTTCTGTTATCATTTCCGCTCAGGGGGAACAGATATAAGGCCTTGGTACGTCACCTGACATCCCTCTTTTTGATCGTCTGGCTCTCCTCCCTGCTGCTCAACCTGACTGCACATCTCACTTCAGCGTTATGGTGAGGCCTTCAGTTCTCAGACACTCTCTCTCTCATTATATTTGATTTATTGGCTTCAATTCTAATTATATTGTATTATAGTGTGTTATCTTGCATTCCGATACCATATTTAGTAAATTAGTTTGTTTCTCCTCAGATCGTTGCTGCTGTTTTTGGATTATTTGGGGTCCCATTTCCCCTTTCTGGAGGCATGGATTCGCGAATCCCTCCGCCCCGCTAGTCACGGAACCGGGCCGAACCAGCCCGTAAACCGTTGACAATTATTTAAACAACACTATTAGCTACCTTAGAATTAAATACAAAACAAATTCTTGAGCTTTTACAACAAAAGAGGAAAATTATCTACATAGAAAATAAAATACTCTTTACCTACCTTAGGTTTACTTGTACTTCTTTTTTTTAAAGTCTTTGCTAATAGATATTGCCCAGACTACTTCAAGTAACATTTCAGTAAATAGGCCATTCACTAACAAAATACCCTAGAAGTCAATATTGGGTCCAGTTCTGTTCAACATCTTCATTAATGATCTAGATGAGGGCAGAGCATACCCTTGGCAAATTTGCTGATAACACAAAACTAGGAACAACTGATATGTCAGAGGTGCATGCTACCATCCATGGAAATATAAACAGGCTGGAGAAATGGGCTGACAGAACCCTCATGCAGTTCAACAACAGTAGTGCCAAGTCCTGCATCTGGGGAGAAATAACCCCAAGGCATCAGTACATGCTGGGGGGCACCCAGCTGGAAAGAAGCCTGGCAGAAATGGACCTGGGGTCCTGATGGACCCCTTGTTGAGCATGAGCCAGCAACATCCCCTTGCAGCAAAGGCAACAAGAAATATCCTAGGCTGCATTAGAAAGTGTTGCCAGCAGGTCAAGGGAGATGACCCTTTTTCCCACTACTCAGGTCTGGTGAGGCTATACCTGGAGTCCTGTGCCCAATTCTGGGCTGCTCATTACAGATGAGACATGGGCATATGGAAAGAGAGTCCAGCACAGGACCAAAAAGATGATCAAGGGACTGGAGCATTTTTCCTATGAGAAAAGGCTGAGAGAGCTATCACATGAGTTATAAGACAATATTCTGACAACAAAATCTACTCACATTTGTGGAAGCAGTAACAATTATTTTCTACAGAATAGGTGATCATTCATAAATAATTATTCCACTTACAGTTTATGTCCTCCTTACAACTGCAATGGTTTCTGAAATCATGGAAATACCTGAAATAATGTATAAGTTAACTCTGACACCGGAGTTGTAGGAATTTAAAATGAAACCTGAAGTTTATCTCGAAACCCTAAATTATCCACTATAGTTACTATATCTTCAACAATAACATATTTCTAAATATCAATGTTTTATTTAGGGAAATAAGGTTCTTGCTTGAGGGTTATTTTCTGCTCCAATACAAGCCTTGCAACATTTTAATGTAAACATATAGACTTCCTATATTTAGCTAGCTAACGCTATCTTTACAGTATTCACTAATTACATCAACTCTATATAATAATTTCTGATCTTTTATTTCATAAAATATAGACACAGAACTGCCATGCCTCTAGTGCAAGTTTCTTTATGATAACAGCACGAGGAATGCTAATTAACCTAATGAAAGGATAAGAAAAACTTTAATGAAAATTTAGTTTCTTTTTTTTCAACTGCTGCTTCTATCCAAACATTGCCTACTTAAAAACAAATTTTAAGTAGTTAACTGAGAAGCAAAGCAGCAAAGTTAGGCGTTACTTACAAAAATATCCTCTCTACTAATACTTTAAAATATATAAAACAGTTATCATGTTATCAAATTTGTTTCAAGACTGCGTGAATTTAAAAGAAAAACAAAGACACAAAACAAGTATACTACATTGTTTTTTATCTGAAATGAGAAAGCTAAAATTTAATTTTCTTTCTTAAAAAAACCTCACAATATAAAATGATTACGCAGTATAAGAAATCTTTTTTAACCGTAGATAACATTTTAGCTAGTTTATCTTTTAAAAATTAAAGTTTATTACTCTTCTGAAAAAGATTACCGTGCTTCCAGAGATTGGAAAAGTTTCCCCAATAGCTCAACAGATAGTTAAACCATATTCAGGACAGGTCATTCCTTATGACTATTTGTTGCATTAGTATTAAACGCTGAAAAAGTTAACTAGTGTAAATCAATCTTTACTGAAGCTGACTCCAGTTAGTTGTAGAGTGTCACCTTTAAATCAGACATTCTATATTGTTACCACTCTAGCTTAGAGCAAAGAGGGCAGGCAATAGCTCCTCAAGATATAGGCACACATCTATTACACCCACGTTCACCCACTGCCAGTTGATAAAACAGTACATGGCCAACAGATGAATGGGACATGCTTCAAAGCAACAAATAAGCAGGACTGACTTTCTATGGAGCCTGCTGCATACACAAGTCAAACAGGATCCTGAAACAAAGCTAAGCCAGGCCACAAATTCATCCAAAATGAAAAACTATGTCTCAAGCCATCCCAAGGTTTGGTACTTCCTACACACAAAACTCTCCTGTCTAAATTCCACAACCAGAGCGAGGGGTGGGCACAAAACTTCTACAGGACTTCCACGGAACTTTGGCACATACTTTCAACTGGAAAAAGATCCCGCTGCTGCACTCTCACCCTCGGGGAAAGCGCCCAGGCGTGGTGGGCGCCCGGCAGGGCACCAGAGCGTTACTACTCACTGGTTCGTTGGGGGAGCGTTGAGTGGGATGGCCACCTCCTCCTCTTCGTACTCCGGCCCATCCAGTGAGTCGCTTTCCTCCACAGTCCCCAGCACTCCCGCCAAGGAAGGTGGCTGTGGCGGCAGCAGAGAGAAAGTGACGGTACCAGGCTCAGGAAACGTCCCTCCGGTTACCTTCAGTCCCTGTCCAGTCGTCACAGCACCGCTGCTTCCAGACGCCAAAGGAGCAGGCCCTGAGCTGAGCTCCAGAAGCTCAAGGGTCGAGCACAAAGCCGGACCGCCAGCACCTGGGTTGTCCCCACCAGAGCCCGCCAGGAAGTGGCCCTGCGACCCCAGTTCCTTGCTCCGACAAAGGACGGAGTAGCGCTCCAGCTCAGCTCCACCGAAGGCTCCCACCATCCTGGCAGAGGTAACCGAAATCTTCTCCTCACGCTCGGCCGCCATCATGCTGAGCCTCGCCCCGTCCTAACTCCCTCCCCCCCCACCACCGAAGAGGTGGTGACAAAGAATCTCAGACTTCCTCCCACGTCTGTAGGGAGCGGAGCCAAGAGGAGGGGAACGTTTCCCCGACAGAGACTGGCTCTGAACAAGATTCGTCTGAACATTCAGGTCAGATCAACAAAACCACAACCCTACTGCCTCATCCCCCTACAACTACAAGGAGAACAGCTCCTGCAAATATATAATTCCACACTGACCCTACTCCTCTCGAGAGCCAGAGAGCGCGCATGACGGTATGGGTGGAGCAAGGAAGAGAGAGGAAGCTAGCTAGCTAGCTAGCTAGGCGACAGGAAAGAGTAGATGGGCAAGCTGCACTTGCGCGCTCACTAGGGCACGCGGCGCATGCGGGCAGCTCGTGGAGTGCTTGGTTGTAAGGGACAGGTTTTCGGCTCTTGCCTGTGGGGTGTGAGGGAAGCAGGGACAAGAGTGAAGTATAAGGACCTTCCTCATTATACCGTAAATCGGTTGATCAGGAAACTCTTAAGACTCAAGTTGGAGTGTTAGAAAGCAGGCATTCTTTATTACCACCGCTGGATGCATGGGGGTTAGCTCCTCCTATCACGCATGTCTTGCACAAAAGATCTACAGCTTATATACGTTACTTGTGTTACCTCCGGGAAACTTCTGCATCTGTATGTTACGTATTCAGTAACCGATTCCAAGCAGAACCTATTTCCTTGGTACAAAGATTCAGCAGAGCTTCCTTATCTCCTAGGTCCAGAGACACAGCTCTTTCTGTTATCTAAACAAATTACAACTTGTATCACTTATTTCCCCCGCTTCACTATTGGGGAAAAAAAAAATATTTTCACAGCAAACAAATGGAAAAAGGTGGATCTCCCTGGATTGTGCCAAAATTTCCTCTTTTACCAGAGTTACAGTGTTAAAGTTGAGAACAACTGTGCGAGACTTTTAGACTACCAAAGCATGAATCAGAAAATTCACACACAGTGCTGCTACAGCAAGGTGGCTCATGGGTTGTCCCAGCTTGATTGAAGGAAAAAAAAAAAAGTCTAGCGAGGTACTGCAGTGTGGATGCTGCAAGTGTGGCACACCGGCAGACAGTGGTAGGGGAGGTGAGCAAGTTCCACAGGCTTATTTTTTACAAGATAAATACTATTATTATAAATAATAAAGATTAATATTATAAATAATATTTATCTTGTAAGAGTTGCAACTATATTACTACTTAAAAATTATTTAATCTGCATATTCCTGAAATTGTAGCATTTTTTTATTATTATTTGAGCCCATTAACTCTCACACCCAAGGTTATTTTTGTCATTAATAATTCTACTAACTTCAGTGGGTTTACTTGTCTCAAGTTCCCAGAAGGCATCTAAACATTCAGTTGTTCAAAGCTTTGTATTACCCAAACACATTAAGTTAATTTCTCCTGAGGCTGCTAACAGAAACTAATACTCCCACTTTCACAGCTTTTTAGCCAGTATCTTTTTATGTGCTGAAATGAAGTTTCATATCTTGCCTTCTAAAAGCAAAAATTACTTCTAGTTATACCTCCTAATATCAGTGCAATTATACTGTATTTGTGCCAATGTCAATGAAAGCAGAATCAGGCTTAAGTCTTCATAGAATGGTTTAGGTTGGAAGGGACATTTAGCATCATCTAGTTCCAACTCCCCTGCTGTAGGCAGGGACACCTCCCACCAGACCAGGTTGCTCACAGCCCCATCCAGCCTGGCTTTGAACACCTCTGGGGTGGAGGGCATCTACAACCTTGCTGGGCAACCTGTTCCAGTGTCTCACCACCCTCACAGTAAAGAACTTCTTCCTAATATCTAGTCTAAATATAACATCTTCCAGTTTAAAACCATTTCCCCTTCTCCTGTCACTACATGCTCTTCTAAAAAGTCCCTCCTCAGCTTTCCTGTAGGCCCCTTCAGGCACTGGCAGGCCGCTATAAGGTTTCCCCGCAGCCTTCTCTTCTCCAAGCTGAAGATCCCCAGCTCTCTTATCCTGTCCTCGTAGGGGAGGTGCTCCAGCCCTCTGATCATCTTTGTGGCCCTCCTCTGGACCCACTCCAACAGCTCGATGTCAGTTTAGATGATTCTAACACATTTATACCCTGCTGTTTTTCTCTTTAAGTTGCATCTTCTATGGTACTCTCTTCTGACTTCGATTACTGCATCACTGTTTTAGTATTATATATGTAATCTCAAATAATCTTGTAGCTTATTGTCTTCACAGCCTTTCCCATAGATACAGCATACTGTTGTTTGATTTCCCTCACATATTAAGTAAAATGATTTTAGCACAATCTTGTTGCTTTTTGTAGAAATAATATTCCTATATGTACATATACATATATATATAAAATCAGTTTAATGAACTTGTCACTCCCCTCTGTTCATTTGCATGAAAGTGGTTGTCTAAACCTTGTTAGGAATGTAAGCGCTTATTTGCTATTAATATAAATCAGCAAGCTTCTCGTTGTTGAAAAAGCCAGTCCAACATTGGTTTATTCACGAGAAAAAAGTAAAGGAGAGGATCTGATTTTGGTAAGCAAACTATTATTGCTTAATGAATTAAGGATTATATATATGACAAAAGTTTCCAGATTTTTAAAATAAACAATTTTAAATATTACAAAGGATTAATGCTATCCATTTGAACAAGAAAATGGAAAATATCTGACTGGAAAAGAGGAGAGGAAAATTCAAAGGAAAAAAATTATGCTGTTAATAGGTTTCCCTATTTTTTGCAAATGTTTCAATTAAAGGAAAAACCACAATTCCTTTCCAAAATACATTTTCAGTATATAGAATCATAAAATCCTCAGAGTTGGAAGGGAGCTCTGAAGGCAATTGTCAACGGTTTATGGGCTGGTTCGGCCCGGTTCCGTGACTAGCAGGGCAGAGGGATCTGCAAACCTGCGCCTCCGGAAAAGGGAAACAGGGGACCCTGAATAATTAAAAACAGCGGCAACGATCTCAGGAGAAACAAACAAATTTACTAAATATGGTATCGGAATGCAAGATAACACACTATAATACAATATAATTAGAATTGAAGCTAATAAATCAAATATAATGAAAGAGTGTCCAAAAAAGCTGAAGGCCTTACACTAATGGCATGCGGTTGGGACGAGCAGCAGAGAGAGAGACTGACAATTGAAAAGAGGGACGTCAGGTGACCTACCAAGGCCTTATACGTGTTCCCCCTGAGCAGAAATGAAATCAGAACAGTGAACAGTATTCTGGGGAATGTAGTTCTTCTCTTCCGGACAGGTGCCCGGAACTGGAGCATTAACTCTTTAACTCCCAGTGCACTACATGATTTTATGATGTGGAATACCAATAACCAAAAATCATAAAAACCATGAGAGCCAGCTAGTCCAACTCCCCTGCAACGAACAGGGACACCACAACTACATCAGGTTGCCCATGGCCTAGTCCAGCTGTGCCTTGAAAGTCTCCAGGGACAGGGCATCCACTACATCTCTAGGCAACCTGTTTCAGTTCCTCACCACCCTCACTGTAAAATATTTTTTCCTTATATCTAACCTAAATCTCCCCTCTTTGAGCTTGAAACAATTTCCCCTTGTTCTGTCACCACAGACCCTGCTAAAGGGTCTGTCCCCTTCTTTCCTGTAGCTCCCCTTTAGATACTGACAGGCCGCTTTCAGGTCACCTCACAGCCTTCTCTTCTCCTGGCTGAACAGCCCCAGCTCTTTCAGCCTTTCCTCATAGGGGAGGTGTTCCATCCCTAGGATCATTTCTGTGGCCCTCCTCTGGACGCACTCCAACAGCTCCATGTCTCTCCTGTACTGAGGACTCCACATCTGGACGCAGCACTCCAGGTGAGGCCTCACCAGCACAGAACAGAGGGGCAGATCCCCCCCTCGCCCTGCTGGCCACCCTGCTTTGGATGCAGCCCAGGGTACGGTTGGCTTTCTGGGCTGCAAGGGCACATTGCTGGCTCATGTCCAGCTGCCATCCACCAGTAACCCCAAGTCCTTTTTGGTGGGGCTGTGCTCTATCCTTACATCCCCCAGCTTGTGTTGGTAGTGGATGTTGCCTCAACCCAGGTGCAGACCTTGCACTTGGATTTGCTGAACCTCATGAGGTTCACCTGGGCACACTGCTCAAGCCTGTCTATGTCACTCTGGATGGCATCCCATCCCTCAGGTGTTTCACCGCACCCCACAGCTTGGTGTCATCAGCAAACTTGCTGAGGGTGCACTCGACCCCACTGTTAATGTCACTGATGAAGATCTTAAAGATTATCAGCCCCAGCACCGACCCCTGGGGGACACCACTCATCACCGATCTTCATCCAGACATGGAGCCATTGACCACCACTCTCTGGACTCGATCCTGCAGCCAGTTCTTCATCCATTGAACAGTCCACCCATCAAATCCACATCTTTCCTATTTGGAGAGAAGGATGTTGTGGGGGACCGTGTCAAAGGCCTTACTGAAGGCCAGATAGATGACATCAGTGGCTCTTCCCTTGTCCATTGATGCAGTGACACCATCATAAAAGGCCACTAGGTTGGTCAAGCAGGATTTGCCCTTGGTGAAGCCATGCTGGTTCTCCTGTATCAGCTCCCTGCCTTCCACGTGCCTCAGCAGAGCTTCCAGGAGGATCTGCTCCATGATCTTTCCTGGCACAGAGGTGAGACTGACAGGTCGGTAGTTCCCGGGGTCATCCTTTTTACCCTTCTTAAAAATGGATGTGATGTTACCTATTTTCCAGTCACCAGGGACTTCACCTGATTGCCACGACCTTTCAAATATCATTGAGAGTGGCTTGGCAACTATTTCAGCCAATTCCCTCAGGACTCTGGGATGCATCTCATCTGGACCCATAGACTTGTGGATGTTCAGGTTCCTCAGGTGATCACGAACTTGACCTTTGCTTACAGTGGGAGGGACATTGCTTCCCCGATCCCCTCCTACCAAACCAAATGTTTGAGGGCTGTGTGACGAGCAGTTATCAGGGAAGATGGAGGCAAAAAAGTTGTTAAGGACCTCAGCCTTCTCCTTGTCTGTTGTTACCAGCCTGCCTGTGTCACTCACTGGGGGGGTACGCCCTCCTGGACTTTCCTTTTCTGGTTGAGGTACCTGTAGAAGCCTTTCTTGTTCTTCTTGGCATCCCTTGCCAAGTTCACTTCAAGCTGGGCCTTGGCTTTCCTGACCCTATCCAAACATAGCATAGCAGCTTCCTTATACTCTTCCAACAGTACCTGTCCCTGTTTCCACTGCCTGTGCATTTTCTTCTTGCTCTTTATTTTGACTAGCAGGTCCCGGTTCAGTCACTCTGGTCTCTTGCCTTTCTTTCCTGACTTGCTACACTTCGGGATGGAGAGCTCTTGTGCCCTGAAGAAAGCCTCCTTAAAGATCTGCCAGCTCTGCTCTGCACTCTTGCCCATGACAACAGTTTCCCAGGGTGTTTTGTTGACTAACTCCCTGAAGAGCTGGAAGTTAGCTTTCCTAAAGTTTAGCTTCCTAATTTTACTCTTCACCTGTGTCATGTCCCTCCGGAGCATGAATTCAACCATAGCATGGTCACTACAGCCCAGGCAGCCTCCAATCCTGATGACACCAATCAGTTCATTTACATTGGTGAGCAACAGGTCCACTATTGCATCCCCCCTGCTGGGGCCATAAATTACTTCATAACATAAAATTTGTCTTTATGTGGTTCTCAAAACAAATTGTTTCTCCAACCTTAATGTATCTACTGTTCAGCTGAAAAACATACTGAAAAATAACATTTGATTTGTGATTGACAAATTATTGAAAAAAATCCTTCAAAATCATAGGTTCTTTGGAAGAAAGAATGAACAACAGTCAAACAAGAGATAACAAATATGTGACATGAAATATTATCACTTAAACTCTTTTCTTTAGACAAGCCAAAAGGAGGACATCCACATGACCCTTGGGGAAAATAATCATAGAATCACCAAGGTTGGAAAAGACCTCCAAGATCATCCAATCCAACTGTCTACCTATCACCAATATTTCTCTCAAACCATGTCCCTTAACACAACGTCTAAATGTTCCTCAAACACCTCCAGGGTCGATGACTCCACCACCTCCCTGGGCAGCCTATTCCAGCGCCTGACCACCATTTCGGAAAAGTAGTATTTCCTAATGTCCAGCCTGAATCTCCCCTGGCGCAACTTGAGGTCATTCCCTCTAGTCCTATAACTAGTTACAGAGGAGAAGAGGCTGACCCCCACCTCACCACAACCTCCCTTCAGGTTGTTGTAGAGAGTAATAAGGTCTCCCCTGAGCCTCCTCTTCTCTAGACTGAACAATCCCAGCTCCCTCAGCTGCTCCTCATAAGACTTGTGCTCCAGACCCCTCACCAGCTTCGTTGCCCTTCTCTGAACACGCTCCAGGGCCTCTATGTCTTGTAGTGAGGGGCCCAAAACTGAACACAATACTTGAGGTGCGGCCTCACCAGTGCTGAGTTCAGAGGGAAAGTTACTTCCCTGCTCCTGCTAGCAACACTATTTCTGATACAAGCCAGGATACCATTGGCCTTCTTGGCCACCTGGGCACACTGTCGGCTCATGTTCAGCAAATCATCAACCAATACCCCCAGGTCCGTTTCCTCTTCACAGTCTTCCAGCCACTCTGCCCTAAGCCTGTAGCGTTGCCTGGGGTTGGTGTGGCCAAAGTGCAGGACCCAGCACTTGGTCTTGTTGAACCTCATCCCATTGCATTCAGCCCAGCAACCCAGCCTGTCCAGATCCCTCTGTAGGGCCTTGCTACCCTCAGGCAGATCGACACTTCCTGCCAGCTTGGTGTTATCTGCAAACTTACTGAGGGTGCACTCAATGCCCTCATCCAGGTCATCAATAAAGATATTGAAGAGGACAGGCTCCAGCACTGACCCCTGGGGAACACCACTCATGACCGCTTGCCAGCTGGATTTAACTCCATTCACCACCACTCTGGGCCCAGCCCTCCAGCCAGTTCTTTATCCAGCAAAGAGCGTACCTGTCCAAACCACGGGCTGCCAGCTTCTCCTGGAGAATACTGTGGGAGACAGTGTCGAAAGCTTTGCTGAAGTCAAGGTAGACCACATCAACAGCCTTTCCCTCATCCACCAGGCAGGTCACTAGATCATAGAAGGAGATCAGGTCGGTCAAGCAGGACCTGCCCTTCACAAACCCATGCTGGCTAGGCCTGATCCCCCAGTTGTCCCACACATGCTGTGTGATCTCCCTCAAGATGATCTGCTCCATAACCTTCCCTAGCATCAAGGTCAGGATGACAGGCCTGTAGTTCCCCAGATCCTCCTTACGACCCTTCTTGTAGATGGGAGTCACACTGGTAAGTCTCCAGTCTTCTGGGACCTCTCCAGTTGACCAGGAACACTGATAGATGATGGAAAGCAGCTTAGCTATCGCCTCCGCCAGTTCCCTCAGCACTCTCGCATGGATCTCATCTGGCCCGTGAACTTGTGGCAGTCCAGGTGGAATAGTAGGTCTCTGTTTCCTCCTGAATCGTAGGGGGTTTATTCTGCTCCCCATCCGAGACTTCCAGGTCAGAGAGTAGAGTACCCTGAGGATAACTGGTCTGACTTTTAAAGATAGACATAAAGAAGGCATTGAGAACCTCAGCCTTTTGCTTATCCTCAGTGGTCACATTCCCAGCCACATCCAGGAAAGGATGGAGATTCTCCTTGGTCCTGCTCTTACTGTTAATAGATTTGTAAAAGAGTTTCTTGTTCTCTTTTACCCCAGCGGCCAAGTTGAGTTCAAGCTGGGCTTTTGCCTTTCTAATTTTCTCCCTGCACATCCTAACAACTTCTTTGTACTCTCCCTGAGTTGCCCGTCCCTTCTTCCACAGGAGGTAGATTCTCTTTTTCTCCTGGAGCCTCAGGAAAAGTTCCCTGTTCATCCACGCCGGTCTTCTTCCCTGCCTGCTCATTTTGTGGCTGAGGGGGATAGTCAGCTCCTGCGCCTTTAAGACTTCCTTCTTGAGGAGCAATCAGCCTTCCTGGACCCCTTTACCCTCCAAGACTGAATCCCAAGGGACCCTCCCTACCAGTCTCCTGAACAATTCAAAGTCCTCCCTCCGGAAGTCCAAGGTAGTAGTTTTGCTGTCCCCTCTCCTGGCTCCACCAAGAATCGTCATGGTCACTCTGTCCAAGACAGCCCCCGACCTCCACATCTCCCACCAGACTTTCTCTGTTTGTGAACAGCAGGTCTAGTGGGGGCGCCTCCCCTGGTTGGCTCTCTCACCAGCTGCATCAGGAAGTTAACTTCCATACACTCTAGAAACCTCCTAGACTGTTTCTTCTGCGCTGCGTTGTATTCCCAGCATATATCAGGGAGGTTGAAGCCTCCCATGAGGACAAGGGCTGGCGATCACGCAACTTCTGCCAGCTGCTCATAGGACACCTCATCTGTCTCTTCCTCCTGGTTAGGCAGTCTATAACAGACCCCCACCAGGATGTCTGCCTTGTAGGCCCTTCCTCTGATCCTTACCCATAGAAATTCAACCCTATTCCCAGCTTCAAGCTCAATAACATCAAAACACTCTTTATATTAAAGAGCCACGCCACCATCCCTCCTTCCTTGCCTGTCCTTTCTGAAGAGCTTGTAGCCATTCATTGCAGCACTGCAGTCATGGGAACAATCCCACCATGTTTCCATAATAGCAACTAAGTCATAGTTTGCCTGCCATACAATGGCTTCCAGCTCCTCCTGTTTGTTGCCCATGCTGCGTGCATTGGTGTAGATACACTTCAGCTGAGCCCCTTGCCTTACCCCCAATCCCGTCATCATTCCCCTAGGCTCATCACTAGCAGGCCTGGTTTTATTCCCTTCCCCCTTCATATCTAGTTTAAAGCACTCTCCACAAGTTAAACCTTAGTCCTTAGATCAATAAAGTCAACATTGTTGCTGCAAAGCCATGCTTTTTGTCATGATTTTATGATTTTTGATCAGTATTCCACATAATAACATCATCTAGAGTACTCTTCTGCACAGGGCTTCACTTGTCACCCTGGGCACTTTTCCCCCCATCCTTTTCTTTACTGGGCACGGGAAGAGGTTCTTAACTAAAATATTTAATTACTTGTAAACCATAAGAGATTCACAGGGAGGAGTTTTTATCAATTAAATTCAACTTCCATTATCAAATTTCACTAGCTTTTTGTTGGAAGCCAAACCTGACTACAGAAGCTTTATAACTTACAGCAAAACTGAGCTTCAGCATGGTTTTGAAGGAAGATTTGCAACAAGGTCTGCTACTAAATGTGAAACATAGCTGAGATGATACTGCAGAGCAATATAAAAAAAACAATATACCTTCTATAGGGAAACTGTTAGGTCATGTCTTGAACAGGTGATTGAGCACCAGGTGAAGGGGTGTGGCTGGCCCAGGGAGCACAAGCAAATTGTTTGCACCTGTGCTCACCATGTGACCAGAAGGGGTGAACCCAGGGTGGAGCCACCCTGGACTCATATAAGGGCCAGCCACAGAAGAGAGAGTATTTTGTAGGCTTAGGTTGTTTCTTGGGAAGGTGTATTAGTATGTCTAAAGAACCCCTTCAATTTTGGGGTGTGGCTTTTTTTTTTTTGTATATGACTATTGGCCTACATGTGAATATTTTGTCTGGTATTGTCAAGAACCTGTCAGAAGCAATTTTGCTTCTTCATGAGCAGAACAGATACAAAACAATCTCAGGCCAAGAGGTTTAAAAGAACATAACAAAACAGTCAAAAATAGTAGTCAAGTCACAGGAAAGTAAGTTAGTCTCTAGACAGTGCATATTACCATAGTGATAGAAATGAACTTTAGTCATGTGAGACGTAAAGTAGGATTAACTTCCCCCCCCAGTGGTAACTGAGTTAACTACAGGAATCTTTACATCCAAGGATTTTGCATTCTATCCTAGCTCAGGTATCAAAACAATGCTTCTCCAGGGATACACAGAGGTTGAACAGATGATGCTAGGCAGGCTTAGGCTGTTTCCTGTAAGACAGTTGTTTGAAATATCAAGTGAAAAAGAAGGAGATGCTCTCCAAAGGTTTCACTGAAAATCCCTTTCAGTATGCCAGAGGAAGAATACTTTGGCAGCATGTGAAAGCCATACAGCCACATACTCCTCAATATATGTGGTGACTAATGCCTACCATTTATAAAAACTAACAAGTCTGTAAAACCAACTCTTTCAGCAACAACATCCTGACAAGATAGCTTCATAGGAGTACTATAGCAGTACTCACTACAGCTGATATTACCCAGCAAAGCTGACTTCAGACTCATGGAGTCTGAGTGCCTTTGTGCAGGCTGGGGTGAAGGTGCAGATAGGCCCAGGGCAAGACAATAGACAGTGCTTCCCCAGGCCCTGATGGTTTACTGCCTCTTGCAGCTAGCTAGGGATTACTTACAAGTTCCCAGAGGCATCCTACACCTTTAGGTGGCACAGCCCCAACTGATAGGCAGCACTCATGCTGTCCCTTGTCACTGACCTAAGGTACAGGTTGATCATCTGAACAAGAGAAACTGAATCAGCTTTGTTCAAGACTGCAAACTGGCAGTTCCCTAAGTGCTAGGTCTCAGCTGCATCCTAAGGACCCTCCAACACTGCTCTACTCATGGGAGCTGGACCACAAAGCAGCACTGCTCACAGCAATAGCACCTGTGCCTTTGAGCCCTAGCCAGTGATCACAGCTACAGATAGCAACAGCTTACCTGAAGTCTCCTCAAATATTTCAGCTCACCACGATTAACAATGACATTTCACTTATAGTCAAATGAGATTCTAATTCAACATTGGAGGCTTGTGATCCATATCCAGAATTCAGCTACTCACTGAACCTGCCAAGTATGCCATTTTAACAAGCCATCATCATTTTGAAGCAATTTTTTAATGAAGAACATAACTACAAAAAGCAAAGTAGCATTGGAGCTGCTGAGTACCCAAGCATACGCCTATGTTTGTGGAACAGTTTGTTATAAGGTGGTTTCTTTTTTTAAGGACTCCAAAAAACTTGTGAAATCCATAAATATTTTTATTATCATTTTAAGCTGAAAATTAATCTTACTGAAGTGTCCTGGTTTCAGCTGGGACAGAGTTGATTTTCCCTTCATAGTGTCTGGTATGATGCTATGTTTTGGATTTAGGAGAAAAACAATATTGATAACATGCCCAAGTTTTAGTTGTTGCTGAGCAATGCTGCACAGAGCCAAGGATGTTTCAGTTTTTCAGCTTCTCATACTGTTCCACCAGTGAGGGGGTTGGGGGGTCCCAAGGAGCTAGGAGGGGACAGAACCAGGACAGATGACATAAACTGGCCAAAGGGATATTCCATACCATATGGCCTTGTGAAAAACTATAAAACTGTGGGGAGTTGGCTGGGGGGGGGGCAACCACTTGGGGACTAGCTGGGCATCAGTCAGTAGGAGGTGATGAACACTGCATTGCACATCACTTGTTTTGTGTATTATTATCATTACTATTACCTTTTTTTTCCTCTTCCTTTTCTGTCTTAGTAAATAGTTTTTATCTCAACCCACGAGTTCTACTTATTTTTTTTCTGATTTTCTCTCCCATCACTGGGGTGTGTGTGCACGAACAACAGCATGGCATTTAGCTACCTGCCGAGTTAAACCACAGCATGAAGTGAAGCTATGATTACAGCCTATTCTGGCTTAATTCATAATTTCCTCTAGTTTACACAGTTTCTCCTTTAAATATCTCCCAGAAAAATGTAGTGCTGCTGACCAGAAGAAAGCATTGCAGCACTTGGGGGAAGTTCCTCACATCATCAGGTAAGCAGCATGTGGGCCAACAAATATTTTACAATATAAAAATAAAGAGGGAAGCAAGGATTTTAGATTTCTTTTTTGCAGTGATCAATGTTATGTGTTTGAGAATTTGGTGAATGGTTCTGTGTCCAGGTGGAGGCTGGTTACGAGCGGTGTCCCCCAGGGGTCTGTCTTGGGACCAGTGCTCTTTAACATCTTTATCAATGACATCAAAGATGGAATTGAGTGCACCCTCAGCAAGTCTGCTGATGACACCAAGCTGAGTGGTGCAGTTGACACAATGGAAGGAAGGGATGCCATCCAAAGGGATCTCAACAGACCTTAAAGGTGGGCCCAGGTGAACCTAATGAGGTTCAACACAGCAAAGTGCAAGGTTTGGCACTTGGGCCAGAGGAATCCCAGGCATATTGTATATGACTATTGGCCTACATGTGAGTACTTAACCTGTTGTGGTAGTGAATCTATCAGAAGCAATTTTTCTTTTTCATTCTCTAAATGTTTTCTGATTCTGTTATCATGTCATGGTTTTATGAGTTTTGTTATTGGTATTCCACATCATAACATTATGTAAAGCTCTGGGAGTTAAAGAGTTAATGCTTCTCTTCTGTGGACTTCTGATTTTCTGGGTACCTGGTTCTCAGAAGAGAACTACATACCCCAGGGGACTTTGTGTTTCTGTTTTCTATTCAGAGGGAAAGATAAAACTGCTGGCAACTCATGAGGCTGCTCTCTTTGCTGCTCGTCTTGGCAGCGTGTGCTCCCTAGCTGTCTCGCCTTCAGCTTTAGAGTAAGACCTTCAGTTTTGGATGCTCTCTCTTTATTAGTCTCAATTCCAATTGTATTGTGTTATTTTGCTTTTTGATATTATATTGAGTAAATTAACTTTCCTCCTCAGATTGTTGTTGCTGTTTTGTTTTTTTTTTTTAAGATGAAATTTTTTTGTTGATTTTACTTGTTGTTGTTGTTTTTCTACTTAAGAGGAAGTGTCCCTCTGTTTCACCTGATTCTCATCCAATTAGTTGTTGCCCATCTCCTGGGAGCATAATTAAGAGGTCTTGAGTTAGCCTAAGGAAACAAACTAAAGAAATTGTAAAATGCAACTGTAATAAATGGGTAATATCTTGTCATTAAGTCCACAATATCCATATTCATGGTTATGCATTGCTTCTTTAATGATTTGGTATTTACCTGTATAACTCATTTGATTGTAAATAACCCTGCATTGGGAACCGCTGTGGCACGAGAGGAGTAATAGCCTCAGTCTTTGTTACAAAAGGCTTAGGCAGGCTTTTTGTTTAAGCGGTGAATGTGCACAGCAGAAATTGATACTACTTATTTTGCACTTAATGGCTGTTGCCTGCCATCAAACAACTTTGAATAATTATGAGTTGTGGCTGTAGGAAGCCTCAGGATTTGTTGATCAGTGTGTAAAACTGGTCTGTAGGTCAGTCTTTAATCTGTCATGGGTCTCAGAAGGATTAGATTGCACAAAGTGTTTCTCTTGTTTATAAAAGCAATGGATGTTACTGAAGCTGATTGGGAAGTCTTGGAAATGCATATGGAACCTGGTAAAAACAGCTTGAGACCTGAATGGCGGTGGGGAAGGACTATTGTAGTGTGGTTTGGATGGTGAGGAGAAGTGCACAGTCTTCTCTTGTACAGCATGGTAGCTGAATAAGTAATGGCATATGATGAAGCCTGATGTGAATCTTCAACATTCACTTCAGGTGTACTTCTTTCTCAGTCATGTTGATGAGTGATGATAGAAGAATGTAATCTCTTTGGTGGACTTGATAGGAAATAATTATATGCTCTTTACCAGGGTTACATTGTATTGTGGTTATGTTTGCTTAGTTAATCTTTTGCAAGTATAAGGAGCTATCACAGTGAATTATACTTGAAATGTTTTTGCTTTGTGGTTTATATATCATGGAACTGTATTCTTTTTTTTTTTTTCAAAGATAAAGTTACTCAATATCATCTTCTGGGCTCTACCTCATTCCCTAGCTGAAACCTCTGCAACTATTCATAAAGGTAACACAAATGTTGCAAAATTAGCGCATTTTTTAACAAATTTCTGCTTTGAAGTTTCCTTTTTCTTATTGATCAGCAGAACCTGAGGGTTTTTTATGAATGAGTAAGCTAAAACCACTCTTTGTAGTACTATAGTATCAAATTGTCCTGATGCTTTCTCCGGCCTATCCAAGTGCAGCACATGAAGCACCTGACCGGAGTCCTTTAATACACAGCAATGCAAGGTCACAGGAAAAAACCAACTTTCAAAACCTGACAAAAGTTAGAGTATTGTGGCCTTTATACCATCCCTGTAATAGCTTTATATGCTGTATTGCCTTTACGTATGATGACTTTCACTAGAAAATTGAAAAGGCAATTCATTGCATCCAAAGGTGACCCTTGTGTCTTAAGGCATATCTTTCTATTAGTTCCCTAAAATTTTACTGGGAGTGCAACGTTTTAAGGGTTTAGGCATTTGCATTCTTTTGTTGATGAACTGGGCGACTGAAGGAGATTGTTGCTGCTGTTTTGTATTTAGGCCCATCTCCCATCTTCCTACCCTTCCCCTTTTCCTGGGGTGTGGGTGCGTGGATCTCCCTGCCCCATTAGTCACAGAACCAGGCTGAGCTGGCCCGTAAACGATTGACTCCCCCCCTCTTTTTTGGGCCAGTGGGCTTGTGGGCCTGCTGTCCCCCTGTCATGGACACAGATAGATCTGGGGATAGCTCCGTGACAGTTATTAGTGGAGAATGCAGGCAATCTGAACTGAATCTGAACTTGTTAATGTTAGGAGGAAAAAAAAAAACCAAAAAGATTTCTTAAAGTTAGAGAGTTGCAGAGTGCTGTATCTAGCTTTGATCTTCATAGATTAGATTATAGGCCAGGCAGTCTGCCAGACTCTGGACACCATACCAAGTTTTTTTTTCCTTTTAGCAACTGCCAACTGTGAATCTGTTCTTCATTTTAGGAGTGCTGTATAAAGGATTAAAGGCCATTATATTTTTTGGAATGTATTGGTTTCTAATTAAGTTCATCATGTTCTGTTTTGGAGTCATATATGTATATAACCAATTAAGGGCACTGGTGGAGACACCTGCCTGGTACCTATATGCAATGTTGTATGATTTGAACATTGATGGCTACATCCTGGAGGGAGTAGCTTATTTTACAAACAACATAGACCCCTTTCCAGGTTCTCTTCTCAGTTCCTTACACATCTTTGGAATGCTGAATTAATGGTCATGTTATTAATTCCCCTGAATGTATACCATCTCATTTACATTATCTGGAGGAAGCCTTCCCCAAAACCAGAGTGCTGAGTGGCAGGGAATATGGAGAGGTTTAGGAAAAATGTTAGAAGCATGGGGACCCCCGGTGTCATGGGATTTCACTCTTGAACACCTGTGGAATCCCAAGAAACTAAGCAAGCATTTGAGTCAGGTATGGTGAGGCTTAGATAGATCTAGTGAGGTAAGGCTTATTTGGGGCTTGGCTTGTGCTTACCGAGCTCAATATAATACTATTCTGGAGGAAGAGAGCTTCCGAGCAAAGGTTCAAGCCAAAAGGGGAAGTCTCCAAGTCAAAACTGATCAGTCACAGGAGATGCCAGTATCAATGTCAGTTGTCCCTGTGGAAGGCAGGAAATGGGTGTCCTTGCATCTAGAATAGAAAAAAGAAGTAGTGGAGGAGGTAGAGGAAGATCCAGGCCCTCCTCAAAACTACTGTCATCAAGAAAGGCAACAGGAAAAACTAAGAGTCATGGAGAGTGAGGAGGAGGAAGTCACTATTAACACTATTCATCGGCCTCTGAAAATGACTGAAATCCAGGGCTCGAGAAAGGAGTTTACATGGCACCCGATTGAAACCACTGTCATCTGGTTGCTTTGCTTTTGGGACACCGGGGCCAACAGCGTGTTTCTAGATGTTAACGAAGTTCGTCAACTAGGAAGCTTTACCAGAGACTCAGCTATTGACAGAGTAATTAGTAGATGTTTGGACAGAGTTGCCACTCTCTGGGAACGAATGTTATTAGCTGTGAAGGAAAGGCATCCCTTCAAAGAAAATCTTGAGCCTGAGATGAGAAAATGGAATACTGTTGAGAAAGGCATCCAATATTTGAGAGAAGCAGCCATGGTGGAAATGCTGTATGATCCCATCTTTGTTCCTCAGAATTCATGTCAAGACCGTGATCCTGAGAGAGTGAGGAGAACATCAGATGTATGTTGGAAACTCACAAGAACAGCACCGGAAAAGTACGCCGTTACACTAGCAGTAACATTTGAAAGATATGGGGACCAACAAAGAAGACCCCCCCCCAGTTTTTGAACTGATTATTACACTTAAAAACTTTCAACAACAACTACCTCCATTTCACGATTCCATTTCAGCCATCTCAAAAGTAGCAGTAAGATTAGATAAAACGGAGAAGAAACAGGGTGGTATACTGGAGGAATTGTCTCTATTGATTGTGATGAACCCGAGGTAGTATCAGAAACACCTCATGAAGATCAGGATGATCAGAAGAGTCTACTGAATGTGAGAGGTAGATTGTGTTTTTGCAGTGGAAATTTCCAGTATTTCTGTATGTAGCATAGGATAAGTTGCCTTTCACAAAGAAAGTTGCTGAACAGAGTAAAGTTGAGACTGGGATGTTCCAACCTAGGTAAAATTGGCACAGGCGCTAGGTAAGGTAATTATATATGGTAGGGGAGAGTCTGGTACGGGACAGAACTAGTGTGCAGATTGTTTAAAATATTGTCTTCTTATTGCCATAAAAAGTACAGAACATACCCAAAGACAATGGGTTGGTAACAGACATTGTATGGAAGTGTAAACGTAGCTATGGAAGTGTAACGTAGCAATAGCCGTCGAAAGATTGTGAGCCTGAGATGCTCAACCCAATGAGTGCTAGGAGGGGCCTTACCTGCGTCCGACCCAGGGGATATAACGGGATGGATTTTACTGACTAGTTGTGCAATTTCTCCCTTGTCGGTAGGGGGTGTGCACCCATTATTGCAATAGTGAATTACCTGCTCTTCACAGTGATCTTTGCCTGATTAGAAATTTTTGATCTTGAGCGTGTTTCTCACATGAAGCAGTTGAACAAACTAATGAAAGGTGATGAACCCTTCTCCTCACCTGTATCATCAAAAATCTCAGCTATTAAAGGCAAACATCTTGCTGCTCAAGCAAATGACAGTAGTAAATCTATGTCGCGTGCTGCCTTGTGGAGTTACTTACATGAGCGTGGAGAAGATATGAAGAAGTGGCATAAAAAAACCTACTCCTGTATTACAAGCACAGGTGAGAGAATTATAAAACGGATCAACCACCAATGCAATTGCTCCAATTACTTCAAGTAACTAATAGAGTGGCCCAGCCCTCAGTTGGGGGGGGGGGAAAGGTCAATAGAGTTTATTGGTCTGTGTGGATTCCATGGCTTGGCATGTTAGAACCACAGAAATATAAGGCACTGGTGGACACTGGTGCGCAGTGCACTCTAATGTCCTTGAATCATAAAGGGACAGAATCGATTCATATTTTTGGGGTGACTGGGGGCTCTCAAGAATTGACTGCGTTGGAGGCTGAAACAAGCCTCACTGGTACAGACAGGCAAAAGCATCCTATTGTGACTGGCCCAGTGGCTCCATGCATACTTAGTATGGAATTCCTCAGAAGGGGATATTTTAAGGATCCCAAGGGATATCAATGGGCCTTTGGAATAGCTGCTGTAGACACAAAAGGTGTTAAGCAGCTGTCTCTTCTGCCTGGCCTATCGGAAGATCTATCTGATGTGGGGTTGCTACAAGTAAAAGAGCAACAGGTACCGATTGCTGCAAAAACAGTTCAGGCAGCAGTACTGCACCAACAGGGATTCCTTGCTTGCTATTCATAAGTGGTTTTGTCAACAAGAGTCAGGGAGTGATCAGCAAAACTCACTCACCTTTTAACAGCCCCATGTGGCCAGTGCATAAAGCCAGTGGAGAATGGAGGCTGACGGTAGACTACCGTGGCCTGAACGAAGTCACACCCCCACTGAGTGCTGCTGTACTGGACATGCTAGAATTCCAGTATGAACTGGAGTCAAAAGCAGCCAAGTGGTATGCCACCACTGACATTGCTAATGCCTTCTTTTCCATTCCTTTGTCTGCAGAATGCAGGCTGCAGTTTGCTTTCACCTGTAGGAGAGTCCACAACAGAAGGCCTTACTCTAATGCTGAAGAAACCTATTGTCCATTATCACTGTTGCTTGGTAGAATCTTAAGCCAATGAACTGTTATTGGATTTACTGCTTGCTAGTGGAGGATATATAAAATGTATGTTGAACACAATAAAATATACTCTACCTTCTGATGCCGCAATAACCGAGAGAGCTCTCTAACTGGACTGAACACTGACACTCCTCTTGCTGTTGGTGACCATATAGGAAGTGTTTCCCACCAATGGTGTTCTCCATCCTTCTTCACCCTTTCTAGGACATGGTGTATATCTTTTGAATCATGGTGAACAGTAATCAGAGGTTTTTGTTGTTTTTTTTCTTTGTCCATTATCTTAGATGAGTTCTAGTAGTTGGTATAGATCATCGTGTTGCAGTAATTTCTTTACTAAAGCAAGATTCATTCCTGTCATGGTTTTATGATTTTGGGCTATTGATATTCCACATCATAACATCATGTAGTGCACTGGGAGTGAAAGAGTTAATGCTCCTGTTCCAGGTACCTGTCCTAGAAGAGAAGAAGAACTACATACCCCAGAGGACTTTGTGTTCAGAGAGGAGATATAACCCCTGGCAAGGTCGCCTGATGTCCCTTTTCCCTTTTTCAATCGTCAGGCTCTCCTCCCTGCTGCTCATCCTGACCACACGTCTTGCCTCAGCATTAGTGTAAGGTCTTCAGTTTTCAGACACTTTCATTATGTTGTAAGAATACTTGGATAACAAGGGATATAATTGCTTCGACTGAGCAATCCAGGCTATAACGGTCAGCGACCTTGGAATGTTTTAGAGGGGGGTGGCAAACAGGGAGCTGGCAGCCAACAGTGAGAATGTTTCTGATACTGTAGAAGATTTATAGTTTTTCTCTATGCACCAATCATAGAATTGTTTTTGCCTACTATTTGCTAGAT
>JACDJE010000865.1:0-18789 GCA_016647715.1 Pavo muticus
TATCAGGTAACGCGAAAGAAGAATGATTTTACATGGGGCCCTGAGCAGCAGCAGGCTTTTGAACAGATTAAACAGGAGATAGCCCGTGCCGTGGCCCTAGGGCCAGTACGGACGGGACAGGATGTAAAGAACATCCTTTACACCGCTGCTGGAGAGAAAGGTCCCACTTGGAGTCTGCGGCAAAGAGCCTCAGGAGAGACCCGGGGCCGACCCCTGGGATTTTGGAGTCGAGCATACAGGGGGTTGGAAGAGGGCTACACTCCAACTGAAAAGGAGATCTTAGCTGCGTATGAGGGGGTTCGGGCTGCTTCTGAAGTAATCGGTACTGAAACGCAGCTCCTTCTGGCACCTCGACTGACAGTACTGAACTGGATGTTTAAAGGAAAGGTTCCTTCTACCCATCATGCTACTGATGCCACTTGGAGTAAGTGGATTACGCTGATTACACAACGAGCTCGGATGGGGAACCTCAGCCGCCCAGGAATCCTAGAGGTGATCATGGACTGGCCTGAGGGCAAAAAGTTTGGAACATCACCAGCAGAAGAAGTATCACGTGCTAAAGAGGCCCCACCAGACAATGAACTACCAGAAAATGAAAAGAAATTTGCCCTGTTCACAGATGGATCGTGTCGTATTGTGGGGAAGCATCGCAGATGGAAAGCTGCTGTGTGGAGCCCCACACTACAAGTTGCAGAGGCCACTGAAGGGAAAGGAGAATCAAGCCAATTTGCAGAGGTAAAGGCTGTCCAGCTGGCCTTGGACGTTGCTGAACGAGAGAGGTGGCCAATGCTTTATCTTTACACTAACTCATGGATGGTGGCAAATGCCTTATGGGGGTGGTTACAGCAGTGGGAACAAAATAGCTGGCAGCGGAGGGGTAAACCTATTTGGGCAGCTGAACTGTGGAAAGACATTGCTGCCCGAATAAAGGATATGGTCGTAAAGGTGCGCCATGTAGATGCTCATGTGTCCAAGAGTCGAGCTACTGAAGAACAACAGAACAACCATCAGGTAGATCAAGCTGCCAAAATTGAGGTGGCTCAATTAGACTTGGACTGGCAGAACAAAGGTGAATTATTTCTACCTCGGAGGGCCCACGAGACCTCGGGCCATCAAGGAAGAGATGCAACATAGAAGTGTGCTAGAGACCGAGGGGTGGACTTAACTATAGACGCTATTGCACAAGTTATTCATGACTGTGACACATGTGCCTTAATTAAACAAGCCAAGAGGATGAAACCTCTCTGGGGGGAAGAGCGATGGCAGAAGTATAAATATGGGGAGGCATGGCAGGTTGATTATATCACCTTGCCACGATCTCGCAATGGTAAGCATTATGTGCTTACCATGGTGGAGGCAACCACTGGGTGGCTTGAGACATACGCAGTACCCCATGCTACTGCCCGAAACACCATATTGGGTCTGGAGAAACAAGTCCTGTGGCGACATGGCACTCCAGAAAGAACTGAGTCAGATAATGGGACTCATTTCAAAATTTCTCTTGTAAATACTTGGGCCAAGGATCATGGCATTGAGTGGATTTATCATATTCCCTATCATGCACCAGCCTCTGGTACGATCGAACACTACAACAGGTTGTTAAAAACCATGTTGAAAGCAATGGGCGGTGGAACATTTAAGAACTGGGAGAAGAATTTGGCAGAAGCCACCTGGTTGGTCAATACCAGAGGATCTATCAATCGTGATGGTCCTACCCAATCCAGCTTCCTACATACTGTAGAGGGAGATAAAGTCCCTGTAGTACATGTAAAGAGCATGTTGGGAAAAGCGGTTTGGGTCTTTCCAGCTTCTGGGTAGGGCAAACCTCTTTGTGGAACTGTTTTTGCCTAGGGACCTGGGTCCACTTGGTGGGTGATGCAGAAAAAGGGGGATGTTCAATGTGTACCACAAGGGGATTTGNGTTTGACGGATGCTTCACTAGTATCTTAACATTGTTTCTACCCACACTCACTCCCTTCCTTTCGTCCTTGGTTCACACATTAAATCATCTGCATGTTCTTGGCAACCATCTTTAGAGTTATTCACAGACTTTTTCACTCCCTTTCTCACGTCCTTGCTACCCGAACACCTGCTCCAAGTGAGAATTGCAACACCCGTCCACCGCTCCACCTTCGGTACTGGAGTCGCCGGGACCATCGGCATTGGAAGACAAGACAGCTTACTATCAGTTGCATAAGGAGGTTTTTTTTTCCTCCCCTTTTGCGGATAAGTCCTCCAATTTTTTAAGGACTTCCTGAAACATTGAGTCCACTGAGCTACCAGCCACCGCACAGGATGGGTCTGTAGAACTACTAGAAGTCAAAACAGGAGCATTCAGGGAAACATGTACAGAAGCACCTGAATAGTCCAGGGCCGGGGAAGCGTCCGGGGGGTCTCCCTCTTTGTCACATTTCAGCCATGAAGGAGAGTCCTCCGCCCATGATGGCATCGACGGGCAATCAGGGGGAGGTGGAGGTGGCTCCGGCCACTCTTCCGCAGCTCCGTCCTTTGTAGCTAACTCATTTGTCGCCTTTATCATGGTGGACATTCCCCTTATTGGCCCCGATTTAGATTCAGAAGCAAAAAGTCGACTAAAACGGCTGTCAGTCTTCTGCCGTATGCCTGCCTCTGGTTGCTTCACTGAGAGTGCCTGCGCGGCAGCCATAGCCACTTTCTGTTCCGTCTGCATATTTTTCAGTGTATCAGTAACCAATCGCCAAGTTACACATAAGTCCTTATCAACCTTGCCGCCACTTATAGTCTTCTCCCATAACTGATCTTCTACCGCCCTCCATTCCTCAGGGCTAAATATTAACGGTACTTCCTTAAAGAATCCTTCTTTCTCCCCCCAAATCAATAAAGCCTTTAAGTGCTTCAACGAGCCCGCTTCACCCCGCTTCACGAGGATACTCATCAATAACTGAGCAGCCGCTTCTTTCTCCATTGTGGAGGAAAATTCACTTACGAGCTATCAGGTCGCGACCCCGATCCGCTAGTGCACCACTTGCCTCACTGCGAGCTTGTCTTCCTATCTCCTCGCTTCCCAGGCTCCTGCCACTGCTGCAGAAGTTTTGGATCCAGCTCGAAGCTGATGAGGTCCCTGTTTGGGCGCCACTTAACGAGGAGAAGGTCCAGAGTCATGACATATATCAATATGATTAATTCATCATGCTCCCCCTTATTGAGAAAATGCACCACTTATATAGTGAAAGCAGTGGGCTAAAAATACACAGCACATAGCTTATGTAGTGAGCTAAAAATACACAGCTTATCTAGCGAAAGCAGTGGGCGAGTACAATTTCTTTATTCTATGATTGGTGCATAGAGAAAAACAACTATAAATCACTCCTGCAGTATCAGGAACTTTCTCACTTCGTAGCCTGTAGGCGGTAACCTTGTTAGTTGCTCAGTACGCCAGCTCCCTGTTTTCCGCCCCCCACGGACACTCCAAGGTCGCCACCACAGACGCTCCCCACAACCATGCCGACCTCTGCAGCCTGAGTTGCTCAGTCGTAGCAAATCATATCCAAATATTCTTCAACAGGAGTCCCCTATGACAACAGCCATTCTTTTTTTCCTGATTGATGTTGTAGCAAAACGGGGAGCAGACTGACTAGTCTTGGGCAACCTCTCTCTCTTGCACAGATGGACTTTCACCAACATCCACATCCCCCAGTCCCTCCAGCTCTAGAGCCTCATACCTGTTATGTAAGGGCACCTGGGAAGGTAGGACAGGCTGAGGGGCACACCGCTTGTTGCCCCGAAAGAGGGACTTGCTTCCATCCCTCGCTGTCTTTGAGGTTGCCTCTTCCCACCTGACTGTGAGAGGGCAGATGATCCCCCACTGCTTGAGGAGCATCTCCCCCACACCCTTCCTGCAGGGATGGCAGAGTGGGACTCCACCAATCAATCCCCTTCCCACAATCTCGGATGTTCCTCAGCCTTTCTACTTCTTCCTTTAGCTCTACCACCAGGCTGAGGAGATCATCCACCTGCTCACGCCGCACACAGGTGGTGTCCCGGCTGCCCTCCTGTAGCAGTGACAGGGCCAGGCATTCTCTGCAGCCTGAGACCTGTACTGCAGCATGGACATTCATGCTTTCAGTTTGAGTCTCCAAGTTCCTTTTAGCAGCAGCTCGTCACCGTGTGGTGACCATGGTTGCACCTCAGTGTGTCCAGACAGGAACGACCTATTAAGTGACCTGTTAAGTGACCTGTTAAGCGCTAAGTGCTAACCCCCCTCCTATATGGCAAGGTGCCCCGCCCTGCCTGTTCGCTGACTGGCTCTGGGTTTGCCCTGAAAATTACTCTCTACACTGCGAGATAACAACCCACCTCCCTATGTAGTCACGTGCTTACCGTTTCACCTAAGTGATTCACACACCCTGACTCCTCCTCTCTGTCCTGGTGGGCAGCGACACATCGCTGCCCTCCCCAAGGCTTTTTCTAGGCAGGGGGCACGGATGCAGAGCCGTTGCCTGGGCAATGCCCACTTCACGTCTGCCGCTCTCGTGAGAGCTGCCAGGCTGCTCTGCCAATCTCGGGGGTTTCCTGGATGAAGGAACCGACCGAAAACCCCCCTGCACCTTGCGATCAGTAGCTGTGGTTCTGGCCGGGACAGCTCCGAAGCAGCTAACCTCAGTGATCAGGGGCTTCTTCCGCGTTTGTGCCTGTTTAAATGATATGAAATTATATGAAATGGAATGAAATAGTGGTGTGGATGCCTGTTTAGAGATATGAAACATAATATAATGTAATGTAATAAAAAGGAAAGGAAAGGAAAGGAAAGGAAAGGAAAGGAAAGGAAAGGAGAGGAGAGGAGAGGAGAGGAGAGGAGAGNCTTTAGAAAATTGATTGACTTATGGATCGATTCACTATGATCACTAAGATTAAAACAACACATTCCATCAAAATCTTCACACCCATGGCCTTGAGCAAGTAAAAGAAAATCAATAGCAGCTTTATTTTGAAGCAATGCATGCCTTAGACTCTGTTGATCAAGAAGCAAGTCCTAACACTGCCATAATGGCATTAGCTTGTTTTTCGGACCAGCATGCAAAATGTTCAAGATTATGTAAAGCATCAGCGGCAGCAGCTCCAGAAATAAAGAAGGATAAAGCTACTCGCGCAGCAACTGACAAGAGTTCTGCATTATCATTACAATCAGGAGTAAATAATGCACATTTTGCTCTACTCGACCTTGTGAGATTACAAAGCTGTGCGAAATTCGGCGCAAACATAGTTAGCTTTCCTAGATAGCACAGTCCTCCAATTACCTTAGCTGGACTGCCTTGCCAAGCTCTGTCTCCACATATTAAGAACACATCCAGAGGAAATGCCTTCGCAGACTCATTACACCATATGGATCCTCCTCCTTTTATTTCAGCACCATACGCACCAAGACTTGCCTTACGAGCGGTATCGGTACCACAAAAGCATCCTGCATCCCAATATGCATAGCGCTTAATTCCTGTTACATTTGTCCATGAGATCCAATTAAGTTTCAAATATGGCCTAACGCCCTGCTGTAGGTTTCCAAATACAAAACACGTCTGAGTCCAATTCTGAGAAGTATTTTCTATCGCTTGTGACCCTAAAAGTTGCAACACCTGTGGATCCCACAGTAATGTCAGATTTAATTTATTGATCAATTTTGCAGAGCAATTTAAAACTACCGTCTCCTCACTGCAATTTGCTGTTGAATAAGCTCCAAATTCACTGGGGTCAAGAAAAGGCATACTAATTAAACACGTCCTAAATGGGTCAGTAGTTGACGCTAAGGCCAAACAGAATTCTGGAGTATCTGTCACATTAGCCCAAAGTACCCATAAATTGGTGAGAGGTTCAATCTTGGTCAGGATTGCCGTCACCAGCGGAATTACCAGAAGAAAGGCAATAACCTTCATCTTTATGACTCGCGGCAGCTTTTACCCAATGAATTGGAATCCAAATAGGACCAGTATCTGTGGAAATACAACAATATCCCCTTCCTGTAAATAACATCAAAGCAGGCCCTCTCCATTGACCTGAAGCAGGATCCCGATACATAACCTGAATCTTTGGTAATGCATTATTCATACCCTGCTTAACAGCCTGATGATGGATAACTATCGGAGGTTCCTCCCTTCCTCCCATTAAACACAAATGATTCAAAACAAACAAGGTTTTTTCAACCGCTTGTCTACATCCTTGATGGTGCTTAGTTTCTGCAGTTGAATTTTTAGCACCTGATGAGATCTTTCAATGATAGCCTGACCAGTCGGTGACTGAGGAATTCCTCTGCTATGTTTCACACCCCAAGACTTACAGAGGTATCTTATCCGTTTACTAATGTAAGCTGGCCCATTATCTGTTTTTTATACACTCAGGCACACCCATAACTGCAAAACATGCCGTAAGATGTTGACAAACATGCAACGGTTTTTCTCCATTTTGTGCCATGGCCCATATCATTCCTGAAAATGTGTCACAACTAACATGAAGATATTTTCGAGATCCAAATGATGGAACATGAGTAACATCCATCTGCCATAACTCTAGGGCCTTCAAACCCCGAGNGGGGGGGGGGGCTGGGAAGGGGGGGCCCTTGGGCCCACTGTCCCTGTCACGGGCATAGACTGGTCCAGGTAACCCTGTGACACCTCTGAACGAAAAATGGAAACAAAAAGTTCTCTGGGGTATGTAGTACTTCTCTTCTGAGAACCAGGTACCCGGAATATCGACAGTCCACAGAACAGGAGTTCTTGAACTGCCGGTGCCCCACATGATGTCATGATGTGGAATACCGATAAAAAGTCTTAAAAACGTGACACAGGCCATGACTTAGCATTTCTGCTACACTCCACCCCTTCACGGCGTGAACCAGTGATTGAGCAGGCTGTAGGTAAGCCTTTTCCATTACAATAATCCAGTACACCATTATGCTTTGTATAATTTACCTGTTGCAGTGTAGATTGACAAAATATAAGACGACTGATGATTTGTTCTTGGTTGAGGTTCATGTTCTTTTGTGGGCCAGTACTCGATGGTTCTCCTGGAGGCACATAGTTGCTTGAACCAGGGAAAGATTGGCTCATACTCCATCAGTCCCATATAGTCCACCACTGGGTGTCACGCTGATCTTATAATGACACTGGAACATCTTGATGTCATGTTGTTCCTCCCGATGATCCTGTGGACTCAAAGAGACTCATGGGGAGTAGTATAGATGTTTCAGAGGTGCCTTCCACGGCAAGATACAGGCCATGTTCCTGTCCTGAGTCAACACTTTGGCTTGCACTGGGGCATGTCCTGGGCATCTGTACCATACCCTTCGGCCCGATGTCTGAGGCTGAATAACTATACCGGGTTGTCATGGTTTTATGATTTTTGTTATCAGTATTCCACTGATATTCTCTATTTTGGAGAGAGAGTTTCTGAGCTGAGATTCAAGCCAAGGGGGGAAGTCTCCAAGTCAAACCAGATTGATCACAGAAGGCACGAGTATCTATGTCAGTTGCCCCCGTGGATGGCCAGAAATGGAAATGGGTGTCCTTGTGACTAGAACAGAAAGAAGAAGAAGTAGAGGAGGTAGGGGGAGATCCAGGAGAGGGGCCCTCCCCAAAACCACCATCATCAAGAAAGGCAACGGAAAAAACTAAGAGACGTGGAGAGGAGAGTGAGGAGGAGGAAGTCACTGTTAACACTACTCATCAACCTCTGAAAATGACTGAAATCCAAGGCTCGAGAAAGGAGTTTACACGGCACCCGAACGTGACTATTGTCACCTGGTTGCTTTGCTGTTGGGACACCGGGGCCAACAGCATGTTTCTAGATGTTAACGTATCTCGCCAATTAGGAAGCATTGCCAGAGACTCAGCTATTGACAGAGAAAATAGTATATGTTTGGATGTTGTTGCCATCCTCTGGGAACAAGTGTTATTAGCCGTGAAGGAAAAATATCCCTCCAAAGACGATCTGGAGCCTGAGATGAAAAAGTGGACTACTATTAAAAAGGAATCCAGTATTTAAGGGAAATAGCCATGGTGGAAATGTTGTATGACCCCCTGTTTGCTCCTAACAATCCACGCCAAGACCGTGATCCTGAGAGAGTTAGGAGTATGTCAAATATATGGTGGAAACTCACAAGAATAGCACCAGAGAAGTACACCAGTACACTAGCAGCAATGTTTGAAAGGTATGAGGATCAACAGAGAAGGCCCCTAGTGTTTGAACTGATTATTACGCTTCAAAACTTTGAACAAAAGCTACCTCCATCTCACGCTTCTATTTCAGCCATCTCAAAAGGAACAGACAGACTAGATAAAGTAGAGGAGGAAATGTCTCTATTGATTAATGTTAATGAACCCATAATAGTATCAGAAAAAAACTGATGAAGATCAGGATGATCAAAAGCGTCTACTGAGGGAGCTATCAAACTAATTAAAGGTGATGAACCCTCCTCCTCACCTATATCAACAAAAATCATAGAATCATAGAATCATAGAATGGCCTGGGTTGAAAAGGACCACAATGATCATCTAGATTCAACCCCCCTGCTATGTGCAGGGTCACCAACCACTAGACCAGGCTGCCCAGAGCCACATCCAGCCTGGCCTTGAATGCCTCCAGGGATGGGGCATCCACAACCTCCTTGGGCAACCTGTTCCAGTGNTACAAGGAATCTGTTACGATATTGATTGCCACTCTTGACCATTGCTGCAGTGCCCATACTACTGCTGCCAATTCCAGCGTGTGTAAGGAGTCTCCTGGAACTGCATAAATCACATGATTGTGCCAAACCCCTTGGTCATACCACACACAAACAGCTAATCGCCTTGCAGAACCAGCATCCGTATACACTGTCTGCCCCTGGATAGGTAATGGTGAAAATCGAGAACCCAGTTCCACTCATAAGCTTGCAATACCTGCCATAAAGGTCCTTCGGGTGTTTTAGAGTGAATGATCCCATTATATCCCAACACTGCTTCTTGAAAAGGAACTGAATTCTGTAGATACCGAACGAAATGCTCTGAGGCATTTGGTAAACTAATGTCGCCCGGTTCTTCCCCTGAGATTTCCATACATCTCGTTCATCCCTTTCTGGTCAATTCTGCTAGCAGTTTGTCATGGTTTTATGATTTTTGGTTATCAGTATTCCACATCATAACATCATGTAGTGCACTGGGAGTTAAAGTGTTCCGGGTACCTATCCCAGAAGAGACTACGTTCCCCAGAATCCTGTTCGCTGTGCTGTTATTGTTTCTGCTCGGGGGGAACAGATATAAGGCCTTGGTAGGTCATCTGACCGGGCTCTTCTTCGTCAGACTCTCTCCCTGCTGCTCAACCAGACTGCGCATCTCACCTCAGCGTTATGGTGAGGCCTATCCAGCTTTTGGACAATCTCTCTCTCTCATCGTATTTGATTTATTAGCTTCAATTCTAGTTATATTGTATTATAGTGTGTTGCATTCCGATACCATATTTAGTAAATTAGTTTGTTTCTCCTCAGATCGTGCCACTGTTTTTAATTATTTTGGGGTCTCCCGTTTCCCTTTTCTGGCGGCGTGGATTTTGCGAAATCCCTCCGCCCCGCTAGTCAGGGAACCGGGCCGAACCAGCCCATAAACCGTCAACACAGCTCCATTCGAGTTTGAAGACTCATTTTTGGTTGCATTTGCAAAAACACCCATTCCAAAATTCGGAAATCTAATACAATACATTCATGTTCGGCTGTCATGGTTTTATGATTTTTGGTTATCAGTATTCCACATCATAACATCATGTCATGCACTGGGAGTTAAAGTGTTCCGGGTACCTGTCCCAGAAGAGAAGAACTACGTTCCCCAGAAGCCTGTTCGCTGCGCTGTTATTGTTTCTGCTCGGGGGAACAGATATAAGGCCTCGGTAAGTCATCTGACCGGGCTCTTCTTTGTCAGACTCCCTCCCTGCTCGACTGGACTGCGCATCTCTCCTCAGCATTATGGTGAGGCCTACCCAGCTTTCGGACAATCTCTCTCTCTCATTATATTTATTTATTAGCTTCAATTCTAATTATATTGTATTATAGTGTTATCTTGCGTTCTGATACTATATTTAGTAAATTACTTTGTTCCTCCTCAGATCGTGCCACTGTTTTTAATTATTTTGGGGTCCCCTTTTTCCCTTTTTTGGAGGCGCGGATTTTGTGAAATCTCTCCACCCCACTAGTCACGGAACCGAGCCGAACCAGCCCGTAAACTGTCGACACTGTTTTATCAGTTAAGGTGACACTCATTGCCGCTGCCAAGTCCACTCCGAGACTTCCTGCTGTTGCTGGGACTGCTCGGTCGAGAAATCCATCGGTCTCGTTGCAGCTACTGTTGTCATCGCATGGCTGTTCACACTGTGTTTCCCGTTTCCCGAGCGCTGGCAGGCTGCAGTTGCATGAGTATCATTCTGACATTTATCACACCATACCGTGGAAAAACATTTCTTTCTTATACGCCCCATTTTACCACATCGATAACACACCCAGTTGACATCACTTCCCCTTTTATTAAATTCCCCCTTTTTTTACCACCACTGCAAATGGTTGCTTTTGTAGAGCTGATTTTACCACCTGCGCTACTACTGCTGCCTGCCTGCCCTGGTCTGCCCGATCAACCCGTTCCAACATTTCTTCAACCCCGGCAGTTCTGGGTAATGTCACCAAAATTCTTTGCGTCCTTTGATTCGCATTATCAAAGGCAAGCATTCTGAAGACACTTCGTTTAGTGTCATCTACCAAGTCTGGATGCTCCGCAATTGAATTCCACAATCGATCGATAAATTTAGAATATGGTTCACCAACCCCCTGCTTTACTGCAGCAAAAGGCGGTGCCTTCTTTTCCCCAAGAATGCTGAATAAGGCTTTCAAGGCAAGCTGTGCAGCAGTCTGATGAATTATCACAAGAAATTGTAATTGTACCTGCATACTTGCAAAACCCCCAGTTCCTGTTAACATTTCAGCAGTAACACCATAAAGTGCGTCTCCCTGCTGACGAGGGACAGATACCTCACAATCAGCAAGTCTACTCCATTCACCCTCAAAGAGTAACAATTGTGAAGGGGATAACAATAATTTTGCTACATTCATACAATCATATGGTGCCATCACATCTGTCAAAAAAATCCAACTAATTATTTGTCGAGCCACCTCAGACCCAATACCATAGTCCGAAACTGTCTTCTTTGCTTGTTGTAAAATTTTCCAATCATGTGGTTGCCAAGTGCCAGTTCCCTGAGTCTGATCAATGATAACTGGACATGCTAAAGATGCAGCATGACAGTGGCCATCCAAAATAGCATCTCAAACAACACCCGTCTGCCGGGAACAGAGATTTTGGTATTCTATGACGCGGGGAAGCAGGACCTAACTCAATATGAGTGATAGAAGCTTCAGCTTTATTTCATTTTACCATTTACTTATATAGGTTTACAGAATACATTGCTTTAAACATGGTGAATCATGATTGGTCAGTTCACAAGCGTTATAACATAATTGGCTGTACCTAAGCTATCTGAGCCGTGCCTCTGAGTACACAATAACAAGGATACGATTGGATAAGCGACTACAAAGACATACTTCAAGAGATAACACCCAGAGCAGTCAGTTTGACGGATGCTTCACTAGTATCTTAACATTATTTTTACCCACACTCACTCCCTTCCCTTCGTCCTTGGTTCACACATTAAATCATCTGCATGTTCTTGGCAACCATCTTTAGAGTTATTCACAGACTTTTTCACTCCCTTTCTCACGTCCTTGCTACCCGAACACCTGCTCCAAGTGAGAATTGCAACACCCGTCCACCGCTCCACCTTCGGTACTGGAGTCGCCGGGACCATCGGCATTGGAAGACAAGACAGCTTACTATCAGTTGCATAAGGAGGTTTTTTTTTCCTCCCCTTTTGCGGATAAGTCCTCCAATTTTTTAAGGACTTCCTGAAACATTGAGTCCACTGAGCTACCAGCCACCGCACAGGATGGGTCTGTAGAACTACTAGAAGTCAAAACAGGAGCATTCAGGGAAACATGTACAGAAGCACCTGAATAGTCCAGGGCCGGGGAAGCGTCCGGGGGGTCTCCCTCTTTGTCACATTTCAGCCATGAAGGAGAGTCCTCCGCCCATGATGGCATCGACGGGCAATCAGGGGGAGGTGGAGGTGGCTCCGGCCACTCTTCCGCAGCTCCGTCCTTTGTAGCTAACTCATTTGTCGCCTTTATCATGGTGGACATTCCCCTTATTGGCCCCGATTTAGATTCAGAAGCAAAAAGTCGACTAAAACGGCTGTCAGTCTTCTGCCGTATGCCTGCCTCTGGTTGCTTCACTGAGAGTGCCTGCGCGGCAGCCATAGCCACTTTCTGTTCCGTCTGCATATTTTTCAGTGTATCAGTAACCAATCGCCAAGTTACACATAAGTCCTTATCAACCTTGCCGCCACTTATAGTCTTCTCCCATAACTGATCTTCTACCGCCCTCCATTCCTCAGGGCTAAATATTAACGGTACTTCCTTAAAGAATCCTTCTTTCTCCCCCCAAATCAATAAAGCCTTTAAGTGCTTCAACGAGCCCGCTTCACCCCGCTTCACGAGGATACTCATCAATAACTGAGCAGCCGCTTCTTTCTCCATTGTGGAGGAAAATTCACTTACGAGCTATCAGGTCGCGACCCCGATCCGCTAGNTCCTTGGGCAACCTGTTCCAGTGCGTCACCACCCTTTGTGTGAAAAACTTCCTCCTAATATCTAACCTAAACCTCTCCTGTCTCAGTTTAAAACCATTCCCCCTTGTCCTATCTCTATCCACCCTTGTAAACAGCCGTTCCCCTTCCTGTTTATATGCTCCCTTCAAGTACTGGAAGGCCACAATGAGGTCTCCTCGGAGCCTTCTCTTCTCCAAGCTGAACAATCCCAGTTCCCTCAGCCTCTCTTCATAGGAGAGGTGCTCCAGCCCTCTGATCATCTTACTGGCCATCTTACATAACTTCTAGGAGGATCTGCTCCATGACCTTCCCAGGCACAGTGGTGAGGCTCACCGGCCTGTAGTTCCCCGGGTCTTCCTTTCTCTCTTTCTTAAAAATGGGAGTAATGTTTCCCTTTTTCCAGTCACTGGGGACTTTACCAGACAGCCATGATTTTTCAAATATCATGGAGAGTGGCTCAGCAACCACATCAGCCATCTCTTTCAGAACCCTAGGATGGATATCATCTGGCCCCATGGACTTATATACATTCAATTTCATGAGGAGGTCTCGGACTTGTTCCACCATTACAGTGGGACAGAAACCACTCCCCACACCCTCACCTAGAGGCTCAGGATCCTGGCAGACATGGGAAGCCTGACCAGCCGTGAAGACTGAGGCAAAGCACTCATTGAGTACCTCAGCTTTTTCTATGTCTGAGGAAGCCAGCTCCCCATTACCTTTCATCAGAGGAGGAACGCTCTCCTTGGCCTATCTCCTCCTGCCTATGTACCTGTAGAACCCCTTCTTGTTATCTTTCACATCCCTTGCCAAGTTCAGCTCCATCTGTGCCTTGGCTTTCCTAATCCTATCTCTACACATACAGACAATAGCCCTGTATTCCTCCCAGGCTACACAACCCTGCTTCCACTTTCTGTACATTTCTCTCTTTTCTCTCAGTTTAAGCTGCAGGTCCTTGCACAGCCACGACAGTCGCCTGCCTCCTCTGCTTGACTTCTTCTGCTGGGGGATGGAGAGCCGTTGCGCTCTCAGAAGGGTGTCCTTAAAGAGCTGCCAGCTTTGTTCTGTGCCCATGCCCTTAAGGACAGTTTCCCAGGGGATCCCACTCAGCAGTTCCTTGAGCAGCCGGAAGTTTGCTCTCCTAAAGCACAGGGTCCTACCTCTGCTTTTTGCCAGGCCCGCATTCTTCAAGATCACAAACTCCACCAAGGCATGGTCACTACAGCCCAGGCTGCCTCCAACCTTAACCTCTCTAATTCTCTCCTCTGCATTAGTGAGCACCAGGTCCAGTAAGGCTTCACCTCGGGTTGGTCCATCTATTACCTGGACCAGGAAGTTGTCCTCGACAGACTCCAGAAANAGGAGAGGAAGGGACGGGAAGGGATGGGAATAGAAGGTGTCACGGAGTTACCTAAATCAATCTATGCCCGTGACAGAGGGGCAGTAGGCCCGTGGGCCCCCTGACCCCAAAAATGGAAAGGGAAAAGGGGAAGGGTAGGGAGATGGAAGCTGGGCTCCAAAAAAAAACCAGAACAGTGGCAACGATCTAAGGAGGAAAACTTATTTTACTAACTATGATATCGGAATACAAGATACCACAATATAAAACAATCTAATTGAAATTGAGGCTAATAAATCAAATAAAATAAGAGAGAGAGTTTTCCAAAACCGAGAAAGACTACTTGAACTGAAGGTGCACGGCTTGGAAGCACACCCATACCCTCTGCCAGGCAGCGAACGAGAGGAAGAGCAAAATCCCATTACTTCCTTCCTCCTGTGACTTATAACATTCGCCTCACACACGAAAGGTCCCCTGGGATGTGTAGCTCTTCTTCTCATCTGAGAGCCAGGTATCCAGTCTGCGGAACTGGAGAATTAACTCTTTAATTACCCATGCTTCACATGATGTTATGATGTCGAATACTGATAGCAAAAAAAATTACAAAACCATTACATTCCACCCCTTATTTTACATCACTACATCATGCTTTATATATATACATATATACAAACAAACAATAATTAAAATGCATTACACACATAATTCGTTCTCCTTTCGTGAAAACTACTTCTGCTGTATCGGCCCACACAATATCATCAATGTACTGCAGGTGCTCAGGAGCACCGCCCTGCTCCAATACACTTTGGATCAACCCATGGCAAATGGTTGGGCTGTGTTTCCACCCCTGAAGCAAAAGGTAACAAGTATACTGAATGCCCCTCCAGGTGAAAGCAAACTGTGGCCTACATTCCATGGCCAAAGGAATGGAAAAGAAGGCGTTAGCAATGTCAGTGGTGGCATACCATTTGGCTGCTTTTGACTCCAGTTCATACTGGAGTTCTAACACATCCGGCACAGCAGCACTCAGTGGGGGTGTGACTTCATTCAGGCCATGGTAGTCTACCGTCAGCCTCCATTCTCCACCGGCTTTACGCACTGGCCATATGGGACTATTAATAGGTGAGTGAGTTTTGCTTATCACTCCCTGGCTTTCTAGTTGACGAATCAACTTATGAATGGGGAGCAAGGAATCCCTGTTGGTGCGGTACTGCTGTCTGTGCACCGTTTTTGTAGCAATCGGTACCTGCTGCTTTTTCACTCGTAGCAACCCCACAACAGACGGATCTTCTGACAGGCCAGGCAGAACAGACAAATGCTTAATGTTGTCTGTGTCCACAGCAGTTGTTCCAAAGGCTCATCAATACCCCTTATGATCCTTGAAATGCCCCATTCTGAGGTAATCAATGCCAAGTATGCATGGAGCCCCTGGGCCAGTCACAATAGGATGTTTTTGCCAGTCTTTACCAGTGAGGCTTATCTCAGCCTCCAACACAGTCAATTCTTCAGAGCCCCCAGTCACTCCAGAAATATGGATTGATTCTGTCCCTTCATGACTCAAGGGCATTAGAGTGCACTGTGCACCGGTGTCCACCAGTGCCTTATATTCCTGTGGTTCTGATGTGCCAGGCCATCGAATCCACACAGTCCAATAAACTATTATCCCTTAACCACCCCAACTGAGGGCAGGGCCCCTCTATTCATTACCTGTGGTAACTGGAGCAACTGCACTGGCGATTAATCTGTTTTGTAATTCTCTCACCCATGCCTGTAGTACAGGAGTAGCTTGGCCATGCCATTTCCTCATGTCTTCTCCATGGTCACGTAGGTAACGCCACAAGGCAATACGCAATGTAGTCTTACTATTGCTTTTTGCTTGAGCAGGAACGTATTTGCCTTTAATAGCTGAGATTTTTGATGATACAGGAGAGGAGGAGGGTCCATCACCTTTAATTAATTGGATTTTCATTAGTTTGATCAGCTCCTTCATTAGGCTCCTTGGATTATCCTGATCTTCATCAAGCGTTTCTGATACTACTACGGGTTTGTCACAATTAATCAATAGAGACACTTGCTCTTGCACTTTATTCAGTTGGTCTGTTACTTGTGAGATGGTGGAAATGTAAGCGTGAGTTGGGGTTAGCTGTTGTACATAGTTTTGATGTGTAAGAATCAATTCAAAAACTAAGGGTCTTCCCTGTTGGTCCTCGTATCTTTCAAATGTTGCTGCCAGTGTACCGGCGTATCTTTCTGATGCTGTTCTTGTGAGTTTCTGCCATATTTCAGGCGTCATCCCCACTCTCTCAGGAGAGTCGTCTTGGCGTGGATCATTAGGAACAAAATTAGGGTTATACAACATTTCCACCACAGCTATTTCCCTCAAATACTGGATACGTTTTTCAACTGTATCCCACTGTATTATCACAGGCTTCAAACTGTCTTTGTAGGGATACCTTTCCTTCACGGCTACTAACAGTCGTTCCCAGAGGGTGGCAGCCCCATCCCAACATCTACTAATCCCTCTGTCAATAGCAGCGTCTCTGGCGATACCTCCTAGTTGGCGAGCTTCATTACCATCTAGAGACAAGCTACTGGCCCCTTTGTCCCAACAGCAAAGCAACCAGGAAACAAGAGTTTTGTTCGATTGCCGTGTAAACTCCTTTCTTGAGCCTTGGATTTCAGTCAACTTCAGAGGTCGACGAACAGTAATAGAGACCTCCTCTTCATCACTCTCTTCTTCATGTCTCTTAGTTTTTTCTTTTGCCTTTCTCGATACGGGTAGTTCTGAGGAGGGCCCCTTGCCTGGATCTTCCTCTACCTCCTCCTCCGCTTCTTCCTTCTTTCGTTCTAGACGCGAGGACACTCGTTTCCATTTCTTGCCTTCCACAGGGGCAACTGACATTGTTACTGGTGTTTCCTGTGATTGATCCGATTTGACTTGGAGATTTCCCCCTTTGGCTTGAACCTCAGTTCGGAAACTGTCTCTCTCCAGAATAGTATTATATAGGGCACGGTAAGCACAAGCCAAGCCCCAAGTAAGTTGTACCTCCTCAGATATATGTAAGCCGCACCGTCCCTGACTCAAATACTGACTTAGTTTCTCAGGATCCCACAGGTGTTCAAGAGTGAAATCCCATGACATTGCAGGTCCCCATGCTTCTAAGATTTTTCCTAAACCTCTCCATCTTCCCTTCCAGTCAGCATTCTCTGGTTTTGGAGGAGATTCCTTTCGCATAACAAGAATGTATAGGAATACATTCAGGAGAATTGATATCATGCACACAAGTGTGCCCACGAGCATGATCACTAGCTCGGCATTTGAAAAACATGTGGCGAACTGAAAAGAAAGCCTGGAAACCGGTTTGAACATTGTGGTGTTTGTGAAATTAGCTATCCCATCTGGGATACAAGTGTCAAAATTCAAATCATACCACATCGCATATAAGTACCAGGCAGGTGTCTCCATCAGGGCCCTTATTTGGTTATATATGAACACGATTCCACAACAAGAAATTGCGACGTTAATAATGGGCCAATAATTTGCAAAGAACAGGATCGCATTCAATCCCTTAAACACCGTCCCTACAATCGAGAGTGGAGTTGGTAGCTGCTAAAGTGGAGGGAAAAAAACAAAAGATACTCTGTACAATGTCCAGAGTGTGGCAGACTTTCTTAAGGTTAAAGCAGCAATGCTTCTTCAGTCTCTGACTTTTTTTTTTTTGAAAAAAAAAACCAACTAGATAGCAGTGCTCAAAGTTTACAAATATCCCAGAATGCTGGCAGTCCGCCTGGACTTTCAAAGTCAAGTTTTCAGCAAGCACCTGTGAGAGAGAGAGAAACTTTCTCAGCTAACGAAGCTAAGGAAGCTAAGGAAGCTAAGGAAGCTCTCCAAAAGCAGAGAGAGAGAGATTTGTTCTAAAAAAAAAAGCTAAAAAGCAGCTTTTGCCTGCATTCTCCACCAAAAACTGTCACGGGGTTATCCGGACCAGTCTATGCCCGTGACAGGGACAGTAGGCCCAAGGGCCCCTCCCTGACCCCCCCCCAAAAACGGGAAGGGAAAGGGAAAGGAAAATAAACAGCAGCGGCACCGATCTATGGAGGAAAACTTATTTTACTAACTATGATATAGTACAATCTAATAGAAATTGAGACTAATAAATCAAATAAAATAAAAGAGAGAGAGAGAGTTTTCAGAGGACCTGAAAAAACCACCTGCGTTCTTTGTCAGTTGATGAAGAAGGAAGAGACCGCCCCGCCCCCCCCCGGGGGAAGATCCCATGACCTCCATGACATACAGGGACAGATACCCGGAACTGGGCATTAACACTTTAACTCCCAGTGCACTACATGATGTTATGATGTGGAATACTGAAAACCAAAAAAATCACAAAACCATGACGAAAGGAAAGGAAAGGAAAGGAAAATGGCAGTGCATTGCAGAGGAGAAATATGGATTTAGAGAGCCTGAAATGAAAGTGGTTTGTATATCAGTGGAGAGAAATGAAATGAAATGAAATGAAATGAAATGGTGGTGTGGATTGCAGTGGAACTTAATGGAATGAATTGAATTTTTTTGTAATGGAATGGAAAGAAATAGTAATGTGGTATGAATTAGAGAGAAAATAAATGAAATGAAATGGTGTTGTGAATTCCTTTTTAGAAAACTGAAACGTAATATAATGTAACATAATAAAAGGGAAAGGGAAGGGAAGGGAAAGGGAAGGGAAGGGAAGGGAAGGGAAGGG
>JACDJE010000865.1:19261-32656 GCA_016647715.1 Pavo muticus
CACCTTACCACTCTCATAGTAAAGAACTTCCCCCTGACATCCAACCTAAATCTTCCCTCCCTCAACTTAAAACCATTTCCCCTTGTCCTGCTGTTATCTACCCTTTCAAAGAGTTGACTCCCCTCCTGTTTATAGGCTCCCTTTAGGTACTGAAAGGCTGCAATGAGGTCACCCTGCAGCCTTCTTTTCTCCAGGCTGAGCAAGCCCAGCTCCCTCAGCCTGTCTTTGTAGGGGAGGTGCTCCAGCCCCCTGATCATCTTTGTGGCCCTCCTCTGGACCCTCTCCAACAGCTCTCTGTCTTTTTTGTATTGGGGGCTCCAGACCTGGACACAGTACTCCATCTGGGGCCTCACAAGGGCAGAGTAGAGAGGGACAATCTCCTCCCTGTCCCTGCTGGCCACCCCTCTTCTGATGGAGCCCAGGATACCATTTGCTTTCCGAGCTGCAAGAGCACACTGCTGGCTCATGTTCAGTTTTTCATCCATCAGGACCCCCATATCCTTCTCTGCAGGGCTATTCTCAAGGACTGCTCCTCCCAGTCCGTATATATGCCTGGGATTCCTCTGGCCCAAGTGCAAAACCTTGCACTTTGCTGTGTTGAACCTCATTAGGTTCACCTGGGCCCACCTTTCAAGTCTGTTGAGGTCCCTCTGAATGGCATTCTTTCCTTCCATTGTGTCAACCGCACCACTCAGCTTGGTGTCATCAGCAAACTTGCTGAGGGTGCACTTGATTCCGTCGTCGATGTCATTGATAAAGATGTCAAAGAGCACCGGTCCCAAGACAGATCCCTGGGGGACGCTGCTCATTACCAGCCTCCACCTGAACATAGAACCATTAATCACCACCCTCTGTCTGCAGCCTTTCAACCAATTTCTTATCCATCGGGTGGTCCACCCATCAAATCCACATCCCTCCAATTTGGAGATAAGGATGTGGTGGGGGACCATGTCAAAGGCCTTGCTCAAGTCCAGGTAGATGACATCCGTCGCCCCTCCCATGTCCACCGATGCTGTCACTCCATCATAGAAGGCCACCAGATTGGTTAAGCACGACCTTCCCCTGGTGAAGCCGTGCTGGCTGTCTCGGATCACATGCTCATTCCTCATGTGATCAAGCATGTCGTCCACGAGGATCTGTTCCATGATCTTCCCAGGTACAGAGGTGTCGATGGTTTATGGGCTGGTACGGCCCGGTTCCGTGACTAGCGGGGCGGAGGGATTTCGCAAAATCCGCGCCTCCAAAAAGGGAAACAGGGGACCCCAAAATAATTAAAAACAGTGGCACGATCTGAGGAGAAACAAACTAATTTACTAAATATGGTATCGGAATGCAAGATAACACACTACAGTACAATATAATTAGAATTGAAGCTAATTAATCAAATATAATGAGAGAGAGAGATTGCCCAAAAGCTGGGTAGGCCTCACCATAACGCTGAGGTGAGATGTGCAGTCCGTTCGAGCAGCAGGGAGAGAGTCTGACGAAGAAGAGCCCGGTCAGATGACCTACCAAGGCCTTATATCTGTTCCCCCTGAGCAGAAATGGTAACAATACGGCGAACAGGCTTCTGGGGAACGTAGTTCTTCTCTTCTGGGACAGCTACCCAGAACACTTTAACTCCCAGTACCCTACATGATGTTATGATGTGGAATACTGATAACCAAAAATCATAAAACCATGACAAGAGGTGAGACTCACCGGCCTGTATTTCCCTGGGTCCTCCTTGCTCCCTTTCTTATAAATGGGAGTGATGTGACCCTTCCTCCAGTCATCCGGAACCTCACCTGACAGCCACGACTTTTCAAATATGATGGAGAGTGGCTTGGCAACCACCTCAGCCAGCTCCTTCAGAACCCCTGGATGCATGTTATCCAGCCCAATAGACTTGTACGCATTCAGTCTCATGAGGCGGTCTCGGACTTGCTCTGCCCTTACAGTGGGGGGGATTTACTCCCCAGGTCCCCACCTAGAGGTTTAGGGATGCAGGGCTCAGAGACGTGAGAGATATTAGAATCCTGGCTGCCAGCGAAGACCGAGGCAAAGAACTCATTCAGTACCTCAGCCTTAACTTTGTCCGTTGAAGCCAGTTCTCCTTTTACATTTACCAAAGGAGGTACATTCATTTTGGCCTGTCTCTTCTGGTCAATGTACCTGTAGAATGCCTTCATATTGTTTTTAACATCCCTCGCCAAGTTCAGTTCTGCCTGCGCCTTGAGTTTCCTGATCCCACGTCTGCAAGTCCGGATAGCATCCCTTTATTCTTCCCAGGTGACACGCCCTTGTTTCCAGAGCTTGTATGCACCTTTCTTTGCCCTCAGTATGCCCAGCAGGTCCTTGCTGAGCCATGCCGGTTTCCTGCCTCCTCTGCCCTCTTTCTTATTCAGAGGGATGGAGAGCTCTTGTGCTCTCAGAAAGGCATCCTTGAAGAGTAGCCAGCTCTCCTCAACATCTTTGTCTTTAAGGACAGCATTCCAGGGGATCTTGGCCAACAATTCCTTGAACAGCTTAAAGTTCGCTCTTCCAAAGTTCAGGGTCCTGACCCCACTCTTTGCCAGGCCCACATTCCTCGAGATCATGAACTCAACCAGGGAATGGTCACTGCAGCCCAGACTGCCTCCAACCTTAACACCTTTAATGATCTCCTCCACATTGGTGAGCAGCAGGTCTAGCAATGCTTCACCTCTGGTTGGTCTGTCCAATATCCGAACCAGAAAGTTATCATCAATGGATTCCAGGAGCCTCCTGGACCTCTTGCAGCTCGCTGTGTGGTCTTTCCAACAGATATCCGGATGATGGTTGAAGTCCTCCACCAGGACAAGAGCCTGTGAGCACAATGCCTCCCGCATCTGAAGCAAGAAAGCCTCGTCAACAGTCTCCCCTTGATCAGGTGGCCTGTAGTATACCCCTATCACCAGCTGGCCTTTATTAGTCCTGTCTCTAATTCTAACCCACAGGCTCTCAACCTGTTCCTGACTGTTTCTCAGAGGGAGCTCCTCACAGTCTATCCACTCTTTGACATAGGGGGCAACTCCCCCACCCTTCCTACCTTGCCTATCCCTTCTAAAGAGCCGATACCCCTCAATGGTGGTATTCCAGTTATGGGAGTCATCCCACCATGTTTCCGTGATAGCAACAAGGTCATAACTTTCCAAGTGCATCACGGTTTCCAACTCATCCTGCTTATTTCCCAGGTTGTGTGCATTGGTATAAAGGCACTTCAGCTGGGCTTTCTGTCTCACCACCTTTATAGAGGATCTAGGATCCCCTAGAACAGCAGCATCCCCAGCATCCCCCTGCTCTAATCCATCCCTTTGTACTCCACCCTCTTTGCCCATCAAGTTTGGTATGAGCCCTCGAACTACCCACTCTACCCCAGTGGCCCTCATTTTGTCCCCTTCCCCCTTCATACCTAGTTTAAAGACCTTTCAATGAGTCCCACCAGTTCCTGGGCTAGGATCCCCTTACCCTTTGGAGACAGGCTACTTCCATCTGCAGCCATCATGCCAGGTGCCGAGTAAATTGCCCCATGGTCAAAAAAAACCAAAATTCCTGTGTTTGCACCAACTTCTAAGCCATTTATTTATGATGTGGGTTTTTTGGATCCTCTCAGTATCCTTCCCTGCCACTGAAGGTATAGAAGAAAAAACCACCCGCACACCTGCTCCTTCAACTACCCGCCCCAGTCCCCTGAAGTCTTTCTTGATAGTCCTCAGGCTTTTCTCAGCGACTTCATCACTGCCAGCCTGAACTATCAATAAGGGGTAATAATCAGAAGGGTGAATCAGTCCAGGAAGTTTCCTAGAAATGTCCCTGACCCGTGCCCCAGGGAGGCAGCACACCTCCCTAGGGGTAGGGTCAGGCCGACATATAAGGCCTTCCGTTCCTCTCAGCAGGGAGTCACCTATGACAACCACCCTTCTGTCCTTCTGGGCAGAGGCAGTCTTGAGGCGTGGGGTCGACCGCTTCACCCGAGGCAACCTCACAGGTGGACCTCCCTCCACACCCTCACTCACCTCTCCCTCGAGTTTCAGGGCCTCAAACCTATTTTGCAGAGGCACCTGGGGAGCCGAGGATGGTTGGGATGGGGGATGCCCACTTTGCCAAGCCGGTATCCGTTTCCACTTCTCCTCCTCTCTCAAATTGCCTCGCTCTGCTCAGCAATGACAGGGCAGGGGGTCCGCCACTGTCTGGTGAATATCACCTGGATGCCTTTCGTGGAGAGAGTTACACTGCTTTTGCCACTGCCCCACACCCCCCAATTCCTCACTGTTGTTGCTAGGAGTAGGAGAGGACAGGTGGCTCACTGCAGCAGGAACACAGTCTGCCTGTCAGTTCCCCTCTACCACCTGTTTGCAAGGCGGCAGGGGGTGACATGCTCCATGTGGAGCCTCAGCTGCGTGCTAAGATCTTGGGGCTGATAGGGACTGGCACCACCAATCAGTCTCCCTCTCACATTCCTTTATGGTCCTCAGCCTCTCCACCTCCTCCTTCAGGTCGACCACAAGGCTGAGTAAGTCATTTAGCTGGTCACATCTTACAGAAGTGCTGCCTCCATCGCCTGGCACTCATCAAAGCCAGTGACCTGCGCACTAGCATTTTGTTCTGGGACCTCTGTCTGGGTCTCCACATTTTTCATGGCAGTAGCTTTCCACCGGGGTGCAGCCATGGCAAACCAGCAGACTCACTAGCACAATTAGAATAGCCTTAATGGGGTGTGACTGATCAGCCCCACCTTGCTGCTGGTAGTGCTGGCTCTGCCCTCGCCCCTTTACCAGGTCGTTAACAGGTGCCCCTGCACTTATCACTCACTTCACAGTAATAACAACCCTCCTCACTGTGTAGTCCTATGAATGGGTGGCTTATGGTTTCTCCTCGTTAAAACAGCCCACATGATTCACACACCCCAACTCCTCCTCTCCAACCTCGAGGCTTTTTCTAGGCAGGGGCCATGGATGCAGAGCTGTTGCCCTGGCAATGCCCATGCCAAGTCAGCTGCTCTCGTGAGAGTTGCCGGGCTGCTCTGCTGTCTCGGGGATCTCTGGATGAGGGAACCGGCCAAAACCCCCCTGTATATTGTGATCACTCGCGAGGAAAGGGAAGGGAAGGGAAATGGCAGTGCATTGAAGTGGAGAGAAATGGATTGAAAGAGCCTGAAATGAAAGTGGTTTGTATATCAGTGGAGAGAAATGAAATGAAGTGAAATGGAAATAGTGGTGTGGATTGCAGTGGAACTTAATGGAATGAACTGAATTGTTTTGTAATGGAATGGAATGAAAGGAAATAGCAATGTGGTATGAATTAGAGAGAAAATGAATGAAATGAAATAGTGGCATGGATTGCAATGGAGGGAAATGAAATGAAGTGCTATGAAATGAAATGAAATGATATGAAATGGAATGAAATGAAATGATATGAATTGATCTAAAATGAAATGAAATAGTGTCATGGATTCCTGTTTAGAGAACTGAAATGTAATGTAATGTAATAAAAAGGGAAGGCAAGGCAAGGAAAGGAAATTGGCAGTGCATTGCAGAGGAGAGAAAAGGATTGAAAGAGCCTAAAATGAAAGTGGTTTGTATGTCAGTGGAGAGAGATGTAATGAAGTGAAATGAAATAGTGATGTGGACTGCAGTGGAGCTAAATGGAAGGAATAGAAATGATTTGTAATAGATTGGAATGAAATGAAATAGTAATGTGTTATGAATTAGTGAGAAATGAAATGAATGTGGTGTGGATTACAGTGGAGAAAAAAGGAACTAAATGAAATGAAATGCAAAGAAATGAAATGAAATCAAATGAAATAGTGCGGTGGATTCCAGTTTAGGGAAATGAAATGTAATTTAATGTAATGTAATAAAAAGGAAAGGAAGGGAAAGGAAAGGAAAGAAATGGAGAAGGAAGGGAAAGGCAAGGCATTGCAAGGGAAGGGAAGGCAAAGCAAGGCAAGGAAATGCAAGGAAAGGAAAGGCAAGGCAAGGTAAGGAAAAGAAAGGAAAGGAAAATTGCAGTGCATTGCAGAGGAGAAAAATGAATTGAGAGAGCCTGAAATGAAAGTGGTTTGTATATAAGAGGAGAGAAAAGAAATGAAATGCAATGAAATAGTGGCGTGGATTGCAATGGAGAGAAATGAATTGAAGAGATATGAAATATCCCACCCGGCTGGGGTGGGAAGGCTCCTTGGGGAGCTCCCACAAAGGGGACCTTTAAGTCGTACGTGAGGTAAGGGGACAGGATATAGTGGGTATCCTGTCAAATGGTTATCTGGGTTCTCCTGGTTGTGATAGCAGGAGTTTTAGGTTGTATAATTAATTGTTATTACCATCTGTTGTAAATGTTCGGTACCATGTATCTGAATCAATACCATCAAAATACTTGAGATATCCTCTGAGGAAATTAGAACTAAGAAATTTCAAACTCGTATTTTGATTAAGCCAGCATTGTGTGAATGTGGTGTGAGTGAGACATAGCTAAGCTACGGAGCGAGAGCAGAGTCCCAACGGACGAAGCGAAAAGTTGTTCTTTGTGTTATTTGTCCGCCTATATGTGTTTTTCTGTTTGTATCAAGTTTATAGATTGGGACAGTGATGGGAATTTATACTTTATAGATTGGGAAGAGGGGCCTGAGGAAAGGTGTGCGTTCCACCTGGAAAACGAGTGTTGCCCCGTTTATATTATGTGTTGTCTAGCGTGTGAAGAAATATATCGGGGTCGATGGTGCCACTCATGTCCTGAGTGTCACTACGATTGGTGGACGGAACACTGGGGGTTGTTTTAGGGAAATTTATATGGTATTAGGGGTGTTTATGGAAACTGAAGAAGTGTATTGTTTGATTTGTGGGTTTTGAAGGGAATGGGACAAACTGTTTTGATGTGGAAGTGTAACTGAGGGTACAAATAGTGGAATAGTGTAAAAAAGGGTTAAAGAGAAAGTGAGTTTACCTGCGCTGGCATGAGAGCAACAAGCCCCGCACCATTCCCCCGCGAGCAGAACTCTCGGAGCGAGAGAGAGAGCCGGGGCCGGAGACTGCTGCTGTAAACAGCCTTACTTGTAAGGGGGGGGATAGGGCACTGTAAGTGAGAATAGTCTTCATCTGCAGAGATCTAGGAAACCCGAAATCCCAGTGTCAGCACTGGAAGCCTCTGGAGAGGAGGAGGTGAAACTGAAATATAATGTTATTAGTTTACATAATGATGAGAGTTTGGAAAGTGAAAAAGTTTGGGAGAGACACAGGCTGAGATGAGCAGAGTGTAACAGGGATGTCAGGACCAAGGAGAGGTGAGCAATATAAAATAGCAGCAGCTGTTACTGTTGCGGCGCTAGGGTAGGGCCATAGGACCCAGAGGTCCTCTCAGAAAGAGGTAAGGGGGGGCTGGAAGGGCGCAGAAGGGTTCCGCCCCCATTGAACAGAAAAGCAGTTAGTGCAGAAAGCTGCACTAGATTTGGTAACAGATGCAATAACAGTTAAGGGTGAAGAAAATCAAGCTAAGGAAGGAATTGCAGCTAAGTGTGGAATTGGTAGTAAACTCTGGAGCAACTTATTCGGTGTTAAATACTTCTCTAACTCCAGTAAGTGATGAATTTGTAACCGTAAGGGAAATCACTGGCCAAAAGTGAAAAGGCTTACTTTCTTAAGCCTTTACAATTTAGTATAGGTAAACAGGAATACACAAATTTTTGTACGTGCCAAATTCACCAAAGCCTTTGCTAAGGCAAGATTTACTAGAACAACTGGAAGTTGAAATAAAGTTTAAAGGAAAATTAGAGTCTAGGGTAAAAGAAGAACAGTTAATAGAGGTGCTTTGTTTAGCATTGATCACTACCCCTGCTGGGACTGGTCAGATGAAGTAAGTGATCAAGTTTATCCTGGGGTGTGGGTGGTAGAAACCCAAGGAAGAGCTAAGAATGCAGCACCAATGGCATTCAGAATAAAGCAGGGAGCTCAGCTGGTTCAAATTAAACAGTACTCCCTCAAATTCAAAGACAGGAAAGGGATACAACCAATAATTGACCAATTTATGAAACACGGTTTGTTGATAGAATGTGAATCAAAATATATCACATTGATATTACCAGTAAAAAAGCCTGACGGGAGTTACCGGGTGGTACAAGATCTGAGAGCATTTAACAAAATAGTAGAGGATTTGTATCCTTTAGTAGCCAATCAGTATACCTTGCTCACCAAATTATCCACTGAACTAATATGGTTTACCATCCTGGATTTAAAGGATGCCTTTTTCTGCTTGCCGCTGGCCGCAGAAAGCCAGCAATTATTTGCCTTTGAATGGGAAAACCCCAGCACAGGATGAAAATCACAGCTTACCTGGACTGTACTCCCACAAGGATTTAAGAATAGTCCTACGATATTTGGGAACCAATTAGCCAAAGACCTGGAGCAGTGGGAGCGTCCACCCAATGAAGGGGTACTATTACAGTATGTGGATGATCTCTTAATAGCTACAGAAACAAAGGAAGAGTGTCTGAAGTGGACAATCAGTTTACTAAATTTCCTCGGGCTTAACAGGTATCGAGTCTCTCCACAGAAAGCACAAGTTGCTCAACAGCAAGTGACGTATTTGGGATACGAGATTGCTGCAGGGATGCGAACGCTGGGAGCTGCTCGAAAGGAGGCAATTTGCCAAACTCCTGAGCCACGCACACCCAAGGAGCTTTGGACGTTCCTCGGAATGACGGGATGGTGCCGTTTATGAATACCCAACTACGGAATGATGGTAAAACCGCTCTACACGATGTTAAAATCCTGCTCAAAGGACTTAGCTTGGGATGGGGAGGCCAAAAGGGTGTTCCAGCAGTTGAAACAGGAATTGATGAAAGCCCCAGCCTTGGGACTCCCAGATGTCACTAAGCCCTTTCTACTGTTCTCCTATGAAAAACAGGGAATAGCCTTGGGAGTTTTGGCCCAGAGCCTTGGGCCATACTGGAGGGCAGCGGCTTACTTCTCTAAACAACTTGATGAAGTAAGCAAAGGGTGGCCTGGATGTCTAAGGGCTGTAGCTGCCCTGGTAATTAACATCCAAGAGGCATGAAAGTGCACAATGGGAGAGAAGATAACTGTATTGGTATCCCACACAGTCTCTACAGTGTTAGAAGCAAAAGGGGGACATTGGCTTTCCCCTCAGAGATTTTTAAAATACCAAGCTATTCTAGTGGAACAAGATGATGTAGAAATAACAATAACAAACATTATAAACCCTGCTGCCTTTCTTAGTGGAGCTACGGGCAAGCCCGTATCCCACGACTGTTTAGAGACTATTGAAGCTGTATATTCTAGTCGTTCGGACCTAAAAGAGGAACCATTGGAGGATGCTGAAGATACCTGGTATACAGATGGAAGCAGTTATGTTCGACAAGGAGTCCGCAAAGCAGGATATGCAATAACAACTATTGATGATGTGGTGGTAGTCAAAGCCCTACTGCCGAACACCTCAGCTGAGATAATAGCCCTGACAAGGGCTTTGGAATTGGCAAAAGGGAAAAGGATAAATATATGGACTGATTCAAAATATGCCTTTAGCATTGTCCATGCTCATGGGGCAATATGGAAAGAAAGAGGACTGTTATCAGCCCAAGGGAAAGGGATTAAACACGCCAAGGAAATACTCAGACTTTTGGAGGCAGTGCAGCAACCAGAAAAGGTTGCAATCATGCACTGTCGTTTGCATCAAAACGTAACAATGTTGAAGAAATGGGAAATGCACTGGCCAACCGAGAAGCAAAACGAGAGGCAGAGGGTGAGGTAGTGGAGGGTTCCTTGATTCCAGATGGTAAAATTCAGGTGGATGGAGAGCCAAGGTACTCAAAAGAGGATTGGAATCTGATAAATGATTTAGAAGGACAGGTGTCGACGGTTTACGGGCTGGTTCGGCCTGGTTCCGTGACTAGCGGAAAAATCCGCACCTCCAGAAAAGGGAAACAGGGGACCCCAAAATAATTAAAAGCAGTGGCAACGATCTGAGGAGAAACAAACTAATTTACTAAATATGGTATCGGAATGCAAGATAACACACTATAATACAATATAATTAGAATTGAAGCTAATAAATCAAATATAATGAGAGAGAGAGATTGTCCGAAAGCTGGGTAGGCCTCACCATAACGCTGAGGTGAGATGCGCAGTCCGGTCGAGCAGCAGGGAGAGAGCCTTATGAAGAAGAGCTGGTCAGATGACCTACCAAGGCCTTATATCTGTTCCCCCTGAGCAGAAATGATAACAGCACAGCAAACAGACTTCTGGGGAACGTAGTTGTTCTTCTCTTCTGGGACAGGTACCCGGAACACTTTAACTCCCAGTGCACTGCATGATGTTATGATATGGAATACTGATAACCAATGTCATCATAAAACCATGACAACAGGTAAAAGAGGAAGGATGAGCTATTACACCACAAGGGAAAGTAGTCATCAGGGCAGCCATATTATGGGCCGTGGTGATGGCTGAACATAGGAAGACCCACTGGGGAGTAGAAACATTATATAAATATCTTGTTCAACGAGTAATAGCCCAAAATTTGTATACTACTATTAGACAAGTGACCCAACAACGTGAAGTCTGTCTAAAAAATAATCCTAGAACAGGTCACAAGGTTCAGTTGGGGCAAATAGGGAAGACATAGGAGAGGAGAGGAGAGGGAAGGAATGAAAAGGAAAGAAAATGAAAGGGAAGGAAAGGGAAGGAACGGAAAGGAAAGGAAAAGAAAGGAACGGGAAAGGAAAGGGAGTATATAGGAAAGGTGGGCAATGGAGAGCAGGGGAGCGGAGGGGAGAAGAGAGGAGAGGAGGGGATGGAGAGGAGAGGACGGGAGAGGAAGGGAGGGGAGGGTAGAGGAGGGGGGAGAAGGGGAGAGGAGGGGAGAGGAGAGGCAAAGAAAGCAATGGAGAGGAGAGGAGAGGAAAGGAACGGGAAAGGAAAGGGAGTATATAGGAAAGGTGAGCAAACAAAAGCAGGGGAGTGGAGGGGAGAAGAGAGGAGAGGAAAGGAACGGGAAAGGAAAGGGAGTATATCGGAAAGGTGTGCAAACAAAAGCAGGGGAGTGGAGGGGAGAGGAGAGGAGAGGAAAGGAAAGGAACGGGAAAGGAAAGGGAGTATATAGGAAAGGTGAGCAAAGGAAAGCAGGGGAGTGGAGGGGAGAAGAGAGGAGAGGAGAGGAAAGGAACNTTTTTTTAGGACCATCTCCCTACCCTTTTCCCTTGTTTCCCTTTTCCCTTTCCCAGGGCATGGGTCCGTGTGTCCCTCTGCCCCGCTAGTCACAGAACTGGGCCGAACCATCCCGTAAACGGTTGACATGTTTGTCCTCAAAATGTGAATTTTTTACACCAAAAATGCAACGTCTGGACCCAAATCTGTCATTTTTTTACCACAAAAATGTGAAGTTTGCACCCCAAAATGAATATTTGACCCAAATAATGCAAAGTTTGACCTAAAGAATGCAGTTTGACCCCAAAATGCTTGGTTTTACCCAAAAAATGTGATTTTTTTAATCTATAAATGTGAGCTGTGACTGCAAAAATGCAATTTTATTGACCCAAAACTGTGAAAATTTGACCCAAAAAATGTGATGTTTGACCCCCAAAATGTGAACTCTGACCCCAAAAAGTGAATTTTGGTCCCAAAACTGTGAATTTTGGACGACAGATGTAAATTCTGATCTCGTAATTGTGACCTCTGACTCCAAAAAACCACTCAAATGCTAAGAAATGGTTCCTTCCCAAAAAACAACAATTTTGACCCCAAATCACAAATTTTGTCCACAAAATTGTGAATTTCTGTCCCAAAATTGTGAAGATTGACCCCCAAAAATGTGAAGTTTAACCCAAAAATGTGAACTCTGACCCCCAAAATGCAGATTTTTGTCCCAAAGTTTTGAATTTTTGATCCCAAACAAGCAAATGTTTGACTCAAAAATGTGAAGTTTGGCCCAAAAATGTGAATTTTTGAACCAAAATATGAGAATTTTGGACCCAAATTTGAGATTTTTTTTTCTCAGAATTTGAGTATTTGACTCAAAAACTTTTATAAACAAAAAAAAAATTGTGGTCCTACAGAAAGACAATTGGAATTCCCATGAGGAAAACCTGTGATTTTATGGTAGAACCATCTCATCAAATAAAACAAACATCTCGTGAATTCGTCCCAAAACCTCCCAGAGAAAAATGAAATCCTCCCAAAAAATCGATAAAAAATGGGGCAAAAAAAGCAGAAATTTGGTAAAAAAAAAATGGGTGGAAATGGGGTGAAAAAAAAGGACAGTTACCAGGTGTCGCCATTGGTGATGACGAGCACTCGGCACAGCATTTGCACGGAGTTGAGCCACACCACTGAGTTCTTCTCGGTGGCACTCAACAGTTGTCTGGTGACAGGGAAGGAAACGACTTGGAGAGCACTGGGGATGGCGGAGATTAAGATGACATTGTCCAGGACAGGACACAGTGTTGTTTTCTGGGGCGAAAAATGGGGATTTTGGTAAAAAAAAAATTGAGGAAAAATGTTTTTATGGGGAAGAAATTGGGAAAAAAATGTGGGTTTTTTGGAAAAGTTGGGGTTTTGCAGGGAAAAATTGTTTTGGGGGGGGATTTGGGTTTTTTTGGGAGGATTTTCGTTTTTCTTGGGAAAATAGTTTTTTTGAGGAAAGTTGAGGATATTGGGGGAAAATAGGGGATTTTTTGCAAAAAAATGGGAGAAAAATGGGGAAAATTTGGGATTTTTGGCGGGGTTTGGTGGCTTTTTTTGTAGACAGAACCGGCGTGGAGAGCGCTGGGAACAGTGGAGAGTAAGGCAACACCATCTGGGACGGGACTGAGTGCTGTTTTGGGCAAAAAAAACCCGGGATTTTGTTAAAAAAAATGGGAAAAAATACAGGTTTTTTTGGAAAAAAATTAAATTGGAAAAAATAGGGTTTTTTTGGTTTTTTTTGGGGGGGGGTAGGGAGAAAAAATGGGTTTTCAGGGGAAAAACTGGGGATTTTTGTGAGTTTTTGGGGTTTGTGGGGTTTTCTGGTTTTTTGGGGGAAAATTTGTTTAGGATTTTTAGAATTTTAATGGAAGAATTGGGTTTTTTTGGAGGATTTTGGGGGAAAATTGGTGTTTGGGGGAAAAACTGGGGATTTTTTGGGATGGAATTTGGAGAAAAATTTGGGAAAATTGTTTTTTTGGGGGCCAAAACTTGGACTTTTGGGGATTTCTGGGAAAAAAAAAAGAAGATTCTTGGTGTCTTTTTTTTGGAAAGAAATGTTTTTTTGTGGAAAATATGGGAATTCGTGGTGGGTTTTTTTGAAACTTAGCTTTTTTGGGAAAAAATGGGGATTTTGGGGAAAAATTGGGAGTTTTGGGGTGTTTTATTGGGAAGAAATGGGATTTTCTGGAGGATTTTTGGAAAA
>JACDJE010000865.1:33665-53756 GCA_016647715.1 Pavo muticus
AGGAAAGGAACGGGAAAGGAAAGGGAGTATATAGGAAAGGTGAGCAAAGGAAAGCAGGGGAGTGGAGGGGAGAAGAGAGGAGAGGAGAGGAAAGGAACGGGAAAGGAAAGGGAGTATATCGGAAAGGTGTGCAAAGGAGAGCAGGGGAGTGGAGGGGAGAGGAGAGGAAAGGAAAAGAAAGGAAAGGAAAGGGAATGCTCCCCATTATTCAGAAAATCCACACTTATATAGAGAAAGCAGTGGGCTAAAAGTACGCACCCCGCATACAGCTTATATAGTGAGCTAAAAATTACACCGCTTATCTAGCAAATAGTGGGCGAGTACAATTCTATGATTGGTGTATAGAGAAAAACAATTATAAATCACTCTTGCAGTTTTCAGGAACTTTCTCACTGTTGGCTGCCAGCTCCCCGTTTTTCACCCCTCTCTTGAACACTCCAAGGTCGCCGACCCCTGCAGCCTGGATTACTCAGTTGTAGCAAATTATATCCCTTGTTGTCCAAATATTCTACAACAATTCCCCCTTTTTCTTTTTGTTCACGAACTACTACCATACTATAAAATAATAACACTAATTATATTAATAACATAATCATTATAACTTAATCAAGGCCTTGATTAACAATACTCTAAACGTGGAAAAAGAGACAAGGCAAACATAGCATAATGACAAGAAATACTGTTAACCTACTGAAAAGAACAAACACGTTTGGCCTGCAGCCCAAGTTTCTGCAACCTGGAAATAAATCCCTGAGGGTCCCATTCTGTGTTAATCTGTACCTGTTTAGGAAAGAGTCTTCAACTTTTGTATGTTCTGATATATTGATTTTGAATGACCACTAAAATTTGTACAACAAATGCTTTCAGAGTGCTCACAACCATGCCTTTGGGCTAATAGAAAATTAATGGCTATACAACTTTATGAAGTTGCATGTCAGATAGAATCAATTATAGTGGGCAAATGTGCTAGAGTATCACTAGGGGCATTATTACTTATTGACCCTTGAGAAACAGCAAATTGCGGAAAAGGAGAGAGAAAGAACATGTTGGCAGTGGATGCGATAGGCAGTGCCAGCAGGGCGTCCCCTGCTTCAAAGTGCACTTTTCCTCTCTCACCCATCACAGATTCTCTCCTGCTTTTATTCCTCTCAGGGTCTGAAGGGTATTTTCCATTTGTACACCGCATCCACATGGCCAGTATGTGATACAGAGCCCAAGTGGAACGCCTGCTTGCAAAACAGGATAAACTACCGAGGTTAGCTCTCTTTAGCGTGCGCCTTTGTTTCAAGTGAAGCATAGTCATATTTTAAAAATCCTGATTAGCGGAATGAAAGAGAGTTAATCATTCTATAATACAGGGTCATCCCTTTGCCTGGGATTCCTTTCCAGGTTTTGTCTTCACAAATCAAGAAAAGGCTAATTGATAAGCTGATAGCATCATAACTGAGCATTACTAATACATTAAAAGAACTATTCCCATAGATTCCAGCATTGGTAGCATCAAATCCTGTTTAATTCACATTCGATCTACTATTAAAATAAAAGAAACACACAACTACCTAGATAATGCCTAATAATTCTGATTCTTGAGACTGCATTGATAACATAGGAAAATCACTCACTATATCATACCATTACTAATGTTATTTGCAATACAGCAAGTTACAAAACAATACCAATAAGTAAGAAGCTCACAATCCCAGACATATCAATTTTGCAGAGCAATTTAAAACAACCGTTTCCTTGCTGCAATTTGCTGTTGAATAAGCTCCAAATTCACTGGAGTCAAGAAAAGGCATACCAATTAAACACGTCCTAAATGGGTCAGTAGTTGACGCTAAGGCCAAACAGAATTCTAGAGTATCTGTCACATTAGCCCAAATAACCCATAGATTGGTACGAGGTTCAATCTTGGTCAGGATTGCCATCACCAGCGGAATTACCAGTAGTAAGACAATGACCTTCATCTTTATGACTCGCGGCAGCTTTTACCCAATGAATTGGAATCCAAATAGGACCAGTATCTGTGGAAATACAACAATATCCCCTTCCTGTAAATAACATCAAAGCAGGCCCTCTCCATTGACCTGAAGCAGGATCCCGATACATAACCTGAATCTTTGGTAATGCATTATTCATACCCTGCTTAACAGCCTGATGATGGATAACTATCGGAGGTTCCTCCCTTCCTCCCATTAAACACAAATGATTCAAAACAAACAAGGTTTTTTCAACCGCTTGTCTACATCCTTGATGGTGCTTAGTTTCTGCAGTTGAATTTTTAGCACCTGATGAGATCTTTCAATGATAGCCTGACCAGTCGGTGACTGAGGAATTCCTCTGCTATGTTTCACACCCCAAGACTTACAGAGGTATCTTATCCGTTTACTAATGTAAGCTGGCCCATTATCTGTTTTTTATACACTCAGGCACACCCATAACTGCAAAACATGCCGTAAGATGTTGACAAACATGCAACGGTTTTTCTCCATTTTGTGCCATGGCCCATATCATTCCTGAAAATGTGTCACAACTAACATGAAGATATTTTCGAGATCCAAATGATGGAACATGAGTAACATCCATCTGCCATAACTCTAGGGCCTTCAAACCCCGAGGATTTACCCCAAGGCCAAGACCTGGACCTTGATGGCTACATTGAGGGCATGTTCGTACAATCCCTGTGGCTTCAGACCATGTGAGGTCAAACTGTCTTTTAAGACCTCGAGCATTCTGATGAAACATTTCATGAGACATGCGTGCTCTAGCAAAGTCACTTTCACAAACCACCTGTGCCATACTAACTAATTTATCTGCTCTATCATTTCCTTCACCCAGTCCCACATCAAATAGATGACTTCTGATATGGATAATATAGTAGTCTGCTGTCCTAGCTTTAATGGCATCTTGTAAGTTTAGAAACAATTCTAATAATCATGGCCATTTTGTGCACCTTAATATCGCATCCTCTATTTGGGATACCACATTAGCTACATACAAGGAATCTGTTACAATATTGATTGCCACCCTTGACCATTGCTGCAGTGCCCATACTACTGCTGCCAATTCCAGCGTGTGTAAGGAGTCTCCTGGAACTGCATAAATCACATGATTGTGCCAAACCCCTTGGTCATACCACACACAAACAGCTAATTGCCTTGCAGAACCAGCATCCATATACACTGTCTGCCCCTGGATAGGTAATGGTGATAATTGAGAATCCAATTTCCACTCATAAGCTTGCAATACCTGCCATAAAGGTCCTTTGGGTGTTTTAGTATGAATGATCCCATTATATCCCAACACTGCTTCTTGAAAAGGAACTGAATTCTGTAGATACCCCACATTAGGCTGACCATTTGGTTGTGCCATTATTTGCACAATTACACTCCCTTTTGGTATAAACATTAGAGGATTTAACGTATACCCCATTACCATAATTTCACCCTTAAAGTCCACATCAATTACGCCTTTAATGACAATAAGACCCTTTAACCCTGCAGATGATCGACCCAAAAGTAACCCTCCCAGCTGTAAATTTGACAATGGACCTTGTACCCCTGTGGGAATCAAAGTAACTGTTTTATCAGTTAAGGTGACACTCATTGCCGCTGCCAAGTCCACTCCGAGACTTCCTGCTGTTTCTGGGACTGCTCGGTCGAAAAAATCCATCGGTCTTGTTGCAGCTACTGTTGTCGTCGCGCGGCTGTTCGCGCTGTGTTTCCCGTTTCTTGAGCGTCAGCAGGCTGCAGTTGCATGAGTATCATTCTGACATTTATCACGCCATACCGTGGAAAGACATTTCTTTCTTATATGCCCTGTTTTACCACATCGATAACACACCCAGTTGACATCACTTCCCCTATTATTAAATTCCCCCTTTTTTATCACGATCAGCAAGTCTACGCCACTCACGCTCAAAGAGTAACAATTGCGAAGGGGATAACAATAATTTTGCTACATTCATACAATCATATGGTGCCATCACATCTGCCGAAAAAATCCAACTAATTATTTGTCGAGCCGCCTCAGACCCAATACCATAGTCCGAAACTGTCTTCTTTGCATGCTGTAAAATTTTCCAATCATGTGATCGCCGCGTCGCCGCGGGGCTGCTGGGCCTGAGCGGCGCAGGGGAGGGGCCTTGGGGCGGGGCGGAGGGCGAGAGCACGATGAGTGTCAGGGGCGGAGCCGAGGGCAGGAGCGCGACGAGCGTCAGGGGCAGCGATTTCTCTTCTCCCCGGCCAGGGGCGGGGTCGGAGCCGCGGATCGAATCCGAGCTGCTTTCTGCATCAAGGGGCAGCGGACGGGGTAGGAGGGAGGGCGATGGGAAATAGTTGGAAGAAATTCTTCCTTGTCGAATTTGTTAAAGCCCTTCCATTATTTGGTGCCAAACAGGTAAAAGTTTAGCAGCCGTTCTGTCTTTAGTAATAGAAACCTCCCAGAGTTTTGTGCCAATTTTGTCCCAAAGTTCTCCATCAAGAGAGAACCCAGTTTTCGGAAATTCAGGGACATTTTTGCTTATCCATTTAAGAAAAGTAACTAATGCTGAGGTAGATACAGGCTGATTCTGAAACATTAAAACTAACCGTAATACTTCAAGATTTACTTGTTTCTTCTTCGTTAGAGAACTCCCCATAGTTCCCGACTGCTCACCTTCTGTCCTGCAGAACGGTGCGGGTGCGTGCGAAACAAAATGGGGAGCTGGCAGCTGACAGTGAGAAAGTTCCTGATAACTGCAAGAGTGATTTATAATTGTTTTTCTCTATGCACCAATCATAGAATTGTACTTGCCCCTGCATTCGCTAGATAACGATGTAATTTTTAGCCCACTGTATAAGCTGTATACGATGTGTGTATTTTTAGCCACTGCTTTCACTATATAAGTGTGGATTTTCTGAATAAAGGGGAACATGATGAATTAATCATATTGATATGTGTCATGACTCTGGAACCATCTCCTCGTCACCTCCGGAAAAGGGTATAAGGGGAAAAGGGTAGAGAGTTGGACCCCAAAACAAAACAGTGGCAACGATCTGAGGGGAAACAAACTAATTTACTAAATATGGTATTGGAATGCAAGATAACACACTACAATACAATATAATTAGAATTGAAGGTAATAAATCAAGTATAATGAGAGAAAGAGTGTCCAGAAGGAACGAAAGGCCTTACGCTAGTGCTGAGGTGATGCATGCGGTAGGGATGAGCAGTAGGGAAGAGAGCTCTACTATCGGAAAGCAAAAAAGGGACGTCAGGTGACCTTGCCAGGGGTTATGTCTCCTCTCTTTACGCAAAGTCCTCTGGGGTATGTAGTTCTTCTCCTCTTCTGGGACAGATACCCGGAACTGGAGCATTAGCTCTTTAACTCCCAGTGCACTACATGATGTTATGATGTGGAATACTGATAATCAAAAATCATAAAACCACGACAAAGAGGTTTAGGAAAAATCTTAGTAGCATGGGGACCCCCGGTGTCATGGGATTTCACTCTTGAACACCTGTGGAATCCCGAGAAACTAAGCGAGCATTTGAGTCAGGGATGGTGAGGCTTAGGCAGATCTAGTGAGGTAAGGCTTATTTGGGGCTTGGCTTGTGCTTACTGAGCTCAATATAATAGTATTCTGGAGAAAGAGAGCTTCCGAGCAAAGGTTCAAGCCAAAAGGGGAAGTCTCCAAGTCAAAACTGATCAGTCACAGGAGACACCAGTATCAATGTCAGTTGTCCCTGTGGAAGGCCAGAAATGGAAATGGGTGTCCTTGCATCTAGAACGGAAAAAAGAAGAAGTGAAGGAGGTAGAGGGGCGAGGGGCCCTCCTCAAAACCACCATCATTGAGAAAGGCAACAGGAAAAACTAAGAGACATGGAGAGGAGAGTGAGGAGGAGGGAGTCGCTGTTACCACTATTCGTCGACCTCTGAAGATGACTGAAATCCAAGGCTCAAGAAAGGAGTTCACACGGTGTCTGAACTGAACTATTGTCACCTGGTTGCTTCGCTGTTGGGACAACGGGGCCAGTAGAGTGTCTCTAGATGGTAACAAAGCTCAACAACTAGAAGGCATCACCAGAGACTCAGCTATTGACAGAGGAAGTAGTAGATGTTTGGACAGAGCTGCCACCCTCTGGGAATGAGATTTAACAGCCTCTAAGAGATGATTCTTTTGCATCATTGTCTCAAAGCTTGCTGAGGAACACTGATGGACAAGTCCTGGGCAAGGGAAGTCCTTTGTCTGAAGGACACAAATGGACAAGTCCAGGCAAGTCCTGGGCAAAGGTTGAGAAATTCTTTGTCTGAGGGGCACAGATGGACAAGCAGCTGTCTGTTTTGCCTGGCCTGTCAGAAGATCCGTCTGTTGTGGGGTTGCTACGAGTAAAAGAGCAACAGGTACCGATTGCCACAAAAACGGTGCACAGACGGCAGTACCACACCAACAGGGATTCCTTGCTCCCCATTCACAAGTTAATTCATCAACTAGAGAGTCAGGGAGTGATCAGCAAAACTCACTCACCTTTTAACAGTCCCATATGGCCAGTGCGTAAAGCCGGTGGAGAATGGAGGCTGATGGTAGACTACCGTGGCCTGAATGAAGTCACACCCCCACTGAGTGCTGCTGTGCTGGACATGTTAGATCTCCAATATGAACTGGCGTCAAAAGCAGCCAAGTTGTATGCCACCACTGACATTGCTAACGCCTTCTTTTCCATTCCTTTGGCTACAGAATGCAGGACCCAGTTTGCTTTCACTGGGAGGGGCGTTCAGTATACCTGGAATAGTTTGCCTCAGGGGCGGAAGCACAGCCCGACCATTTGCCATGGGTTGATCCAAAACACACTGAAACAGGGTGGTGCTCCCGAGCACCTGCAGTACATTGATGATATTGTTGCGTGGGGCAGTATAGCAGAAGAAGTTTTCAAGAAAGGAGAGCAAATAATCCAAATTCTTCTGCGTGCTGGTTTTGCTATTAAGCGAAGCAAAGTGAAAGGACCTGCCTAGGAAATTAAGTTTCTAGGTATAAAATGGCAATATAGATGTCGTCACATCCCAGCAGACGTGATCAACAAAATCACTGCTCTGTCTCCACCCTCTAGCAAGAAAGAGACACAATCTTTTCTGGGTGTAGTGGGCATTTGGAGAATGCATGTTCCAAACTGTAGCCTCATTGTAAGCCCCCTTTATCAGGTGACGTGGAAGAAGAATAGTTTTACATGGGGCCCAGAGCAGCAGCAGGCTTTTGAGCAAATTAAACAGGAGAGAGCCTGTGCCATGGTCCTGGGGCCAGTACGGATGGGACAAGATGTAAGGAACATCGTCTACACTGCTGCTGGAGAGAAAGGTCCCACTTGGAGTCTGTGGTAAAGAGCCTCAGGAGAGACCCGAGACTGACCCCTGGGATTCTGGAATCTGGAGTATGGGGGCCCCAAGAGTGCTACACACCATCTGAAAAGGAGATCTTAGCTGCATATGAGGGGGTTTGGGCCGCCTCCAAAGTAATGGGTACTGAAAAGCAGCTCCTTCTGGCACCTTGACTGCCAGTGCTGAACTGGATGTTTAAAGGAAAGGTTCCCTCTACCCATCATGCTACTGATGCCACTTGGAGTAAGTGGATTGCATTGATTACGCAATGAGCTCGGATGGGGAACCTCAGTTGTCCAGGAATCTTAGAGGCGATTATGGACTGGCCTGCAGGCAAAGTTTCGAACATCACCAGGGAAAGAGGTTTTGCATGCTAAAGAAGCCCACCATACAATGAATTACCAGAAATTGAAAAGAAATTTGCCCTGTTCACAGATGGATCGTGTCGTATTGTGGGGAAGCATCGCAGATGGAAATCTGCTGTGTGGAGTCCCGCACTACAAGTTGCAGAGTCCACTGAAGGGAAAGGAGAATCAAGCCAATTTGCAGAGGTAAAGGCTGTCCAGCTGGCCTTAGATGTTGCTGAACGGGAGAGGTGGCCAGTGCTTTATCTTTATACTGACTCATGGATGATGGCAAATGCCTTATGGGGGTGGTTACAGCAGTGGGAAGAAAACAACTGGCAACGGAGGGGTAAACCTATTTGTGCAGCTGAACTGTGGAAAGACATTGCTGACCGAATAAAGAATATGGTTGTAAAGGTGCGTCATATAGATGTTCATGTGCCCAAGAGTCGGACTACTGAAGAACAACAAAACAACCATCAGGTACATTGAGCTGCCAGAATTGAGGTGGCTCAAATAGACTTGGACTGGCAACACAAGGGTGAATTATTTCTAGCTCAGTGGGCCCATGAGACCTCGGGCCATCAAGGAAGGGATGCAACATATAAGTGGGCTAGAGACCGAGGGGTGGACTTGACTATGGACGCTATTGCACAAGTTATTCATGACTGTGACACATGCGCCATAATTAAACAAGCCAAGAGGATGAAACCTCTTTGGGGGGAAGGGCGATGGCAGAAGTATAAATATGGGGAGGCGTGGCAGGTTGATTATATCACCTTGCCACGATCTCGCAATGGCAAGTGTTATGTGCTTACCATGGTGGAGGCAACCACTGGGTGGTTTGAAACATATACAGTACCCCATGCTACCGCCCGAAACACCATATTAGGTCTCGAGAAACAAGTCCTGTGGCGACATGACACTCCAGAAAGAATTGAGTCAGATAATGGGACTCATTTCAAAAATTCCCTTGTAAATACTTGGGCCAAAGATCATGGCATTGAGTGGATTTATCATACCCCCTATCATGCACCAGCCTCTGGTAAAATCGAATGATACAATGGGTTGTTAAAAACCATGTTGAAAGCAATGGGTGACAGAACGTTTAAGCACTGGGAGAAGCATTTGGCAGAAGCCACCTGGTTTCTCAACTCTCAAGGATCTCTCAATTGTGTGGGCCTGCTGTTCCAATGTCACGGTCACAGATAGATCTAGAGATAACTCCACGACAATCTTTGACTCAAAATGGTTTTTGAACTGAAGTGGAGAACTTTGGCCCCAATTATGTGAATTTTTGACCCAGAAAAGGCAACATTTGACTTCCAAAATGAAAATCTTTTACCCAGAATTGTAGTTTGACCCCCAAAATGTCACTTTTTGCCCAGAAATTGCCATGTTTGTCCCAATAATGTGATGTTTTGATCTCAATAATGCAAATTTTGGACGTAAAATTATGACATTTTGTCATGGTTTTATGATTTTTTGGTTATCGGTATTCCGCATCATAACATCATGTAGTGCCCTGGATTTAAAGAGTTAATGCTCCAGTTCCGTGGATCGTCAATAGTTCTGGGTATCTGGTTCTCACAAGAGAAGAAGAACTACTTACTACATACCCCAGAGGACTTTGCATTATTTGTGTTTCCGTTTTCCCTTCAGAGCAAAAGGTAAAAACCGTCCACAAATCACTTCCCTCCCTTTTTGGTCATCTGGCTCGTCTCTGTTGCAGGTGCCATCTCATCACCACATTAGAGTAAGACCTTCAGCTTTCGGACACTCTTTCCCATTATGTTTGATTTATTAGCTCCAATTCTAATTATATTGTATTATGTTGTATTAAAGTGTGTTATCTTGCATTCTGTTATCTTATTTAGTAAATTAGTTTGTTTCTCCTCAAATTGTTNAAAGGAGAGCAGGGGAGTGGAGGGGAGAGGAGAGGAAAGGAAAAGAAAGGAAAGGAAAGGGAATGCTCCCCATTATTCAGAAAATCCACACTTATATAGAGAAAGCAGTGGGCTAAAAGTACGCACCCCGCATACAGCTTATATAGTGAGCTAAAAATTACACCGCTTATCTAGCAAATAGTGGGCGAGTACAATTCTATGATTGGTGTATAGAGAAAAACAATTATAAATCACTCTTGCAGTTTTCAGGAACTTTCTCACTGTTGGCTGCCAGCTCCCCGTTTTTCACCCCTCTCTTGAACACTCCAAGGTCGCCGACCCCTGCAGCCTGGATTACTCAGTTGTAGCAAATTATATCCCTTGTTGTCCAAATATTCTACAACAATTCCCCCTTTTTCTTTTTGTTCACGAACTACTACCATACTATAAAATAATAACACTAATTATATTAATAACATAATCATTATAACTTAATCAAGGCCTTGATTAACAATACTCTAAACGTGGAAAAAGAGACAAGGCAAACATAGCATAATGACAAGAAATACTGTTAACCTACTGAAAAGAACAAACACGTTTGGCCTGCAGCCCAAGTTTCTGCAACCTGGAAATAAATCCCTGAGGGTCCCATTCTGTGTTAATCTGTACCTGTTTAGGAAAGAGTCTTCAACTTTTGTATGTTCTGATATATTGATTTTGAATGACCACTAAAATTTGTACAACAAATGCTTTCAGAGTGCTCACAACCATGTCTTTGAGCTAATAGAAAATTAATGGCTATACAACTTTATGAAGTTGCATGTCAGATAGAATCAATTATAGTGGGCAAATGTGCTAGAGTATCACTAGGGGCATTATTACTAATCGACCCTTAAGAAACAGAAAATTGCGGAAAAGGAGAGAGAAAGAACATGTTGGCAGTGGATGCGATAGGCAGTGCCAGCAGGGCGTCCCCTGCTTCAAAGTGCACTTTTCCTCTCTCACCCATCACAGATTCTCTCCTGCTTTTATTCCTCTCAGGGTCTGAAGGGTATTTTCCATTTGTACACCGCATCCACATGGCCAGTATGTGATACAGAGCCCAAGTGGAACGCCTGCTTGCAAAACAGGATAAACTACCGAGGTTAGCTCTCTTTAGCGTGCGCCTTTGTTTCAAGTGAAGCATAGTCATATTTTAAAAATCCTGATTAGCGGAATGAAAGAGAGTTAATCATTCTATAATACAGGGTCATCCCTTTGCCTGGGATTCCTTTCCAGGTTTTGTCTTCACAAATCAAGAAAAGGCTAATTGATAAGCTGATAGCATCATAACTGAGCATTACTAATACATTAAAAGAACTATTCCCATAGATTCCAGCATTGGTAGCATCAAATCCTGTTTAATTCACATTCGATCTACTATTAAAATAAAAGAAACACACAACTACCTAGATAATGCCTAATAATTCTGATTCTTGAGACTGCATTGATAACATAGGAAAATCACTCACTATATCATACCATTACTAATGTTATTTGCAATACAGCAAGTTACAAAACAATACCAATAAGTAAGAAGCTCACAATCCCAGACATATCAATTTTGCAGAGCAATTTAAAACAACCGTTTCCTTGCTGCAATTTGCTGTTGAATAAGCTCCAAATTCACTGGAGTCAAGAAAAGGCATACCAATTAAACACGTCCTAAATGGGTCAGTAGTTGACGCTAAGGCCAAACAGAATTCTAGAGTATCTGTCACATTAGCCCAAATAACCCATAGATTGGTACGAGGTTCAATCTTGGTCAGGATTGCCATCACCAGCGGAATTACCAGTAGTAAGACAATGACCTTCATCTTTATGACTCGCGGCAGCTTTTACCCAATGAATTGGAATCCAAATAGGACCAGTATCTGTGGAGATACAGCAATATCCCCTTCCTGTAAATAACATCAAAGCAGGCCCTCTCCATTGACCTGAAGCAGGATCCCGATACAAAACCTGAATCTTTGGTAATGCATTATTCATACCCTGCTTAACAGCCTGATGGTGGATAACTATCGGAGGTTCCTCCCTTCCTCCCATTAAACACAAATGATTCAAAACAAACAAGGTTTTTTCAACCGCTTGTCTACATCCTTGATGGTGCTTAGTTTCTGCAGTTGAATTTTTAGCACCTGATGAGATCTTTCAATGATAGCCTNTTTTTGGGGGAGTAAAATTGGGGATTTGGAGGATTTTGTGGGTTTTGTGAAAAAAATGTTTTGGGGGGCAAAAATTGTTATTTTTTTGTGGTTTTTGGGAAAAATCGGGTTTTTTGGGAGGGTGTGGGGAAAATTGCTTTTCTGGGGGGGAACTGAGGTTCTTTTCCGGGATTTTTGAGTAAAATTGGGATTCTTTGGGGAAAAATCGTTTTTTGGGGGGGAAAAAATCGGGGATTTTGGAAAAAAAATGTGGTTTGCAGGGAAAAATTGGGGATTTTTTGGATTTTTTCCCATGTTTTAGGATTTTTTCACTGTTTTGGGGATTTTTTCAACCACTTGGTATTTTTGCTCTCTTTTTTGGAATTTTTACACCGTTTTTTAGGATTTTTTTCATATTTTGGGTTTTTTTTCCCATTTTTGGGGATTTTTTCACCCTTATTTGTGGCATTTTTTTCAGTTTTTAGGATTTTTTTCCCCTTTTTTGTGATTTTTTTCCCATTTGAGGGTATTTTTCCCATTTTTTTGTGATTTTTCCCCCAATTTTTAGGATTATGTTACACAAAAGACCAGTCAATAAATATTTTATAAAATGGTTTAATGGATGCATGCAAGTCTGATACAATCATAAATTCATTGAATTAAAATTATTTGCTGTCATAGACATCTTATAAAAGCATTGTGATTTATATGGATGGATATAGTTACTGTAGGAAGAATTATTTAGACCAAATCAGTGGCACATTAAAGACCCGTTCTTTAAATTCTCTTTCAACAACATTCCAGCAAGAGAAACAACATAGTATAAAAAGTGTACAGCAAAGATTGTTTTTATCATGACCATCAAATTCTACAAACTGTAAATAGAAGGTCAAGTGGTTGAAATGGTCAAAGTCATCATAATTGTAACCAGACAGAAATTACGATAAGAAATGTAATCCAATTATACATTGCTTTCAGTTGTGTATTCTTTTCCAAGAAGACGGAAAATCTTTGACAATTGGAGATGCTGAAAGTAATTTTCTAATTTCAAGACAATCACAGCATTTTCTTTGCAGAAGGTAAACTGTACACCAAGACTCATTTTATGTAAGAGCTGGTTCCAAGAGGAAAAGTGCAACTGCCCTGCACAGATAGCTTAAAAAGCTGCTAGTACAATGATTCACTAAAATATCTTTGATTTTTTGTTGTATAGTTCACACATCACTGGGAATTTGACAGGGTGTTCTATTTTTGGCAAGAGCCAAAAAAACCAAGGTGATACTGGTGTGAGCTGCCATGATAGACATGCAGGATCCATGCAGAATTCAGGTTGCTACATGATGTTATTAGACACTGAATACTGATTTTGTTTTTGTTGAAGCAGTTCTGTAATAGCCAACAGCTTCTTAAGAACATGCTGTAGAAAGAAAAAGTATACAACTCTGCATTAGCAACCAGAGAAAAAACTTTTTTTGAGAAGCATCAACATTTGCCTACCAGACTTGCAATTAAGTAGCTTAAAGTATATATTAACATCCACATCCCAGAACTGCCACAGCAGTCTCTAAATGGAGACCCATTTAGTCTTGCCAACTTAATCAGAAAGTTGAATTGACTGAAGGAAAAGGGAAAAAAAATCAAGAGTTTTATTTACGGAAATGCAGAAGGAGAAATTTCTCCTCTGAAGTAAAAGGAAGTATATTGAGGAAACAGTGCCAAATCTGTAATCATTAAGTACTTCAGATATAGGCCTCATAAAAGAAATTATATTCTTCATTTGTAAGCAACACATATTTAGTACCAAAAGCTTCTACTATCCTGTCTTGCCAGTCAAGACTATTAGTAGCTGTGAATGAATTATGAACTTGAACATGACATTTTGTCCTGATAATGCTAGTAAAGACAGACTACTTAAATAATCTCCTGCACAACACAGTATAATAGCCAAGCATAGCAAAACATATTACTGTGAATAAGTTCATTATAATTAGTAGACCATAGGCAAGTACATTTCATTGTTTCAAAATACTACAAAAGTAATGGTTTCAACTTTTTTCCTCTTAAAAAATAAGTTTTCATAGAAGTTACATAGAAGTTTAATAGTCAGAAAAGAATAGCCATTTATAGTAAGTTTAATTAATAGTTGAAATAGAACTGTCATTTATAGCGTTTGCTTGAGAAGCTTGTTGTTTGTTTATAAATGTAATAAATCAGGAAGCAGAAGCAAAGTAGCGATAGAAAGCGAAGTACAAATTAAGATATTTATCACTCACACTGCTGACCAGAAATACAAAAGAATAATGATATTAAGCAATAACTATGATTTTTGTTAACCTCTGTAGTTTACCTGCATTACACCTCGCTCGTTACTGAGTGTCCGAAGTTCATCTGAATGTGCAACACACATCTCATGCAAGGCTGCCAGATAACGAGATAAGTCAGTTCTAGAATGCTCCGTAGTGTCTGGAAGCTCAGGAACATTCTTTAACAAAAATGATAAGAGCAGTCTTAGAATGGTGAGCACCCAGGAATACAGAAAATTAAATTACAAGTCTTCGGACTAGCCAACAGTTGTTTTGATACTGCAAACAAGTATTGCAATGGTTTTCTTCATAACTAAGTTTTCTTGTCCATGTTATCTAATAGAAATTATGTATTTTCTTCTCTCTACAAGCATCTATTTAATAAAGACATTTGAATTATGGTTACACTTTTCATGTGGAGTGATTACTAAATAAACAACAATTCCTATTCCTACTAGGAGGGTTCTACTAAAAGGTCTGATGTTGCTATGCTACCTCTGAGCTGATCAGAAAGATGGTGAGAATAGACACTCCTATTATATCCGCCTTGCAAATAAAAGGAGGATCCATTCATTAGGTGTGTTTCTTTTTGGTTTTTTTTTTTGTTTTTTTTGTTGTTAAACTGAACATAATGCTAAAACTGAACATAATGCTTTCATTAAAAAAATATCAATTTTTTCACTGTCTGGTCAAAACCACATTACAAATTACACAGAAGAACTGGTTTTAAAATATATTTTAAAAGATTGGTATTTTTGGCAAAAAAAAGCCATAATCTTCAGGGAGAAGCTCAAAAATTAGATATGATATATACAGCAGTGCTAAATTAATATATTTTTTGCTATGCTATGTTGCTATGCAAATTCCAATAGCTTTATTTTTTTTTTTAAAACCACTTACCCCAAGTTCATCTAAGAACATGATCATGCGATGCTTGTTACTCTTGATGAATGGATTTACCCCTTCCATATATGGCTCCTAGCAATTTTAACAAGTATTTATTAGAACAAATCAATTCCAATTTAGTCCTATCTGAAGTGAACACATTGTCACCAGAAACAAGTGAACCACAGAACACGAATGTGTCATCTGGAGTAAATTTATTTTTTCCAAGTGAATTTAGAATGACTGGTGTACAACCAGTCAAAAGATTACAGTTTTGCATTCCAGATGAATTCAAAAATTGCTTATATATACAGTTACATGAAATTTTCAATTTAAGATAAGCTTTTCTTCAATACATAGCTTCATTAAAAAAACTCGCATTTTTAGATGAAACATGGAAATATTTAGGTTGCTCTGAAAGTAATGCCTCATTTATTTCCATGGAAACTACAACAGATACAAAGAGCATACTATCACTATTTGATAGATCAAATTCTAAGTTACAAAACACTATTTTTCAACATAGACACCACCATTAGCTATGCATTTTCAACAGCGATGAACAAGAGCCTGCAAGCCGTCTGTCGCATGGCAACAAAATGTAATGGAATAATGGAGGGAAGGTTCAACCTCTACTGCCATACTACCAACACCTGCCTCTGACATAGTGGGCCAAAGTAATAAAACAGGAGGCATTGCCTCGAAGCAGTCCTTGAAAGTGCCCTCCATCTTATTCTTTCATTAATACTTAAATTCCAAGTTGTGAGTGTCAAACAAGCAGCTTTATAATGGCAGACTGAAGTCTCTTTTTCTTTATTCCTAAGGCAACAAATTTATCATTCAGCCATGTTACGGCTTGGGAACCAGAACAGACCATAGAATCATAGAATCATAGAATCACCAAGGTTGGAAAAGACCTCTAAGAACATCCAGTCCAACCATCCACCTATCACCAATATTTTGCACTAAACCATGTCCCTCAGTACATCATCTAACCTTTTCTTGAACACCTCCAGGGAAGGCATCTCCACCACCTCCCTGGGCAGCCTGTTCCAGTACCCGAGCATTCTCTTGTAGAAGTAGTATTTCTTAACGTCCAATCTGAATCTCCCTTGGTGCAACTTGAGGCCATACCCTCTAGTCCTATTGCTAGTTACATGGGAGAAGAGGCTGACCTCCACCTCACCACAACCTCCCTTCAGGTGGTTGTAGAGAGCGATAAGGTCACCCCTGAACCTTCTCTTCTCCAAACTGAACTGGGCACACTGCTGGCTCATGTTCAGCCAAGCATCAACCAATACCCCCAGGTCTGTTTCCTCTTCACAGTCTTCCAGCCACTCTGCCCTAAGCCTGTAGCATTGCCTGGGGTTGTTGTGGCCAAAGTGCAGCACCCGGCACTTGGTCTTGTTGAACTTCATCCCAATGGTCTCAGCCCAGCTAGATTGACACTTCCAATTTGGTGCCATCTGCAAACCTACTGAGGGTGCACTCAATGCGATTGTGCAACTTTTGCCTACTGCTCACAGAATGCCTTATCTGTCTCTTCCTCCTGGTTAGGCAGTCTATAACAGACTCCCACCAGGATGTCAGCCTTGATGGTCCTCCTCCGGATCCTTACCCATAGAGATTCAACCTTATCTTTCCCGGTCCCAAGCTCAACAACATCAAAACACTCTCTAACATAGAGAGCCACGCCACTACCCCTCCTTCCTTGCCTCTCCCTTCTGAAGAGCTTTCACATGGTTTTATGATTTTTGTTATCGGTATTCCACATCATAATATCATGTAGAGCACATCATATAGAATTTAAAATTTAATACTCCAGTTATTAAGATCGTCGATAGTTCTAGGTATACCTGACTCAGAAGAGGAGGAGAACTACATAACTCAGAGGACTTTTCATTTCCATTTTCCATTCACAGGGAAAGATAAAACCGTTCACAGGTCAAAAGACATCCCCGTAAACCGCTGACATTTTTGGTGGAGAATGTGGGCATAAGCCGCATTGGCCGGGAAAAGATGTACTTTTAGAATGAATCTCTCTCTACTCTTGGAGAGATTTGTTAGAAAGTTTATCAGTATAGCAGGTGCTGTACAGAAAACAAGGCCTTGAAGTCCAGGCAGACTGCCAATATTCTGGGATATTTGTAAACTTTCTAGGTGCTGCTAGCTTGCTTTGCTAAAGAAAAAAAAATGATTTTGCTTTCTCTCGTAAAACTGTTTCCAGAGGGAGTGATGAATTTTACATAACTTGTGGCTTTTAAATAGTCTCCCAGACTCTCCCTTGAATCCAACAGCATCGAAAATGAGCAACCTGATCAACCAGAGGAGGCACCCGAATTGATGTCAGTTGCTCCTGTAAGAGGATGGAAATTGAAACGAACATTGCCTCGTTTAGAACAGAAGAAAGAGGAGGAGGATAAAATAGAGGAACAAGATACTATAAGAGAAGATGATAAAGCTGAGGAAAAAGATCCAAGGGACTCACCCCTAATGCCAGGGGAGGAGCCCTCAACAAGACCACAGTTGCCGACACCAAGGAGGGCTAAAAGAGAAGAAGGTGAGGAAGACATTGTCACCATTACTACTTGACCTCTGAAAATGACTGAAATTCAAGGTTCAAAAAAAGACTTTTCATGCTACTCAAATGAGCCTTTTGTCACCTGGTTACTCCGATGCTGGGACAATGGGGCCAACAGTGTGTTGCTAGATAGTAGAGAAGCTCGCCAACTGGGTAGCATTGCTAGGGACTCAGCCATTGACAGAGATATCAGTACATGCCAGAATGAGGCCTTCACCCTCTGGAAGCAGATGCTGTTAGCCATAAAGGAAAAATACCCCTTCAAAAACTATCTGATGCCTGAGATAAAGAAAAGGACTGACATGGAAAAACGCATTCAGTGTTACATGACCCCATGTTCATTCCTGATGATCCAAACCAAGAGCGAGATCCTGAGAGAGTCGGGCATACACCAAATATGTGGCGTAAATTCACAAGATTAACACAAGAAAGCTACGCTGGTACATTAGCAGCAATATATGGCAGAGGGCAAAGAATAAGCCTTTTAAATGAACTAATGACTTCAAGATTTTGAGTTACATTTAACCCTTCTATGAGCTTATGTTCCAGTCATTTCAAAAGTAACTGAAAGACTGCATAGAATAGAGAGTAATCAAGAAGATATGATGGAGGAACTGTCTACTGTACTTCATCATGATGAAACAGAAGAACCCGTGGTGGCATCAGATACAGCTGATGGGGATCAGGATTCTCAAAACAGCCTACTGGAGGGGCTGATCAAATTGGTTACCTCCCAGCCTGCATCATCATATCATCATATATCTATACCAATCATCATATGTCCATCATATGTCAATACCAATGCACGCAGCATGGGCAACAAGCAGGAGGAGCTGGAAGCGATTGTGCAGCAGGCTAATTAAGACCTAGTTGCTATTACCGAAACATGGTGGGACCACTCCCATGACTGGAGTGCTGTGATGGATGGCTACAAGCTCTTCAGAAGGGATAGACGAGGAAAGAAGGGTGGTGGTGTGGCCCTTTATATTAAAGACTGTTTTGATGTTGAAGAGCTTGGGGTTGGGAATGATAAAGTTGAGTGTCTATGGGTAAGGATCAGGGGGAAGGCCTGTAGGGGTGACATCTTGGTGGGGGTCTGTTATAGATCAGAATGAAGAGATGGACGAGGCATTCTATGAGCCGCTTGTGGAAATCGCGCGATCGCCAGCACTTGTTCTCATGGAAGACTTCAACTTCCCTGATATATGTTGGAAATATAATACAGCACAGAGGAAGCAGTCCAGGAGGTTTCTAGAGTGCGTGGATGATAGCTTCCTTATGCAGCTGGTAGGAGAGCCTACCAGGGGTGGTGCCCTGCTAGACCTGCTCTTCACTAACAGAGAAGGACTGGTGGGAGATGTGAAGGTTGGGGACTGTCTGGGGCAGACTGACCATGAAATTGTAGAATTCTCTATTCTTGGAGATGTCAGAAGGGTGACTAGCAAAACTGCTATCTTGAACTTCCAGAGGGTGGACTTTGACCTGTTCAGGACGCTTGTTGCAGGGGTCGCTTGGGAGTCGCTCCTGAAGGGTAAAGGGGTCCAGGAAGCCTGGACGCTCCTCAAGATGGTAATCTTAAAGGCACAAGAACAGGCTGTCCCTGAGTGCCGTAAGGTGAGCCGTAGGGTAATAAGACCGGTGTGGATGAACTGGGAACTATTGTTGAGACTCCGGAAGAAAAAGAGAGTCTATGTCCTCATAGACTGGGAATCCCAGACCCTGGAGGTTTCTGAGAGGGTCTGGGGAATGGAAGACCTCCCTTTAGTCCGGGAAGAAGTGGTCCGAGAGCGCCTAGGCAACACCAATGTTCATAAATCCATGAGACCCGATGGGATGCATCCACGGGTGCTGAGGGAGCTGGCAGAGGTGATTGCCAAACTGCTCTCTATCATCTTTGAGAGGTCGTGGAGAATGGGGGAGGTGCCTGAAGACTGGAGGATAGCCAATGTCACTCTGGTCTTCAAAAAGAGCAAGAAGGAGGATCCAGGTAATTACAGGCCAGTCAGCCTCACCTCTATCCCTGGAAAGGTGATGGAACAGCTTGTGCTGGATGCCATCTCCAGACAATTGGATGAAAAGGAGGTTATCAGGAGTAGCCAGCATGGGTTCACCAGGGGGAGGTCGTGCTCGACCAACCTGGTAGCCTTCTATGATGTTGTCACTGGCTGGGTGGATGGGGGGAGAGCAGTGGATGTAGTCTACCTTGATTTCAGCATGGCGTTTGATACTGTCTCCCACGACATCCTTATAACAAAGCTGAGGAAGTGTGGGATAGATGACTGGACAGTGAGGTGGGTTGAGAACTGGCTGACTGGCAGAGCACAGAGGGTCGTCGTTGGTGGTGCAGAGTCCAGTTGGAGAGCTGTAACTAGCGGTGTTCCTCAGGGGTTGGTGCTGGGTCCGGTCTTGTTCAACATCTTCATCAATGACCTTGATGAGGGGATAGTGGCCACCCTCAGCAAGTTTGCTGATGATACGAAGTTGGGAGGATTGGCTGACACACCTGAAGGCTGTGCTGCCATTCAGCGAGACCTGGACAGGCTGGGGAGCTGGGC
>JACDJE010000865.1:62122-109706 GCA_016647715.1 Pavo muticus
AATTACTTAAGTTTCTTTAATAGGGTTTGCAATCTTTGTATGCTTTTGATTTGCCTTCCATGCTCTATAAGATATTTGTAGAATTGTAGAATTGTTTGCAACACACGATATACACTGCTTTTGATAGACATTTAGGGTATCATAGAATTCCCGAAAGATTGTAACTAGTATAGGGCTTAGATAGATGGATTTAGATGTGTGTAAAATTGCGTTCGTGTTGTAACGGGACAATGCTTAATCAAGCTTGGGGGAGAGGGAAATGTTGTATTAGGCGACAGCGAGGCTAAGGGATGTCACGGGATAGTGGCACGATAAGCAAAACTCACTCACCTTTTAACAGCCCCATATGGCCAGTGCGTAAAGCCAGTGGAGAATGGAAGCTGACGGTAGACTACCATGGCCTGAATGAAGTCACACCCCCACTGAGTGCTGCTGAGCCGGATGTGTTAGAACTCCAATATGAACTGGAGTCAAAAGCAGCCAAATGGTATGCCACCATTGACATTGCTAATGCCTTCTTTTCCATTCCTTTGGCCACAGAATGTAGGCCACAGTTTGCTTTCACTGGGAGGGGCGTTCAGTATACCTGGAACCATTTGCCCCACGGGTCGAAACATAGCCCAACAATATGCCATGGGTTGATCCAAACTGTGTTGGAACAGGGCAGTGCTCCCGAGCACCTGCAGTACATTGATGACATTATTGTGTGGGGCAACACAGCAGGGGAAGTTTTTGAGAAAGGAGAGAGAATAATCTAGATGCTTCTGCGAGCTGGCTTTCCTACAAAGTGAAAGAAACTGGAAGGACCTGCCCACAAAATTCAGTTCCTACGTATAAAGTGGCAATATGGACATCATCACATCAGTACGGATGCGATCTACAAAATCACTGCTATGTCTCCACCCACTAGCAAGAGAGAGACACAGTCTATTCTGGGTGTAGTGGGCTTTTGAAGAACGCATGTTCCAAACTATAGCCTCCTTGTAAGCCCCCTTTATCAGGAGATGCGGAAGAAGAATAATTTTACATGGGGCCCAGAGCAGCAGCAGGCTTTTGAGAAAATTAAAAAGGCGATAGCTCGTGCCATGGCCCTGGGGCCTGTGCAGACAGGACAGGATGTAAAGAACATCCTCTACACTGCTGGCAGAGAGAAAGGTCCCACTTGTAGTCTGTGACAAAGAGCCTCAGGAGAGACCTGAGGCCGACCCCTGGGATTCTGGAGTATGGGGGCCCCAAGTGTGCTAAACTCCAACTGAAAAGGAGATCTTAGCCGCATATGAGGGGGTTCGGGTGGCCTCCAAAGTAATGGGTACTGAAAAACAGCTCCTTCTAGCACCTTGACTGCCAGTGCTGAACTGGATGTTTAAAGGAAAGGTTCCCTCCACCCATCATGCTGCTGATGCCGCTTGGAGAAAGTGGATTGTGCTGATTACAGTGGATTGCAGAGGCCACCAAAGGAAAAGGAGAATCAAGCCAATTTGCAGAGGTAAAGGCTGTCCAGCTGGCCTCAGATGTTGCTGAACGAGAGAGGTGGCCAATGCTTTGTCTTTATACTGACTCATGGATAGTGGCAAATGCCTTATGGGGGTGGCTACAGCAGTGGGAACAAAACAAATGGCAACAGAGGAGTGAACCTATTTGGGCAGCTGAACTGTGGAAAGACATTGCTGCCCGAATAAAGGATATGGTTGTAAAGGTGCGTCATGTAGATGCTCATGTGCCCAAGAGTTGGGCTACTGAAGAACAACAAAATAACCATCAGGTACATCGAGCTGCCAGAATTGAGGTGGCTCAAATAGACTTGGACTGGCAACACAAGGGTGAATTATTTCTAGCTCGGTGGGCCCATGAGACCTTGGGTCATCAAGGAAGGGATGCAACATATAAGTGGGCTAGAGACTGAGAGGTGGACTTAACTATGGACACCATTGCACAGGTTATTCATGACTGTGACACATGCGCCACAATTAAACAAGCCAAGAGGATGAAACCTCTTTGGGGGAAAGGGCGATGGCAAAAGTATAAATATGGGGAGGTGTGGCAGGTTGATTATATCACCTTGCCACGATCTCGCAATGGCAAGTGTTATGTGCTTACCATGGTGGAGGCAACCACTGGGTGCCTTGAAACATATGCAGTACCCCATGCTACTGCCCGAAACACCATATTGGGTCTGGAGAAACAAGTCCTGTGGCGACATGGCACTCCAGAAAGAATTGAGTCAGATAATGGGACTCATTTCAAAAATTCCCTTGTAAATACTTGGGCCAAAGATCATGGCATTGAGTGGATTTATCATATCCCTTATCATGTACCAGCTTCTGGTAAAATCGAATGATACACTGGGTTGTTAAAAACCATGTTGAAAGCAATGGGCGGCGGAACATTTAAGCACTGGGAGAAGCATTTGGCAGAAGCCACCTGGTTGGTCAATACTCAAGGATCTATCAATCGCAATGGTCCTGCCCAACACAGCTCTCTACGTACTTTCAAGAGAGATAAGGTCCCTGTAGTACATGTAAAGAACATGTTGGGAAAAGCAGTTTGCGTCTTTCTCGCCTCTGGAAAGGGGAAACCTCTTCATGTAACTGTTTTTGCTCAGGGACCTGGGTCCACTTGGTGGGTGATGCAGAAAGATGGGCATGTTCAATGTGTTCCACAAGGGAATTTGATGTTGGGGGAGTGCAGTCTGTAATTCCTTTTTTATATATATATATATAGATATAGATATATAGATATATAGATATGTGTGTGCAATGCATGTTAATTATTGTTTGTATTTATATATATGTTGAGCATGATGTAGTGATGTGGAAAAGGGGGTGGAATGTTGTGGTTTTATGGTTTTTCGTTATCGGTATTCCACATCATAACATCATGTAGAGCTCTGGGAGTTAAAGAGTTAATGCTCTACTTCCATGGAATGTCGATATTTCTGGGTACCTCGTTTTCAGAAAAGAATAACTACATACCCCAGAGGACTTTGTGTGTTTCTGTTTCTGTTTTCTGTTCAGAGGGAAACATCTCCTCCTGTTTGTTGCCCATGCTGTGTGCATTGATGTAGATGCACTTCTGCTGAGCCCCTTGCCTCATCCTCAGTGTTGTCATCGTTTCTTTAGGCTCAACTCTAGCAGGTCTGGTTTTATCCCCTACCCCCTTCATATCTAGTTTAAAGCCCTCTCAGCAAGCCCTTCCCACTCCTGGGCTAGGATCTGTTTCCGCCTTTGAGACAGGTGAGACCCATCTGCAGCCATCAGGCCAGGCGCTGAATAAACTTCCCCATGGTCAAAAAAACCAAAATTCTTGCATTTGCAACAGCCTCTCAGCCACGTATTTATGAGAAGTGCTTTCCTGCTCCTTTCAGTATTGTTCCCTGCCACTGAAGGGATAGAGGAAAACACAACCTGCATGCCTGCTCCATCCCCTGAAGTCCTTTTTGATAGTCCTCAGGCTTCTCTCATAGACTTCATCATTGGCAGCCTGAACTATCAATAAAGGATAATAATCAGAGGGGTGAATCAGACTAGGAAATTTCCTAGAAATATCCCTCACTCAGGCCCCAGGGAGGCTGCACACTTCCCTGCAGGTAGGCTCAGGACGACATATAGGGCTTTCTGTTCCTCTCGGAAGGGAGTCACCTATGACAATTACACTTCTTTCCTTCTTGACAGAGGAAGTCTTGAGGCGTGAAGTCGACCGCCTCACCCTAGACAACCTCAGAGGTGGACCTCCCACCAAATCCTCACTTAGCTCTCCCTCGAGTTCCAGAGCCTCAAACCTATTACAGAGGGGCACCTAGGGAACCAAGGTAGGTCAAAATGGAGGTTGCCTGTGATGCCAACCAGTTGTTGCTGGCATTCCTTTCTTGATGCAATATGAGAAAATTACAAGTTGAGGCTTTTTAGTGCAACTTGTAAAACTGATTTACAGAATTATGTCAAGCAATATGAAGATGAATACAAACAAAAGCAGTGTTACGAAATACTATACCAACAGAAAATGTCACTCTAAGAAATAGGTAGAGGAAAAGTGTGTGTTTGCATGGGTGGTGGAGCAAGCAGAGGTTAGCAGTTGTTTGTTCGTTTCAGAAATAAATACTTTATATCCAGTTGGAAGTTTAGTTTTGATTGGTCTCAGTTTGAAAGAGAATTATTACATGGTCTCAATTTGAAAGTGAATGATTCCATAATATATATATATATAAATATTTTAAGGTTCTGTACAGATGTATGCCAGTATTATTGATGTTGGTGAAATGTCTCCTCTTTTTGACATCAAACAATCAATGGAAATTAAAAAAAACTGCCATCATCTACTCAAGGCAAATGCTACACTTTTCTTGAACAGATTCTTTCTAATCACAGATTCCTACATTAGCAATTCTCAGTTGTCTTTTTTATATGGATATTCCTAAAGAAAATGTATTTATTTTACCATTATATTTCTTTGCAGAGAGATGGCTGCCTGCGTCTCCTCTCCCATTTTTCCAACTCCAACACTGAAATTACTTGAGTATGGCTGCTACCCTTTTGGTCAATGACAGACAAAAATACCAGTTCACTACTTCCACTGTCGTCTTTGAAACAAATATCTGAGTTTATCTGTTCTCATAGCATGAAGATATGGTTGCATCACACTCTACAAATATCTACTAGTATGGTCATTAATTCATCAGTTATTTTAACAGACTATTTATGTTGCTCATACTACCAGATTCAAAATCTTCATGGTATGCACTAAATCATTCACACAAGTTTCTAGATTACTCATTGTCGAAATGATTGACTCCTCTTCCCTGTACAGACAGACTTTATGCTACTGCTCTAAATTAACTTCCTGTGTAGCTCCAACTGAAGAGGATAGGACAAATGGCAGGAACAAGGCCTCCTTGCTGATGAAGACACTCGGGTCACACATCAGGCTTTGTAGAAGAAAACAGCAACAGATTTTTGCATGTATTAAACAGGAACATTGAAATGTATTGAAAATGCAGTTCTAGGCTGTTCTATGTAAAATTATATTCACCTTAGCTCCAAATTCAACCAGATTTGCTAAATTCTGCACAGACTTGGCAACCAGCGTCAGCGTTCTTGCAGCAGTAGGGGAAGGGGAATCTGAGAGGAATAGAAAGCAGAGAGTTACTGGCCATTTCATTTAAAACTACCACCAGTCACATGAAAATTAAGTTCTTCTACAATTTTATTTTAAAACAGAATTAATTAATTTGAATTTTGTAACAGAACTACATGTGGAAAATCTCATGGTCAAGTAAACTTTTTGCTTTATTTTAGTAATCATGTCCACAGAAAATTATTAATAGGTATATCTGACTTTCTGTGCTAGTTGCTTATAGAACAAAGTAAACAAGTGTTCCTCAGAAGCTTTAGGTTAATAGACATACTAGCTGTTGGATCTGTAAGACTTCAACTACATGTAAGTTTAAAATGCTCAGAGACATTTCTAGGTGCTTAAGCCAACTGTCATGGAAGAATTTGTGTCCTAACCATTATAATTTCACAACAGAGGCTCAGGTCAGTTGCGACAGATGTGGTTCCCTGATGCATGCCAACAGCAAATCACACCTAAGAACTGTTTGGGAGAATGCCATTCGATATCAGCTAGAACTATGCCGCAGATCAGTATAGCAATTTCACAGTGCTGTTCTAGAAAACAGGAATAGTCCCTGTCACTGTTTTATTTATTGATATAGAGGCATTCTAGAAAGAGAGCATCAAAAAATGGCTAACACTTTCTTTATTCAACTATTCAACATTTTTAACATTTGCTTTAATAGTTCTGATTGGCTTGCCTAAGTATGGCCTTTAGTCAAACGATATTACTATCTCAAGTCCACACAATCCATCCTTCTTAAATGCTATCCCTCTCATCTTTAAGTACAGTCGGTCTCAAATGAGGAATCCTGATGACTCAAAGTAGAGACTTCTTCAACTTCTAGAAGTTATTTAAGCAAAAATTTCAGACAAACTATTCAAGCATAATTTTTAGGTGCATAAATGTATTCCAGGCTCTGCAGGCATTTTCAACTTTATAGATCTTGTTCATCTAAGAGATGCGTTTGTTGGTTTTTTTGGGGTCCTCCCCTCACTCCTGGAATATATTACACACTGCTAGAGCTCAACATTATATTATTTAAACACCAATAAAGCATGCTTTGGGAATAAACCCTGTCTAACCTTTGAGGGTAAAAACCATGTGCTGGCTCCTTTGGTGAGAAAGTCAATCAACTGATACGGATAACGTGACTTTGGACATGGTGTTCAAAAGACTTCATATTTTGTTAAATTAGGCACTAAAGTAAGTTTAAGTATAATGCTATTTAAAGCATGAATTCAATCTGAAGCATAATCACCTGAGATGATATTAAACATCCTTGGATTCAGTATAGCAGGACAAATCAGTCGAAGAAAAACAAAGCCACTGAAATTGGAAGAAAATTGTATTCTGTTCAATAATGAAGTTAAAGAATAATGTAAAATTATGTAGTCTTTAAGCATTTAAGTCAGTGTGAAAAACTTTCTGAGATATGTGACAACCAGCCAGCACCCTGTAAATATGTACGTTAATTAATAATTTCTTGTTATTATTTAAACTGTGAGAAAAACTGAAATAAAAACGGGCATATTGATTTCCCAATTAAGGTGAACCTCTGAAACCACTTGGGAAAAGCTTAACTGTAAAGCCATACTGAAGTCTGTAGGCTAAGACTGCACTGGCTTTAAGGAGGAGCACTTGGTCTCAGAAGTGACACATGTAGCAGTAGGGTTAATATATCTTCTGTCTAAGACATTTGAATTCTAATATATTGTGTTATAGAAGTTTCCCATTTCTCCGAGAACTATGGATTACAGGCTGACAAAAGAGTCAATGTGAAACAAAAAATATTTTTTGTGGGATAAACTTGAAACTATGAGGAAATAAATAATGTTGAAGTCGTGGCACATACACAAATTTCTCTTTTAGATGACCTGAAGTGGAAGACAACTGGGATATGAACCTAAGACGGACCTTGCAGATACAGAAGATTTGGTGCTTCTTTCTTACAGTGGCCAAGCTAAATTAAGAATGAGTCAATACCTACATATAGGTTTTTACAACCAGACACCACTTATTGAATGATATAGAAGGGAAGATACTCAGACACTTACAAACTGCACACCTGTCTCTGAATACTCAAGTATTCTTGGATCAAAATCAGTGCAATAAAACATAACATTCTTCACTGGAGGCTGCAAAAAATTGTACTCCAGAGACAAATCAGAAGTATTCACTTATGAAGGCTAAGGTGATGTGAAAGGGGCTCAGAATTTATAGCAGAGACCCCAAGAAAACTGTGAATGAAAAATGTAACAATTTAAGTAAAGCCACATGGCAGTTCCTGGAGGTAGGAAAGAACAGAGATGTGGTATTTGCTTCGAAGTTCTGCACCTTTGCAATAGGCTAGCCCCAACATCTCTGATAAGAGCAGCCTCAATTTGAAGGCAAACCCCATCCCAAGGATGCTGGTACTTAGGGACATGGTTTAGTGGGCAATATTGGTGGTAGGTGGATGGTTGGACTAGATGATCTTAGAGGTCTTTTCAAACCTTAATGATTCTATGATTCTATGACATAAGTCAAAGTGATAAACAAGAGCTACTGACCAATCATCTGGTATACTGTTCAATGAAAGATTAACCAGTAAATCACATCAGTAACAGATATAATAATAATAATAATAATAATAATAATAATAAAATAAAGTGAATGTAGAAGAGATGAATCACTGATATCCTTAAACTTCCAGTTTTAGAAAGAGCGTATCAAGATTTAGAAAGACAGTCATTTAGAAAGACAATGTCAAGATCTCATCTTTGTCAAAGATTTTTGTTTGGTCTGCACTGGTTGGCAATTGACAGTGTTAAAGGAAGAAGGAAGAACTAATTATTCAATTGGTTTATGAACACAAACTGGAGTTTTTGTACTCAGTGCCAATTCGGAGGAGCCAGGTTCAGTAGCTTGCAACATGTTTACAAAGGTTCTAGAATGTTTCAACATGATTGGGTTGGAGCAGAGAAATGAAACAAAACTGAGACACCATAGAATGATATGTTTTCAGAAATGAACACTCCGTTGATTCTGAGTGATCAACACTGGGAATCTCCAATGATGTAGAGAGCTATATATATATTCCAGTGCAGACAGTACATCAGTGAAATCTAATGACGGTCCAATAATCTTTTTGAGAAGATATTAGTTTCCTTATGTTGGTTTTGCATTTCAAAGGACACTCATCTTAATGTGTAAGATGCACTACACAGGAGTTCCTGGATAAGGCATAGTCCTCCCAGATTGCATGACAGGAATATCATCTTGAGAGATCACTGCTCTCTAGAGGTATTACAAAGGTTAATTAGCACTTTAAGTTTTTCTCTTTCTCAACATAAAAAAGGAAATTAATATTTTAGAATAGTCTGCAAAACAACAAAATAAAAGTCAGTTCGAAGTTAAAGCTATTAGATAAAGCTATATTGAACTCTATAATACATCTCTAGAAAAGGCTGTAACAGCATGACTAAATCTGGTGAGCTCTCAAACATTAATTGGGATATCACGCCCCAGTACCATAATGGTCTTAAATATTGTTGTAACCCATGTAAGTACTATTAAGCTTTGGCATGGAATGAAAAATACATAAACACACTGAAGTATGACAATAATGAGATATTAAAAGATAATTTTCAACATAGAACAAAATGACAAGTAACATACCTAACAACTCTTGTTCTCATTGTGGTATTAGCTGGCCACTTGTTTTGAACAGACTTCTGCAAACATCCGTAAATATATCTCAACGTCCTGTAAAAATAATAGCTAATTACTCATTCTATTAAAAATTTCACAGAATCAAAAAAGCTGGTCAGAAAGGATATAGTCCTACCTCCAGCTTAATGCAGGACTATTATCAGTGCTAGATTTATTATTCAGACATAAGCTTTAAATTAACTTAAAATCTGTTATGACAGTACATATACAAATGGCAAGGAGTCCTTGACTAATGCACAATACTATATGTGCAAGTAAAATTCTGATTAATCCTATATGCATTTAAATGTTTTGTTTCTTATTTCTTAAATAGTCCTCTCCTTTCAAAAATAAGAGCACTATGGTGTATTTCAGAAGATGTTGAGATACACCATTGTCATGGTTTTATGATTTTTTGTTATCAGTATTCCACATCATAACACCATGTAGTGCACTGGGAGTTAAAGAGTTAATGCTCCAGGTCCGGGTACCTGTCCCAGAAGAGAAGAACTACATCCCCCAGAGGACTGTTTACTGTTCTGTTACTGTTTCCGCTCAGAGGGAAAAGATAAAAGCGTGCAGATCACTTTCCCTGCCCCTTTTTTGTCATCTAGCTTGTCTCTGTTGTGGGTGCTGTCTTGTCACAGCATCAGAGTAAGGCCTTCGGCTTTCGGACACACTCTCTCATTTAATTGATTTATTAGCTTCAATTCTAATTATATTGTATTATAGTGTGTTATCTTGCATTCCGGTATCTTACTTAGTAAATTAGTTTGTTTCTCCTCAGATCGTTGCCGCTGTTTTGTTTTTAGGCCCATCTCTCTACCCTTTTTCCCTTTCTTTCCCTTTTCTCTTTCCCAGGGCATGGATCCATGGGTCCCTCTGCCCCGCAGGTCATGGAACCGGGCCGAACCAGCCCATAAACCGCTGACATTCTTGGTGGAGAATGCAGGCATAGGCTTCTTTTTTGGCTTTTAGAACGAATCCCTGGTGTTATGGGACTTTACTTCTGAACACCCGCAAGATCCTGAGAGCCTAAGCAGATATTTGAGACAGGGATGTTGCGGCTCAGGCAGATCTGAGGAGGCACAAATGATTTGGTGCCTGGCTTATGCTTATCGGGCCTTATTCAATACTATCTCAGAGAGGGAGAGGTTTTCTGAAATTGAGAGAGAGAGTCTCCACACCGAAAGGGAGAGTTTCCAGGAGACAGTCAAAACTGAAAGGGAGAGTCTCCGAGCTGAAAGGGAGAATCTCCATGCTGAGAGGGAGAGTTTCCAGGAGAGAGTCCAAGCTGAGACAGAGAATCTCCAGGTTCAGAAAGAGAGTCTTCTTGACAAGAAACAGAGTCTCCAAGCTGAAAAAGAGAGTTTCCAGGAGAGAGTCCAAACTGAGCGGGAGAATCTCCTAGGCAAATAAGAGAGTTACCTAGTCAGGAAAGGGAATCTCCGAATCTGGCAAGAGTGTCTCCGAGCTGAGAAGGAAAAACTCCAAGTCGAAAGGGAAGATCTCTGAGCTCAGAGAAAGAATCTCCAATCGCAACGAGAAACCCTCTGAAATGACAAGACACCTTATAATCCAAGCAGGACACTCTCCGAACCAAGCGAGACTCCCTTCAATCCAAACTCGACAGTCTCCAAACAGAATGAGACAGCCTTCAATCTCAACAAGACATGCTTCAAACTGAGTGAGACTCTCTCGAATCCAAACTGGACAGTCTTTAATCGAAACGAGACACCCTCCAATCCGAATGGGACACCCTCCATTCAGAGCGAGGCACCTTTCAGTCCAAGCTTGACAGTCTCCAAACTGAACGAGACACCCTCCAATCCAAGCTAAACAGTCTCCAAACTGAACAAGTCAAACTTCAATCTCAACCAGACATCCTCCAGGCAGAACGAGACCTCCTCCTAACTGAATAAGAATGACTCTGAGACAATCTGGAGAGTAAGAGCGTTGAAACGGACCAACCTGATAAATCACAGGAGGCACCAGAACCGATGTCAGTTGCCCCTGTAAGAGGACGGAAAATGAAACGAACATCACCTCATTTAGAACAGAAGAGGAGGAGGAGGAGAAAGTTGAGAAACAAGGTCCAGTGGAACCGCCCCTAAGTCCAGGAGAGGAGCCCTCAACAAGATCGCAGTCACCAATGCCCAGGAGGGCAACAACAAGTCCTGAAAGAGGAGGAGGTGAGGAAGACATTGACACCATTATCACTCGACCTCTGAAAATGAATGAAATTGGAGGTTCAAGACAAGACTTTTCATGGCACCCAAATGAACCCATTGTCAACTAGTTACTCTGATGCTGGGACAATGGGGCCAACAGTGTGTCGCTAGATAGTAGAGAAGAACGCCAACTGGGTAGCACTGCTAGAAACTCAGCCATTGACAAAGGTATTAGTACATGCCAGAATGAGGCCTTCACCCTCTGGAAGCAGATGCTGATAGCCGTAAAGGAAAAATGCCCCTTCAAAGACGATCTGATGCCTGAGATAAAGAAATGGACTGATATGGAAAAAGGCATCCATTATCTGAGAGAATACACCGGTGGTGGAAATGTTACATGACCGCGCATTTATTCCTGACAATCCAAACGAAGAGAGCGTCAGGTGTACACCAAATATGTGGTGTATATTCACAAGGACTGCACCAGAAAGGTATGCCAGTACATTAGCAGGAATGTATGGCAGAGGGCAAAGAAGACCCCTTATAAATGAACTGATTAATAGACTTCATGACACTGAGTTAAATTTAATCCCTCTACAAGCTTGTGTTTCAGCCATTGCAAAACAAACTGAAAAATTCTACAGAATGGAGAGTAATCAAGAAGATAAGATGGACAAACTGTCTACTGTGATTTATTAACCAGTGGTGGTATCAGAGACACCTGATGAAGATCAGGATTATCAAAACAGCAGACCAACTAGGTTTCCTCCCAGCCTGCATCATCCAATGTCTCAGCTATAAAAAGAAGATGTTCTCCTACTCAAGCAAGTGACAATAGTAAGACTACGTCGTGTATTGCCTTGTGGCGTTACCTACATGATCACGGAGAAGATATGAAGAAGTGGCAAAAAAAAACCACTCCTGCACTTCAGGCACGGGTAAAAGAATTACAAGACAGATCAACCACCAAGGTGATCTTCTCCAAAAAAGTGATTGATCCAGTATCTGGGGGGCATGGCAAAAGCCATAAGAATGATAGAGGTAACAAACAGAGGGGCCCTGCCCCCAGCCAGGCCGATAAAGGGATAATGGAGTGTATAGGACTATGTAGATTCGATGACCTGGCACATCAGAACCACAGAAATATAAGGCACTGGTGGATACCGGGGCACAGTGCACTCTAATGCCCTCGAGGCATGAAGGGACAGAATCAATCCATATTTCTGGAGTGACTGGGGGCTCTGAAGAATTGACTGTGTTGGAAGCTGAAATAAACCTCACAGGTAAAGACTGGCAAAAACATCCGACTGTGACTGGCCCAGGGGTTCCGTGTACACTTGGTATCGATTACCTCAGAGGGGGGCATTTCAAGGATCCTAAGGGGTATCGATGGGCCTTTGGAATAGCTGCTGTGGACACAGACAACATTAAGCAGCTGTCTGTTTTGCCTGGCCGGTCAGAAGATCCGTCTGTTGTGGGGTTACTACGGGTAAAAGAGCAACAGGTACCGATTGCCACAAAAACGGTGCACAGATGGCAGTACCGCACGAATACGGATTCCTTGCTACCCATTCATAAGTTGATTCGTCAACTAGAGAGTCAGGGAGTGATCAGCAAAACTCACTCACCTTTTAACAGCCCCATATAGCCGGTGCTTAAAGCCAGAGGAGAATGGAGGCTGACGGTAGACAACCATGGCCTGAATGAAGTCACGCCCCCACTGAGTGCTGCTGTACCGGACATGTTAGAACTCCAGTATGAACTGGAGTCAAAAGCAGCCAAACGGTATGCCACCACTGACATTGCTAACGCCTTCTTTTCCATTCCTTTGGCCACAGAATGTAGGCCGCAGTTTGCCTTCACCTGGAGGGGCATTCAGTATACTTGGAACTGTTTGCCTCAGGGGTGGAAACACAGCCCAACCATTTCCCATGGGTTGATCCAAACTGTGTTGGAACAGGGCAGTGCTCCCGAGCACCTGCAGTACACTGATGATATCACTGTGTGGGTCGATACAGCAGAAGAAGTTTTCACGAAAGGAGAGCGAATAATCCAAATTCTTCTGCAAGCTGGTTTTGCTATTAAGCGAAGCAAAGTGAAAGGACCTGTCCAGGAGATTCAGTTCCTAGGTATAAAGTGGCAAGATGGGCGTCGTCACATTCCAGCAGAGGTGATCGACAAAATCACTGCTATGTCTCCACACACTAGCAAGAGAGAGAGACAGTCTTTTCTGGGCGTAGTGGGCTTTTGGAGAATGCATGTTCCAAACTATAGCCTCATGGTAAGCCCCCTTTATCAGGTGACGCGGAAGAAGAAGAATTTTACATGGGGCCTTGAGCAGCAGCAGGCTTTTGAACAGATTGAACAGGAGATAGCCCATGCCGTGGTCCTGGGGCCAGTATGGATGGGACAGGATGTAAAGAACATCCTCTACACTGCAGCTGGAGAGAAAGGTCCCACTTGGAGTCTGTGGCAAAGAGCCTCAGGAGAGATCCGAGGTCGACCCCTGGGATTTTGGAGTCAAGCGTACAGGGGGTCCGAAGAGTGCTACACTCCAACTGAAAAGGAGATCTTAGCTGCATATGAGGGGGTTTGGACTGCTTCTGAAGTAGTCATTAGTTAAACGCAGCTCCTTCTGGCACCTCGACTGCCAGTACTGACCTTGATGTTTAAAGGAAAGGTTCCCTCCACTCATCATGCTACTGATGCCACTTGGAGAAAGTGGATTGCGCTGATTACACAACGAGCTCGGATGGGGAACCTCAGTCGTCCAGGAATCTTAGAGGTGATCATGGACTGGCCTGAAGGTAAAAAGTTTGGAACAGCACCAGGAGAAGAGGTATCGCATGCTAAAGAAGCCCCACCATACAATGAACTACCAGGAAATGAAAAGAAATATGCCCTGTTCACAGATGGATCGTGTCGTATTGTGGGGAAGCATCGCAGATGGAAAGCTGCTGTATGGAGCCCCACACGACAAGTTGCAGAGGCCACTGAAGGGAAAGGAGAATCAAGCCAATTTGCAGAGGTAAAGGCTGTCCAGGTGGACTTAGATGTTGCTGAACGGGAGAGGTGGCCAATGCTTTATCTTTATACTGACTCATGGATGGTGGCAAATGCCTTATGGGAGTGGTTACAGCAGTGGGAATGAAGTGGCTAACCTTCAACAATATGAAGAAAAATCTCTTCCTTCCTACAGGCCTGTCGCAACTGTGGAAAAACTGTCCCAGGAGTTCCAGCAATTCAAAGACAATATGTCTAACATCCCTACTGCATGGATCAGTATCTCAGATATTAGAAATAAGCATTCTTCTGCTCGAGATAGAATATATTGGGTACACACCATGTACCATCCTGTGGTTTTACGTGAGTGACCATGGAGAGGATATGAGGAAACGAGATGGAAAATCCACTTTGAACCTAGAATCATAGGTATGTGAGTGGCAGGGAAAAACAATCACAAGAGAGGGTTCTTCCAGGAAAATGGCAGATCCAGTTTCCAGTGGGCAGTATTACACAGAATCACAGAATCATAGGGGTTGGAAGGGACCTCCAGACATCATCGAGTCCAACCCCCCTGCCAAAGCAGGTTCCCTACACCAGGTTGCACAGGTGGGCGTCCAGGCGGGTCTTGAATATCTCCAGAGAAGGAGACTCCACAACCTTCCTGGGCAGCCTGTTCCAGTGCTCCGTCACCCTCACCGTAAAGAAGTTCTTGCGCACATTGGTGCAGAACTTCCTATGCTCCAGTTTCTGGCCTTTTCCCCTCGTCCTGTCTCCACACGCTGCTGAAAAGAGTCTGGCCTCGCCACTTTGCCCCCCACACCTTAGATATTTATAGACCTGGATCAGGTCCCCTCTCAGTCTTCTTTTCTCAAGGCTAAACAGACCCAGTTCACTTACTTAGCCTTTCTTCATAAGGGAGATGCTCCAGGCCCTTCACCATCTTTGTGGCCCTCTGCTGGACTCTTTCCAAGAGATCCCTGTCTTTTTTGTACTGGGGAGCCCAGAACTGGACACAGTACTCCAGATGAGGCCTTACCAGGGCAGAGTAGAGGGGGAGGATCACTCTGTATTCCATACAGAGTAGATGTTCTCATCTTATTTCTGAGGCTGACAATGAGCATTCTGGTTCTCATACATGAGAAGAGAGCAACGAATACTATAATCAGAACTAGAGGGTCTCTTTCTCCAACCAGGTGGAGGAGAGGGATAATCAGGTTTATTGGACTGTGAGGATTTGATGGCCTGGCACATCAGAACCATAGGAATATAAGGTTCCAGTGGACACTGGTGCACAGTGTACTCTAATGCCACCAAGTTATAAAGGGGCAAAACCTATCTGTATTTCTAGAGTGACAGAGGTATCCCAAGAGCTAATTGTTTTGGAGGCAAAAGTGAGCTTAATCGGAAATGAGTGGCAAAAACATGACTGTGTCTGCCCCAGACGCTCCATGCATTCTTGGCATAGATTACCTCAGTAGAGGGTACTTTAAGGACCCAAAAGGGTAGCAGTGGGGTTTTGGTATAGCTGCCTTGGAGACAGAGGACATTGAGCAGCTGTCTACCTTGCCTGGTCTTTCAGAGGACCCTTCTGTTGCGGGGTTCCTAAGAGTAGAAGAACAGCAGGTGCCAATCACCACAACAGTGCAACAGTGGCAATACCGCATCAACCAAGACTCCCTGATTCCAATTGGTCAGCTGATCAAGGATTAATCAGCAAGACTTGCTCATCCTTCAGTAGTACCATATAGCCAGTACAAAAGTCTGGTGGAGAGTGGAGGCTAGCAGTGGACTATCGTGGCCTGAATGACGTCACACCACTGCTGAGTGCTGCCATGTCAGACATGCTATAACTTCTATATGATCTGGAGTCAAAGGCAGCCAAATGGTATGCCACAGTTGACACTGCTAATGAGTTTTTCTCAATCCCTTTGGCAGCAGAGTGCAGGCCACAGTTTGCTTTCACTTGGAGGGGTGACCAGTACACCTGGAATCGACTGCCCCAGGGATGGAAACATCCCTAACATTTGTCATGGGCTGGCCAGGAACAGAAGGAAGCTCCTGAACACCTGCAATACATTGATGACATCACTGTGTGGGGCAACACCATAGAGGAAGTTTTTGAGAAAGGGGATAAAATAATCTGAATTCTTCTGAAAACCAGTTTTGCTATAAAGCAATGTAAAGTCAAGGGACCTCCAGAGGAAATCCAGTTCATATGAATAAAATGGCAAGATGGACATCAACAGATCCCTATGGATGTGTTCAACAAAATTCTGCCATGTCTCCACCAAAAAGCAAAAAAGTAAAGGCAAACTTTTTAGATATTGCTGAATGAGAGAAGTGGCCAGTGCTCTACCTCTATACTGAATCCTGGATGGTGGCAAATGCCCTGTGGGGATGGTTACAGGAATGGAAGCAGAAGAACATCAAAACAACCAAGCTGCTAGGATTGAAGTGACTCAGTAGATTTGGACTGGCAACATAAAGATGAATTTCTAGCTCGGTGGGCCCTCAGGCCATCAAGGAACAAATGCACCATATAGATGGGCTCAGGATCGAGGGGTGGACTTGACTGTGGATGCTATTGCACAGGTTATCCAAGAATATGAAACATACATTGCAATTAAGCAAGCCAAACGGATCAAGTCTCTCTGGTATGGAAGACGATGGTTGAAATATAAATATGGAGAGGCCTGGCAGGTGGATTATATTACACTCCTACAAACTCGCCATGGTACGCGCCATGTGCTTATAATAGTAGAAGCAACCACTGGCTAGCTGGAAACGTATCCCATGCCCCATGCAATCGCCTGAATCAGTATCCTAGTTCTTGAAAAGTAAGTCTTGTGACAATGTGGCTCTCGAGAAAAAATGGAATTCATTTCCAAAACAACCTCATAAACACCTGGGCATTGGCATTGAGTGGTATATCACATCCTCTATCATGCACTAGCCTCTGGGAAAAATGAATGATACAATGGACTGTTAAAGACTGTATTGACAGCAATGGGTGCTGGGACATTCAAACATTGGGACACATTTAGCAAAAGCCACCTGGTTAGCCAACACTCAGGGAACTGTGAATCGAGCTTGTACAGCCCAATCAAACCTCTTGCATAATTTAGAAGGAGATAGAGTCCCTGTAAGTGCACATAAAAAACATACTGGGCTAGAGAGACTGGGTTATTCCTGCCTTGGGCAAAGGTAAGCCCAACAATGGGATTGCTCTTGCTTAAGGACCTGAATACACTTGGTAGGTAATCTGGATGTGGATTTCCTGAACATCATGAACATCCTGAAACCTGAACATCCACAAGTCTATGGGTCCAGATGAGATGCATCCCAGAGTCCTGAGGGAATTGGCTGAAATAGTTGCCAAGCCACTCTCAATGATATTTGAAAGGTCGTGGCAATCAGGTGAAGTCCCTGGTGACTGGAAAATAGGTAACATCACATCCATTTTTAAGAAGGGTAAAAAGGATGACCCCGGGAACTACCGACCTGTCAGTCTCACCTCTGTGCCAGGAAAGATCATGGAGCAGATCCTCCTGGAAGCTCTGCTGAGGCACGTGGAAGGCAGGGAGCTGATACAGGAGAACCAGCATGGCTTCACCAAGGGCAAATCCTGCTTGACCAACCTAGTGGCCTTTTATGATGGTGTCACTGCATCAATGGACAAGGGAAGAGCCACTGATGTCATCTATCTGGCCTTCAGTAAGGCCTTTGACACGGTCCCCCACAACATCCTTCTCTCCAAATAGGAAAGATGTGGATTTGATGGGTGGACTGTTCAATGGATGAAGAACTGGCTGCAGGATCGAGCCCAGAGAGTGGTGGTCAATGGCTCCATGTCTGGATGAAGATCGGTGATGAGTGGTGTCCCCCAGGGGTCGGTGCTGGGGCTGATAATCTTTAAGATCTTCATCAGTGACATTAACAGTGGGGTCGAGTGCACCCTCAGCAAGTTTGCTGATGACACCAAGCTGTGGGGTGCGGTGAAACACCTGAGGGATGGGATGCCATCCAGAGGGACATAGACAGGCTTGAGCAGTGTGCCCAGGTGAACCTCATGAGGTTCAGCAAATCCAAGTGCAAGGTCTGCACCTGGGTTGAGGCAACATCCACTACCAACACAAGCTGGGGGATGTAAGGATAGAGCACAGCCCCACCAAAAAGGACTTGGGGTTACTGGTGGATGGCAGCTGGACATGAGCCAGCAATGTGCCCTCGCAGCACAGAAAGCCAACCGTATCCTGGGCTGCATCCAAAGATGCGTGGCCAGCAGGGTAAGGAAGGTGATCCTGCCCCTCTACTCTGCGTTGGTGAGGCCTCACCTGGAGTGCTGCGTCCAGATGTGGAGTCCTCAGTACAGGAGAGACATGGAGATGTTGGAGAGAGGAGAGCCACAAAAATGACCCAAGGAATGGAACACCTCTCCTATGAGGACAGGCTGAGAGAGGGCTCTTCAGCCTGGAGAAGAGAAGGATGTGAGGTGACCTGAGAGCGGCCTTTCAATATCAAAAGAGGAGCTACAGGAAAGAAGGGGACAGACTCTTTAGCAGGGTCTGTGGTGATAGAACAAGGGGAAATGGTTTCAAGCTCAAAGAATGTAGATTTAGTTTGGATATAAGGAAAAAGTCTTTTAGGGGGAAGGGGCAAAACAGGGCTCATCAGAGATGAGCCTAGGGGAACAATGCTTGAGCTGGGGGTGAGGCAGATGACTCATTTGAAGTGTATCTACACCAATACACGCAGCATGGGCAACAAGCAGGAGGAGCTGGAAGCGATTGTGCGGCAGGCTAATTATGACCTAGTTGTTATTACTGAAACATGGTGGGACCACTCCCATGACTGGAGTGCTGTGATGGATGGCTACAAGCTCTTCAGAAGGGATAGACAAGGAAGGAAGTGTGGTGGTGTGGCCTTTATATTAAAGACTGTTTTGATGTTGAAGAGCTTGGGGTTGGGAATGATAAAGTTGAGTGTCTATGGGTAAGGATCAGGGGGAAGGCCTGTAGGGGTGACATCTTGGTGGGGGTCTGTTATAGATCAGAATGAAGAGATGGACGAGGCATTCTATGAGCCGCTTGTGGAAATCGCGCGATCGCCAGCACTTGTTCTCATGGAAGACTTCAACTTCCCTGATATATGTTGGAAATATAATACAGCACAGAGGAAGCAGTCCAGGAGGTTTCTAGAGTGCGTGGATGATAGCTTCCTTATGCAGCTGGTAGGAGAGCCTACCAGGGGTGGTGCCCTGCTAGACCTGCTCTTCACTAACAGAGAAGGACTGGTGGGAGATGTGAAGGTTGGGGACTGTCTGGGGCAGACTGACCATGAAATTGTAGAATTCTCTATTCTTGGAGATGTCAGAAGGGTGACTAGCAAAACTGCTATCTTGAACTTCCAGAGGGTGGACTTTGACCTGTTCAGGACGCTTGTTGCAGGGGTCGCTTGGGAGTCGCTCCTGAAGGGTAAAGGGGTCCAGGAAGCCTGGACGCTCCTCAAGATGGTAATCTTAAAGGCACAAGAACAGGCTGTCCCTGAGTGCCGTAAGGTGAGCCGTAGGGTAATAAGACCGGTGTGGATGAACTGGGAACTATTGTTGAGACTCCGGAAGAAAAAGAGAGTCTATGTCCTCTGGAAGAAAGGACAGGCTACTTGGGGAGATTACAAGGAAGTTGCTAAGGTATGCAGGGAGGAAGTTAGGAAGGCAAAAGCCCAACTTGAACTCAGATTGGCCACTGCAGTAAAAGAGAATAAAAAATCCTTTTCTGAATATATCAACGGTAAGAGAAGAACCAAGGAGAATTTTCATCCTATACTTGATGCAGTGGGGAATGTGACCACTGAGGATAAGGAGAAGGCTGAGGTCCTCAACGCCTTCTTTACATCTGCCTTTAATAGTCAGATCAGTTATCCTCAGGGCAGTTTACGCCCTGATCTGGAAGTCTGGGATGGTATGCAGTATACACCCCCGGTGATTCAGGTGGAGACAATTAGAGAGCTCCTCCTCCATCTGAACTGTCACAAGTCCATGGGACCAGATGGGCTCCACTCTAGGGTGCTGAGGGAACTGGCGGGGGTGATTGCTGAGCCGCTCTCTTGCCATCTACCAGCGCTCCTGGTTATCTGGAGAGGTCCCAGAGGATTGGAGGCTTGCTGATGTGACTCCCATCTACAAGAAGGGCTGTAAGGAGGATCCAGGGAACTACAGGCCTGTCAACCTGACCTCGGAACCAGGGAAAGTTATGGAGCAAATCATCTTGGGTGAGATCATAAGGCACGTGTGTGGCATCCAGGGGATCAGGCCCAGCCAGCACGGGTTCATGAAAGGCAGGTCGTGCTTGACCAACCTCATCTCCTTTGATGACCAGGTGACCAGACTGGTAGATGAGGGAAAGGCTGTTGATGTAGTCTACCTAGACTTCGGCAAAGCCTTTGACACGGTGTCTCACAGTATTCTCCTGGGAAAACTGGCTGCCCGTGGCCTGGACAGGTATACCCTTCTTTGGGTAAGGAACTGGCTGGAGGGCCATGCCCAGCGGGTAGTAATGGGGTTAAGTCCAGCTGGCGACCCGTTACAAGTGGTGTCCCCCAGGGGTCGGTACTGGGGCCCATCTTAAGTATTTTTATTGATGACCTAGATGAGGGGATTGAGTGTACCCTCAGTAAGTTTGCAGATGACACCAAGTTGGGAGGTAGTGTCGATCTGCTTGAGGGTAGGGAGGTCCTTCAGAGGGATCTGGACACGCTGGATCGCTGGGCTGAGGTGAATGGGATGAGGTTCAACAAGGCCAAGTGCTGGGTCCTGCACTTTGGCCACAATAACCCCATGCAGCGCTATAGGCTTGGGGCTGAGTGACTGGATGACTGTGAAGAGGAAAGGGACCTGGGGGTGTTGGTTGATGCTCGACTGAACATGAGCAGACAGTGTGCTCAGGTGGCCAAGAGGGCCAATGCCATCCTGGCCTGCATTAGAAATAGTGTGGCCAGCAGGAGCAGGGAGGTAATCATCCCCCTGTACTCAGCACTGGTGAGGCCGTACCTCGGGTATTGTGTTCAGTTTTGGGCCTCTCACTACAAGAAAGACATTGAGGCCCTGGAACGTGTCCAGAGAAGGGCAATGAAACTGGTGAGGGGTCTGGAGCACAAGTCTTATGAGGAGCAGGTGAGGGAGCTGGGATTGTTTAGTCTGGAGAAGAGGAGGCTCAGGGGAGACCTCGTTGCACTCTACACCCACCTGAAGGGAGGTTGTGATGAGGAGGGATTTGGCCTCTTCTCCCAGGCAACAAACAGGACCCGAGGAAATGGCTGCAAGTTGCGTCAGAGGAGGTTTAGGTTAGACATAAGGAAAAACTTTTTCTCTCAGAGAGTGGTCAGGCACTGGAATGGCCTGCCCAGGGAGGTGGTGGAGTCGCCGTCCCTGGCAGTGTTCAAGAGGTGTCTGGATGAGGAGTTACGAGATATGGTTTTGTAGCTTGTGGTAGTAATGGTAATGGGAGGACGGTTGGACTAGATGATCTTGTAGGTCCTTTCCAACCTTGTGATTCGATGATTCTATGATTCTACAGTGAGGGTAGTGAGGCACTGGAACAGGTTGCCTAGTGGTGGATGCCCTGTCCCTGGAGACTTTCAAGGTGAGGCTGGATCAGGCCCTGGGGAAACCTGATCTAGCTGTGCATGTCCCTGTTCATTGCAGGTAGAAGTGGACTGGATGACCTTTAACGGTCCCTTCCAACTCTAAGGATTCTATGATTCTATGATTCCATTGTTTACCTGAAGGAGATTTGAGGCTGGGTGAGAACAGCCAATAATTTGAATTGTATGATGTTAATTGCTACATAACACTGCATGTCATCATTACTATGAAAAGTATTTACAGTGCCTTAGTTTCAGCTGGAACAGAATTGTTTTTCTTCATAGTGTTCAGTATGATGTTATGTTTTAGTTTTAGGATAAAAAAAATGTTGATAATACACCGATATTTCTAGTTGTTGCTAAGCAGTTCTGTACAGAGCCAAGGCCATTCCAATTTCCTCAGCTCCTACCAGCAAGTGGCTGCAGGGGCCCAAGGAGCTGGGAGGGGACGAAATCAGGACAGCTCACTTAAACTGGCCAGAGTGATATTCCATGTCATATGACATCATGTGGAAGAAAAGTTTTGAAGGGGGTGGGAATTCATCAGGCTTTGTTCTACTGTTCAGGGGCTAGCTGGGCATCGGTTGGCAGGTGGTGAGCAATTGCTTGTTCATACATATTTATATATATATATTTGTCATTCAGTGCACTGAATGATGTTATGATGTAGAAGACTGGAATTACAAGATCAGAGGGCTGAAGAACCTTTCCTATGAAGACAGGCTGAGGGAGCTGGACTTGTTCAGCCTGGAGAAGAGAAGGCTCAGGGGAGACCTGAGAGTGGCCTTCCAATACTTAAAGGGAGCTTATAAGCAGGAGGAAAATCAACTTTTTACACAGGTAGATAGTGATAGGACAAGGGGGAATGGTTTTAAACTAAAGGGGGGAGATTTAGATTAGATATCTGGGGGAAATTTTTCACTCAGAGTCTGGTGAGGCACTGGAACAAGTTGTCCAGAGAAATTGTGGATATTCATCCCTGGAGGTGTTCAAGGCCAGGTTAGATGAGGCCCTGGGCAACTGAATCTAGTGCCTGATTTAGTGGTTAGCAATCCTGCCAATGGCAGGGGGGTTGGAACTTGATTATATTTGAGGTCCCTTCCAAGCCAAGCCATTCTATGATTCTATGTATTAGATTCACAACACACACCACTATAAGAATTTTGGTTATGCAAGGATATTCCAAAAACTCAAGAACCATTGTAACATGGCAGGACACATCTATCCTTAAGGTGAAAGGGGAGATGCCATTCTTCATTTCCCCCACAAAGTGACTCCCAGAGGAGAAGAGGAGGAAAGTGTAATTATTAATTGCCTTCACAAGATAGTTCCCAGAGCAATGGGATGGCAGCAATGCAGGGCCCAAATACCAAGCTCAAAGCCAGTGCTTTTATCATAGTTCTCCCAGGCAAAACAAACAAACAAACAAACAAACAAACAAAACCAGCAAAGTGATAAACAGTACAGCAAAATGCAGGAGCTGAAATTAGCCATTAAGAGGTCTTGGAATTTGATGTACAGCAAGAGAGGGAGCATGTCACAGAGCAGATGAGGGAACAAATAAACCAATATTAAGAACAGACAAAACAACATTGTGACCAGCAACAGCAAGTAACAACTTGTCAAGTAATAACTGAACAGATCATCATCTTGAACCTCTTGAGCCTCATGTTGGGTGCCAAAATGGACCATGGTGGATTGACCCTAGCCAGCAGCCGACAGTTACTGAGGGAAGACAAATGCCATAACCCCAAATACCTCTCCTCTTCATGTCTCCAGGCTTTTATTGCTGAGCACAACATCATATGTTAAGAAATATCCCTTTGGTCAGTTTTGGTCAGCTGTCCTGATTGTGTGCCTTCCTAACCTCTTGTGCACCCCCAGCCTACTCGCTTCTGCCTCACAGCAGAGTGGAAAAAAGGAGGAAAAAGAAGGAAACCTGGACAATGTTCAAACATTACTCAGCACTAGCCAAAATACTGGTGTGTTGTCAACGCTGTTTTAGTCAAAATCCAAAACACAGGACCATAAGGCTACTATGAAGAAAATAAACCATCCCAGACAGACCCAGTACACATTGCAAAATTCAGCATTTTGATTACATTAAAAGCTAATTATAGTGAAAGAAAACTGTTAGTGCTATGCACTTTTTATTAAACAGTTTTAGTCTAAACTATGAAAACATTTTAGTTTAAAAAAAAAAAAAAAGAAAAAGAATAACCTGCACATTTCCCTGAAAGACATTAGTAACAACAGCAGGGTGTCATTCTACCACCACCCACATTTGTATTTTTAGTGTTGTTACTAATTCCAGCTTTTTCACAGAGTAGGAAGACTGGAAAGAGTTGGTAACCAATTTAAATATATATAATTGTTTGCTAACTAGTGCTGTCCTCTACCTGTTCATGGAAATAATATATTGATTTTTTTTCCTTCTTTCCCTGACCCCTCGGATCTAGTAGCATGTGTGCTGAACAAAAGCTTTTTTTGCCAAATACACAATTCATTCAAGTGTTTGGTTGTTGTTTTGTTTTTTTCCTGCCTATATTCCTCTGTGCATAACAACCCCAAAGTAGTTAGTCTTAGAACTAATTAGTATAAGATGAATCAATACAAACATTACTTTATGGTGCATTTCAACTCTCACAAACAGGAATTTTCAAGTAAAAATTTGAACAGAAGAGCTCAAACTTACGGTGGCAGTATCTCTGCAGCCATGAATATTTTCTCCACCAATTCTGAAAGTATACTGAGTAGATGTGCCAAATTAGTGTTTACATCTTCATTTTTTTCTAATTTTGAGGGATTTAACTAAAGCAAAAAGGAAAAAATATTAAATCTCTTCTCTTGAATAGAGCTCCATATACGAGGGCTGCTCTGAAAGTAATGCCTCGTATTTTATTATGTTGGCCCACAATGTCAGAGGCATTGTGGTATGGCAGTAGAGGTTGAACCTTCCTGCCAACATTCCATTACACTTTGTTGTTGTGCAACAGATGACAGCAGAGGGACAGTATAACAAAATGGTGTCTGACGTGGAAGCGCATATGAAGCAAAGGTGTGTCATTGAATTCCTTCATGCAGAAAAAATTGCATACATTGACTTTCATCAACACTTACTCAATGCTTATGGAGACCAAACAGTGGATGTTAGCACAGTGAGGCAGTGGGTAGTGTGTTTCAGCAGTGGTGACACTGACAGTGGGTCTTGGTCACTGATGATGAAAATGCACAGCTAATAGTGGTGACTGTGTTGAAAAATAGTGTTTTGTAGCTGAGAATTTGCTCTATCAAATAGCGTTATTGTGCTCTTTGTATCTGTTATAGTTTCCATGGAAATAAATAGTAGGCATTACTTTCAGAGCAACCTACATATAATTTGACAACATTACACACTGATTAACATTTAAAACTAAACTAAATATTCTACTGCTGTACAAATCTCAGACTTCTACAGAGATTACAATTCTGGTTCCAGGAAACTAATACGAAAAAGCAACGTTTTTAAGTTCTAGTGTGCTCTGCTTTTAAATGTACAGACATTTAACATTAACCATAAATACCTATCATAACTACCCACGTTTATTATTTTTTAAACAACATATATTTTTATATACTTTAATCCAATTTTCTGAGGACCCTTCATCCTTTCCATAATTAATAATGTCCCCCCACAACATTCTTGTGGAGAAGCTGGCTGCCCATGGTTTGGATGGGCATATGCTCCGCTGGGTGAGACACTGGCTGGATGGCTGGGCCCAAAGAGCTGTGGTCAATGGAGTTAAATCCAGCTGGCTGCCGGTCACAAGCAGTGTCCCCCAGGGCTCAGTACTGGGGCTGCTTCTATTTAACATCTTTATTAACGATCTTGATGAGGGGATTGAGTGCACCCTCAGTAAGTTTGCAGACAACACCAAGTTGGGAGGGAGTGTTGATCTGTCTGAGGGGAGAAGGGCACTACAGAGGGACCTGGATAGACTGGATCGATGGGCCAAGGTTAACTGTATGAGTTTCAATAGGGCCAAGTGTCAAGTCCTCCCCTACAGGCTTGGGGAGGAGTGGCTGGAAAGCTGCCTGATGGAAAGGGACCTTGGTGTACTGATGGACAGTTGGCTGAATATGAACCAGCAGTGTGCCCAGGCGGCCAAGAAGGCCAATGGCATCCTGGCTTGGATCAGGAATGGTGGGGTGAGCAGCACTAGGGTAGTCATCCTGCCCCTGTACTCAGCACTTGGGAGGCCTCTCCTCGAGTACTGTGTTCAGTTTTGGGCACCTCAATACAGAAAGGACATTGAGGTGTTTGAGCAGGTCAAAGAAGGGCAACAAGGCTGGTGAAGGGCTTGGAGAATATGCCCTATGAGAAGAGACGGAAGGAACTGGGGTTGTTTAGTCTGGGGAAGAGGAGGCTGAGGGGAGACCTTATTGCTCTCTTCCAATATCTGAAAGGTGCTTACAGCGAGAGCGGGGTTGGTCTCTTCTCACTGGTGACAGGACGAGGGGAAATGGCCTCAAGCTGCGTCAGGGTAAGTTTAGGTTGGATATCAGGAAACACTTCTTTACAGAAAGGGTTGTTAAGCACTGGAATAGGCTCCCCAGGGAGGTGGTTGAGTCACCATCCCTGAATGTGTTTAAAAACTGTTTGGATGTGGTGCTCAGGGACATGATTTAGTGCAGGGTTGTTAGAGTTGGGGTAGTATGGTTAGGTTGCGGTTGGACTTGATGATCTTTAAGGTCTTTTTCAACCTGAGCAATTCTATGATTCTATAATTACGTTGAAGTGAAACAGAAATTAGGAGCGTATTTTTAGAAAGAAAGATAGAATCTACAAAAAGGAGTTAATATAAGGGAGTTTTAAAATAAAACCGTGATCAGACATTGACTTCTGGAATATCTGGAGCTTACCACAAATTTATGTTAGGCCATTCAGTAACTGTACAAAATAACCTACAATTGCTAAAGAATAAATACATAACTTAAAGAAATTTGAGTTAAACTTATTTAAAAGTGATATTATGAACATTGTTCAAGCCAACATTTAAAAAAAAATCTCAATCAGTTCAGTACCTGTATTTCTCATGTAAATGAAATTATTTCTGAAAGATTGATAAATAAATGCTTCCAAAACAAATAAAACATAACTACTAATAGGTCATTTCAACAAATCAAAATGTTTTAAAAAATACATAGTTCAAGGTATCACCTCACAGGACTGCTTGCTCTCCATTATCTTTAATATACAGTCTTTCAGTGCATGGTGAACAAAATGTGTTGCTGTCGCTTTCATGTACTGCTCCATAAGTGTACTTGCTAAAGTGGTGGCACGAAACAAAGTAGTAGCTTCAGCTGAAAAAGAAAGAAAAAAAGAGATGAAATTGAAAAGGCAGGAAAAGGAGACAAAAATAAAAGCTGAGGAAAAATATGTTGTGTTCATTTTGATATATCCTTTAGTTAAGGGAGGAGACAAAAACGAAGACATGGGAGCCCTTCTCTCCTCAGAGTTTCAGTAAATGTTGGCGTAATTAGTACAGTACCTTCCATACTTATTTCCTTGTCATTTAGTGATCGTAACAATAGAGACTCAAGCTTTTCATGAAGAAAAATCTTCAATAAAATGCCAGCTAAGAGTGTTCTGTCCTGTCCACAAACATGTGATAAAGCATAGACTACATGAAGCTCTTTCTGAAGTATGATCTGAAAGAAAAACAAAATCATGTTCGGAAACTTCTAACATAACAGCTTTGTAAAAATTGTTATCTTACATCTATAGTGACATATAGATATCACTACAAATACTACTTAATGTATATTAGTGTTATTGAAATCTCTCTAACAACTGAAAAAAAAAATGACAGAAACGGAGGTAACAAACTTATTACCTCTTTAAACTCACTATATTCCTCTTCTGGCATGATCTTCTCCATAGAATATCGTGCTCGAACACGCAAAGATCCTGGCTCAATACCCTTTAGTGGTATATAGGAACTGAGTTGAAACCACTCATCTGTTGCATGTCCTTTCTGTAATCGGCTTAATTGGCAACGCATAAACACTTCAGGAAAAAAGCATTAAGTAGGTTACATCCAGTAAAACAGTGCTAGTATTGAATAAAAAAATATATTTTTTCAGCATGTCATCTTGTTTCATCAAAAGTGTATTAAGAAAAATAATTAAAATTTGTGCCATCAAGTATATTGACGCCTTGATGATTTAGAACTGCTGTAAACTGATGCTGAAATATAAAACAGTGTAAATAACATATACATATACATTCCTAAATGCAACATATATTAATATAGTTTCCTTTGTAACACCCACATAGCGGAAAAAGTAAAACACAAAACACTCACACAAAAAGCCATGCAACACAAAACTATCTGGCAAACCCAGGCAGCAATCAGAAAATTAAAACAGGTAGTGTGATTAGAATTTACTGTCCTCTTTGAAGCCTTGGACTCATATTTCCATCAGTTCTGATCTTGAGCTGCTTTGTCACTATTTTAACTTATTTATTATTAGCATTACTACATATTTCACAAATGTTACCACATGTATTTCTTTAATACTTAGGAAATCCCAGGTAAAGGCTGTAACAGTATATACAAGCTATATAATAAAGCATTCCCAGACAGCTTACTGCCCAAATAATGACAAAAATCAACCCAAGAATGACAAAATCATTAATTCACTTTTTTGTGGTGTTGGTACCTAGTTACCAAGCAGTGACTTGCACCAGCCTATTCAACCGTAATTGAAAGTCTGGTCTGACAGCTGAGTAGTAAGCTGCAAAAGTTACAACACTGGCCATTCTAAAATAAGCAAATGCTCTCCTGAACTCAGTGGGCATCACACGGGAAGGGCACACACTTGCAGAGACAACATTCTACCTATGAAATATCCACAGTGTTTCAAGAGAGGATACACAATTTCAGTATCACATTTAGCCTGTCAGACAGTCTGGAAATTCCAAGAAAGCACCCTTTTTATGCATCTCTTTCTGCAATCTACTTTATCTCAATACTTCACATAAAAATAAATACAAAATTAAATAATAATAGAAATACCACACCACCAACACCCCCAAGAAAAAAAAACAGAAAACACACCATCACACACAAACTACACCACACTTCTTTTTCACTTTTCCACAAATTAATTGTTTTCCATACCACTTCCTCATATCCTCCTCCACCTGCATGGATCAGTATCTCAGCTGTTAGAATTAAGCATTCTTCAGTTCAGGAGAGAAGATACAGTAGGTACACACCAGGTGCCATTCTGTGGTTTTACAGGAGTGACCATGGAGAGGATATGAGGAAGTGGGATGGAAAAAAAACACCTAGATGCTAGAGGAACAGGTACATGAGTTGCAAGGGAAATCAAAGACAAAAGAGGATTCTTCCAGGAAAATGGCTGCTCCAGTTTCCAGTGGAAAGTTCCCCCAGAGTAGATGGTCTGAGACTGATAAGGAGTCTTCTGGGTAGCATTCATGACAAGTGAGTAATGAATACAATAACCAGGACTAGAGGGACCCTACCTCCAGCCAGGTGGAGGAAAGGGACAGTCAGATTTGCTGAGCTGTGTAGACTCAATGGCCTAGCACATCAGAACCATAGGAATATAAAGCTCCAGCAGACACTGGTGCACAGTGTACTCTAATGCCTCCAAGTTATAAAAAGGCAGAACCCATCTATATTTCTAGAGTGACAGGGGGATCCCAAGAGCAAACTGTATTGGAGGCTGAAGTGAGCCTAATCGGAAATGAGTGGCAAAAGCACCCCATTGTGACCAGCCCAGAGGCATCCCTGGCATAGATCATCTCAGGAGAGGGTACTTGAAGAACCCAAAAGGCTACCGGTGGGTTTTGGTATAGCTGTCTTGGAGACAGAGAAAATTAAGCAGCTGTTTACCTAGTCCAGTCTCTCAGAGGACCCTTATCTTGTGGGGTTGCTAAGGGTAGAAGAACAGTAGGTGCCAATCACTACCACAACAGTGCAATGGAGGCAATATTGCACTGACCAAGACACCTTCGTTCCCATCCATAAGCTGATTTGTCAACTGGAGAACAGCAAGACTCATTCACCCTTCAATAGTTTGATAAGTATAGTGTGAAAGTCCAGTGGAGGATAACAATGAGCTATTGTGGTCTGAATGAACTCACAACACCACTAAGCGCTGCTGTGTCAAACATGCTAAAACTCCAACATGAACTGGAGTCAAAGGCAGCAAAGTGGTATACCACAACTGACATAGCCAATGTGTTTTTCTAAATCCCTCTGGCAGCAGAGTGCAGGCCACAGTTTACTTTTACTTGGAGTGGCATCCAGTACACCTGGACTCAACTGCCCCAGAGGTGAAAACACAGTCCTACCTTTTGCCATGGTTTCATGGTTTTGTGATTTTTGATTGTTATTCCACATAATAACATCATGTAGTGCACTGGGAGTTAAAGAGTTAATGCTGCAGTTCCATGGATTGTCAATTTTTCCAGTTTCCTGGTCTCAGAAGAGAAGAATGAACTATAACTCCCAGAAGACTTCATTTTTCTGTTTCTGTTTTCTGTTCAGAGGGAAAGATAAAACTGACTGGGAGTCATGAGACTGCCCTCTTTGCTCTCTGTGCTCCCTGACTGTCTCACCTAAAGCATTAGAGTAAGGACTTTGGTTTTGGAAACTCTCTCTCATTTGATTTGATTTATTAGCTTCAATTCCAATCATATTGTATTATATTATCTCACAATCTGCTATTATATTTAGCAAACTAAGTTTTTTCCCTTACCTTGTTGCCACTGTTTTCCTCGTCTAGGCCCATCTCCCTACCTTTTCCCTTCCCCCCTACCCTTTTCTGGGGCATGGAACCATGGGTCCTTTCTCCCCTGTGTCATGGAACTAGGCCAAGCCAGGTCGAACTGTGACATTCTTTGGTGCCCTGGGAGAGGGGGAAGGGGGAAAAGGGGAAAAAGGTAGGGAGATGGGCCTAAAAACAAAACAGCAGCAACAAGCTAAGGGAGAAAACTAATTTACTAAATAAGACAGCAGAATGCAAGATAATATAATAGAATATAATTGGAAATTATGCTAATAAATCAAATAAAATAAGAGAGAGAGTGTCCAAAACCAAAGGCCTTACTCTAATGCTGAAGGCAAGACGGCTAGGGAGTACACACCACAGAGATGAGCAGTAAAAGAAGGGGCAGTCTGAGGACTTGCAAGCAGTTTTGTCTTTCCCTCTAAACATAAAACGGAAATGGAACAGTGAAAGTCTTCTGGGATATGTAGTTCTTCTCTTCTGAGACCAAGAAACCAGAAAAATCGGCACTCCATGGAACTGGAACATTAACTCTTTAACTCCCAGTACACTGATGGAAACCCCTATCTGTTGCCAGCATTCAATGCGATATGGTTTGAACACTGAAAGTTACACCCCAGAGGGTGATTTATAAACAGGCTTCCAATCTCTTCCTTCAATCCCTTATACATTTTTGAAATGTTCAAGCAATGATCATGTAGTCAGTCTCCCTGAATGCATTCTACATCATCTTACTCAGTATCAGTATATAGAATACCTGGAGGAAGCCTTCCCCAAAGCCAGAGAATATTGAGTGGCAGGGAGTGTGGAGGGACTTAGGGGAGACTTGACTTTAGAGAAATGGGCATCCCCAGTGTCATGGAATTTTACTCCTGAACACCTGCAAGATCCTGAGAATCTAAGCCAGTATTTAAGACAGGGACGTTGCGGCTCAGGTAGATCTGAGGAAGCACAAATTATTTGGGGTCTGGCTTATGCCTACCGGGCCTTATTCAGTACTATCCCAGAAAGGGAGAAAGTCTTCGAGCCTAAAGGGAGAGTCTCCAAGCCAAAAGAGGGAGTCATCAAACCAAGAGGGAGAATCTCCAAATCGAGAGGGAGTCTCTAAGCCGAGAGGGAGAGTGTCCTGATTCAAGAGAGAGAGAGTTCATACTGAGAGAGAATATCGACTTGAGAAAATCTCTGAACTGAGGGAGAGGGTCTCTGAGCTGAGAAAGAAAGTCTCCAAGCCAAAAGGGAAAATCTCCAAGTTGAGGGAGAGAAGGTCCAAATTGAGAGAATCTCCGAGCTGAAAGTGTTTCAGAACTGAATGGGACAGCCTCCTCGTCAAACGAGACCGTTTCCAAACCAAATGAGACGGTCTCCAATCTGATTGAGACCGATTGCCACGAAAATGGTGCACAGATGGCAGTACTGCACCAACGGGGGTTCCTTGTTCCCCATTCATAAGTTGATTCATCAACTAGAGAGTCAGGGAGTGATCAGCAAAACTCACTCACCTTTTAATAGTCCCATATAGCCAGTGTGTAAAGCCACTAAAGAGTGGAGGCTGATGGTAGACTACCGAGGCCTGAATGAAGTCACACCCCCACTGAGTGCTGCTGTGCCGGACATGTTAGAACTCCAATATGAATTGGAGTCAAAAGCAGCCAAGTGGTATGCCTCCACTGACATTGCTAATGCCTTCTTTTCAATTCCTTTGGCCACAGAATGCAGGCCACAGTTTGCTTTCACCTGGAGGGGCGTTCAGTATACGTGGAACCATTTGCTCGAGGGGTGGAAACATACCCCAACCATTCGCCATGGGTTGATCCAACTTGCACTGGAGCAGGGTGGTGCTCCCAAGCACCTGCAGCATACTGATGACATTACTGTGTGGGGTGATACAGCAAAGGAATTTTTCAGGAAAGGAGAGAGAATAATCCAAATCCTTCTGCAACCAAGTAAAAGGATATGCACAGGAAATTCAGTTCCTAGGTATCAAGTGGCAAGACAGACGTCATCACATCCCAATTGATGTGGTCAACAAAATTACTGCTATGACTCCACCCACTACCAAGAAAGAAATACCATCTTTAATGGGCAGAGTGGGTCACAAGACTGCCCTCTTTGCTCTCTGTGCTCTGTGGCTGTCTCGCCTACAGCATTAGAGCAAGGACTTTGGTTTTGGAAACTCTCTCTCATTTGATTTGATTTATTAGCTTCTATTCCAATTATATTGTATTATATTGTATAATCTCACATTCTGCTATTATATGTAGTAAACTAAGTTTTTCCCTTAGCTCATTGTCTCTGTTTTCCTCATGTCAGCCTATCTCCCTACCTTTTCCCTTTCCCCCTACCCTTTTCTGGGGCATGGGTCCATGGGTCCCTTCACCCCTTTGTCATGGAACAAGGCCAAACCATGACACATGGGCTGATCCAGACTGTCCTGAAACAGAGGGAAGCTTCTGAACACCTGCAGCACAGTGATAAAATCATTGTGTGAGGCAACACAACAGAGGAAGTTTTTCAGAAAAGGAAGAAAATAATCCAAATCCTTCTGAAAGCTTGTTTTGCCATAAAGCAAAGTAAGATCAAGGGACCTCCACAGGAGATCTAGTCCATAGGAATAAAATGGCAAGATGGACATCATCAGATCCCTATGGATGTGATCAACAAAATAACTACTATGTCCAAAGAAACTATCAGAAAGGAAACACAAGTTTTCTTAGGTGTTGTCTATTTTTAGAAAATCCATTTTCTGAATTGCATTCTGATTGTAAGCTCTCTCTATCAAGTGACTTTGAAGCAATACAGTTTTAAATGAAGAACTGAGCAACAGTTCAGACTTTGAACAAATTAAACAGGAGATAGTTCATGAAGTAGCCCTTGGGCAAGTCCAGGCAGAACAAGATATAAAAAACATGCTGTACACCTCAGGCAAGGAGAATGGCTCAACCCAGAGCTTCTGGCAGACCGTATAATAAACTACCAGAGAATGAGAAAAAAATGCCTTGTTCACTCATGGGTCCTATCTCATTTTGAGAAATCATCAGAAGTGGAAGGCTGCAGTCTGCAGTCATACACAACAAGTTGCAGATGCTACTGAAGGTAAAGGTGAATTGAACCAATTGGCAGAAGAGAAAACCATCCACCTGGCTTCAGATACTGCTGAATGAGAGAAGCGGCCAGGTGGTCTACCTCTATACTGATTCCTGGATGGAGGCAAATGCCCTATGGTGGTGGTTACAGCAATGGAAGCAGAACAACTGGCAGCACAGAGGCAAACCCATCTGGGCCGCTGCATAGTGACAAGATATTGCTGCCTGTGTAGAAAACATGGTTGTGAAAGTGTCACATACATGTTCACATACCCAAGATTGGCTCAGGTAGATTTGGACTGGAAACATAAGGGTGAATTATTTGAAGCTCAGTGGGCTCTCAGGTCATCAAGGAACAAATGTACCATATAGATGGACTCAGGATTGAGGGGTGGACTTGACCATGAAAGCTATTGCACTTCTCCGGGAGAAGCTGGCAGCCCATGGCCTGGACAGGTACACTCTTTGCTGGATAAAGAACTGGCTGGAGGGCTGGGCCTGGAGAGTGATGGTGAATGGAGTTAAATCCAGCTGGCGACTGGCCACAAGTGGTGTTCCCCAGGGGTTGGTACTGGGGCCTGCCCTCTTCAGTATTTTTATTGATGAACTGGATGAGGGCATTGAGAGCACCCTCAGTAAGTTAACAGATGACACCAAGTTGGGAGGAAGTGTTGATCTGCTTGGGGGAAGGAAGGCCCTACAGAGGGATCTGGACAGGCTGGATCACTGGGCTGAAGCCAGTGGGATGAGGTTCAACAAGACCAAGTGCTGGGTCCTGCACTTTGGCCACAATAACCCCAGGCAATGCTACAGGCTTGGGGCAGAGTGGCTGGAAGACTGTGAAGAGGAAATGGACCTGGGGGTATTGGTTGATGCTTTGCTGAACATGAGCCAACAGTGTGCCCAGGTGGCCGAGAAGGCCAATGGCATCCTGGCTTGTGTCAGAAATAGTGTTACCAGCAGGAGCAGGGAAGTAATTTTCCCTCTGAACTCAGCACTGGTGAGGCCGCACCTTGAGTACTGTGTTCTGTTTTGGGTCCCTCACTACAAGAAAGACATCAAGGCCCTGGAGCGTGTCCAGAGAAGGGCAACGAAGCTGGTGAGGGGTCTGGAGCACAAGTCTTATGGGGAGCAGCTGAGGGTGCTGGGATTGTTCAGTCTGGAGAAGAGGAGGCTCAGGGGTGACCTTATTGCTCTCTACACCCACCTGAAAGGAGGTTGTGGTGAGGTGGGGGTCAGCCTCTTCTCTCGTGTAACTAGTAGGAAAAGAGGGAATGGCCTCAAGTTGCACTAGGGAAGATACAGTCTGGACGTTAGGAAATACTTCTCTGAGAGAGTGGTCAGGCACTGGAACAGGCTGCCCAGGGACGTGGTGAAGTCACCACCCCTGGAGGTGTTCAAGAAAAGGGTAGATGTGTCACTGAGGGACATAGTTTAGTGAGCATGGTGGTGATGGATCAGTGATTGGACTAGATGATTTTAGTGGCTTTTTCCAACCTTAATGATTCTATGAAAAGGACAACAAATTCCACAGATAAAGGTTTCAAACAGATTAAAGAAATTAACAAAACATTTTACAGAGCAGATTAATACTAAGTGCTTCTCTTTCCTCATTTTGCTTTTCTTTTTCTTTTTGTCTATGTGGTCCCAGTATAACATAATAGGTATTCTGAAATAGAGCTACAGAAGTCATCAGCTGTGCATTTTGCTACTAAAAAACATGCCAGTTCTTATTGTGAAAAATGAATGCAGTCAGTACCATACATCCAATACATACAGCTTTATGATAAGTGCATAGCATACTTAACTTTCTTGTAACCATGTTTGACAAGAGCAATGAAAATTGCACAAAATATCCATTGTTGCAATATAAATGCTTCTTTTACAAAAAAATACTTACATATATCTGGATCTTTACTTTTCTTTGTTTTGTTACTAAGACTTATCTCAAATCTATTTATATCACACGAAAGATCACTAGGGGAAGAGACAGAAAGCCTTGATTATTAATACTATACTTGATCAACATTTAAATTTATTCTAAAGTTATTTCAAACCAGATTTCTCATGATCAGCTAGACACTTATATTAACAAAGATACTTAGGTGCATACATCAAATTCGACCCATGCATGTGTGGTTGAAAGGTGGCTGCTATATAGCCATGCATACAGTATTTTGTTCCCAACATTAAGACTACATCATTGAAGAAGAGTCAGGTATTAGTCGTAGGTGATTTCTCCCTACAGGAAACTGAACATCCAATATGCCAAGCAGACCCTCTTCTTAGAGAAGTCTGCTGTCTTCCTGGGGCTCAGATGAGGGACGTCACTGGGAAACTAACTAGCCTGGTACAGCTGTCAGATCACAACCCCTTACTACTTTTCCATATAGGGAGAGATGAAGCAGCTACATTTATCAACAACATAGATGATGGAATCAAGTGCACCCTCAGCAAGTTTGCAGACGACACAAAGCTGAGCAGTGCAGTTGATACACTGGAGGGAAGGGAAGCCATCCAGAGGGACCTGGACAGGCTGGAGAAGTGGGCCCATGAAAACCTAATGAGGTTTGATAAGGCCAAGTGCAAGGTGTTGCACTTGGGCCAGGGCAATCCCAGATATTTATACAAACTGGGGGAAGAACTCCTTGAGAGCAGCCCTGTGGAGAAGGACTTGGGGGTCCTGGTGGATGAGAAGCTGGACATGAGCCAGCAGTGTGCGCATGCAGCCCGGAAAGCCAACTGTGTTCTGGGCTGCATTAAAAAAGGGGTGGCCAGCAGGGAGAGGGAGGTGATTGTCCCCCTCTACTCGGCTCTTGTGAGGCCCCATCTGGAGTACTGCAGCCAGGCCTGGGGCCCCCAGTACAAGAAAGACGCAGAGCTCTTGGAATGAGTCCAGAGGAGGACTACTAAGATGATCAGAGGGCTGGAGCACCTCTCCTATGAAGAGAGGCTGAGGGAACTGGGCTTGTTTAGCTTGGAGAAGAGAAGGCTCTGGGGAGACCTCATTGCGGCCTTCCAGTACTTGAAGGGAGCATATCAACAGGAAGGAGAATGACTGTTTACATGGGTTGATAGTGATAGGACAAGGGGGAATGGTTTTAAACCGAGACAGGGGAGATTTATGTTAGATATTAGGAAGAAGTTTTTCACACAGAGGGTGGTGACGCACTGGAACAGGTTGCCCAAGGAGGTTGTGGATGCCCCATCCCTGGAGGCATTCAAGGCCAGGCTGGATGTGGCTCTGGGCAGCCTGGTCTAGAATCATAGAATCATAAAATGGCCTGGGTTGAAAAGGATCACAATGATCATCTAGTTTCAACCCCCCTGCTATGTGCGGGGTTGCCAACCACTAGACCAGGCTAGTGGTCCCTTTCAACCCAGGCCATTCTATGATTCTGTGATACATGTGGGTAATGGGCTATGGGTAAAGGGACTTCAGGGCCTTGGGACGACAGCTGAAGGAATTGAATGCGCAGCTCATCTTTTCTTCTCTGTATTGGGTAAGGACATGGGAACCAATCAAAGGATCTTATCTTTAAACACCTAGCTTCAAGGCGGGTGCTGTCGCCAGAACTTGGGTTTTTTGGAAACCAAATGGCCTACATGGTACCAGGTTTGTGGGCACTGGATGGGGTTTGCCTTTCTCAAACGGGGAGAAGGGTCCTTGGGGAAAAGCTGGTGAGACTCATTGGGAGGGCTTTAAAATAGGTTTGAAGGGGGACGGGGAATAGCAAGCCTTCCTGTGATGAGGTGTGGGATGGTATAGCTAGATTAGAGGAACAAGGTGCTAGCAGGGGCCTTTTGGAGGACCCATTGCCTTGAGAGGGGCTGGCAATACTGCACATATGAAATCCTATGATGATGAGGCAGTGATTGCTGGGGCAACAGGAGAAGGCAATGGGGAAAATCAACAGAAACACTTAAATGGAATTAAGGAGTTATCCTTTAAGGAAGTGACAAGACCAGCTGCCCCACTGAAGTGCCTCTACACCAACGCACACAGCTTGGGAAACAAACAGGAAGAGCTGGAAGCTACTGTGCTGCTTGAAAACCATGATATAGTTGCGTCACTGAAACCTGGTGAATGATTCCCACAACTGGAATGTGACTACTGATGGCTACAAGCTGTTCAGAAGGAACAGGCGAGGAAGGAGAGGAGGAAGTGTTACTATCTACATCAGGAAGAGAATAGAATGTTTAGAGCTGTACTAAAAGAACAGTCATGAGCTAGTCGAAAGCCTGTGGGTGACAGTTAGAGACCAAGGCAGCAAAGGGAGTCTTGTGATCGGTGTCTTCTAAAGGCCACCTGATCAAGCGGAGCCTGTCGATGAGGCCTACCTGCAACTACAGGAGGCATTGCGATCACAAACGCTCATCCTGCTGGGGGAATTAACCACTCGGACATCTGCTGGAAAAGTAGCACAGCAAGCTGTAGGTGATCCAGGAGGCTCCTGGAATGCATTGAGAATAGCTTCCTGAGACAAGTAATAGATGGCCCCAGCAGGGGGAATGCAATACTGGACCTGCTGCTCACCAATGTAAATGAACTGATTGGTGTCATCAGGATTGGAGGCTGCCTGGGCTGTAGTGACCATGCTATGGTTGAATTCATGCTCCGGAGGGACATGACACAGGTGAAGAGTAAAATTAGGAAGCTAAACTTTAGGAAAGCTAACTTCCAGCTCTTCAGGGAGTTAGTCAACAAAACACCCTGGGAAACTGTTGTCATGGGCAAGAGTGCAGAGCAGAGCTGGCAGATCTTTAAGGAGGCTTTCTTCAGGGCACAAGAGCTCTCCATCCCGAAGTGTAGCAAGTCAGGAAAGAAAGGCAAGAGACCAGAGTGACTGAACCGGGACCTGCTAGTCAAAATAAAGAGCAAGAAGAAAATGCACAGGCAGTGGAAACAGGGACAGGTACTGTGGGAAGAGTATAAGGAAGCTGCTATGCTATGTCAGGAAAGGGTCAGGAAAGCCAAGGCCCAGCTTGAAGTGAACTTGGCAAGGGATGCCAAGAAGAACAAGAAAGGCTTCTACAGGTACCTCAACCAGAAAAGGAAAGTCCAGGAGGGCGTACCCCCCCAGTGAGTGACACAGGCAGGCTGGTAACAACAGACAAGGAGAAGGCTGAGGTCCTTAACAACTTTTTTGCCTCCATCTTCCCTGATAACTGCTCGTCACACAGCCCTCAAACATTTGGTTTGGTAGGAGGGGATCGGGGAAGCAATGTCCCTCCCACTGTAAGCAAAGGTCAAGTTCGTGATCACCTGAGGAACCTGAACATCCACAAGTCTATGGGTCCAGATGAGATGCATCCCAGAGTCCTGAGGGAATTGGCTGAAATAGTTGCCAAGCCACTCTCAATGATATTTGAAAGGTCGTGGCAATCAGGTGAAGTCCCTGGTGACTGGAAAATAGGTAACATCACATCCATTTTTAAGAAGGGTAAAAAGGATGACCCCGGGAACTACCGACCTGTCAGTCTCACCTCTGTGCCAGGAAAGATCATGGAGCAGATCCTCCTGGAAGCTCTGCTGAGGCACGTGGAAGGCAGGGAGCTGATACAGGAGAACCAGCATGGCTTCACCAAGGGCAAATCCTGCTTGACCAACCTAGTGGCCTTTTATGATGGTGTCACTGCATCAATGGACAAGGGAAGAGCCACTGATGTCATCTATCTGGCCTTCAGTAAGGCCTTTGACACGGTCCCCCACAACATCCTTCTCTCCAAATAGGAAAGATGTGGATTTGATGGGTGGACTGTTCAATGGATGAAGAACTGGCTGCAGGATCGAGTCCAGAGAGTGGTGGTCAATGGCTCCATGTCTGGATGAAGATCGGTGATGAGTGGTGTCCCCCAGGGGTCGGTGCTGGGGCTGATAATCTTTAAGATCTTCATCAGTGACATTAACAGTGGGGTCGAGTGCACCCTCAGCAAGTTTGCTGATGACACCAAGCTGTGGGGTGCGGTGAAACACCTGAGGGATGGGATGCCATCCAGAGAGACATAGACAGGCTTGAGCAGTGTGCCCAGGTGAACCTCATGAGGTTCAGCAAATCCAAGTGCAAGGTCTGCACCTGGGTTGAGGCAACATCCACTACCAACACAAGCTGGGGGATGTAAGGATAGAGCACAGCCCCACCAAAAAGGACTTGGGGTTACTGGTGGATGGCAGCTGGACATGAGCCAGCAATGTGCCCTCGCAGCACAGAAAGCCAACCGTATCCTGGGCTGCATCCAAAGATGCGTGGCCAGCAGGGTAAGGAAGGTGATCCTGCCCCTCTACTCTGCGTTGGTGAGGCCTCACCTGGAGTGCTGCGTCCAGATGTGGAGTCCTCAGTACAGGAGAGACATGGAGATGTTGGAGAGAGGAGAGCCACAAAAATGACCCAAGGAATGGAACACCTCTCCTATGAGGACAGGCTGAGAGAGGGCTCTTCAGCCTGGAGAAGAGAAGGATGTGAGGTGACCTGAGAGCGGCCTTTCAATATCAAAAGAGGAGCTACAGGAAAGAAGGGGACAGACTCTTTAGCAGGGTCTGTGGTGATAGAACAAGGGGAAATGGTTTCAAGCTCAAAGAATGTAGATTTAGTTTGGATATAAGGAAAACATCTTTTACAGTGAGGGTGGTGAGGCACTGGAACAGATTGCCCATAGATGTAGTGTATGCCCTGTCCCTGGAGACTTTCAAGGTGAGGCTGGATCAAGTCCTGGGGAAACCTGATGGAGCTGTGGTGTCCCTGTTCATTGCAGGGGAGTTGGACTAGATGGCCTTTAACGGTCCTTTCCAACTCTAAGGATTCTGTGATTCTTCTATGATTTTTAAAAGCAAACACAACACAGTAGAGTGTAAAGAACATTTAAAGCTGCATTGCATTTGAGCGAAATTTAGTAATTCAGTAAGATAAAGACTTACTCAAAGACAAATTCTTCTGACCATACAGGGTTCTGCCCTTCCCTGGTATGTGTTTTTGCAACCTGGACACTGTTCAGGTATATGTTACAATACGGATTAGTAAAATGTTTTACTGGGAGCGTATGAGCTTCTTCTACATGCAAAATAAGACTGTTGACCTAAAGAAAATACACAAAATTTATTTCTTAAAAAAAAGAAAAAAAAGAAAAGACTTATCCCCCCATGTGAATGTTAATGTTAAAGAATAAATATCAAATACAAACAATTTCCTAATTGAAAGAGCAGGAAACAGGAGTAATGGAACAAGATTTTAAGAGCAACTTAAATAACTGTTGAAAATAAATCTCCACCACCATAGTTTTAACTCATTTTTTCCTTTTAAAACCAGTACTAAGAGACATTAAGATTTGCAAGTACTAACTTTTCTACGCATAGAAAATTCTGTTCAAATCTGAGATCTGTATCTGGAATAAGAGCCACAGACAATTCCAAACACCGTGTCATATTTTATGCCTTCCTAACAGATTACATAGAATTCCCTTGTTCAACACTAATATCTCCCTTTTAATGGGAAAAACAATTGGTACTATAGATTCTCAAAGTAATAGCACTTAGCAACCTAAATTCCAGAAAATGAAAAGTAAACTTTCTGAAATCATCTATATTAAATGTTTTAAGCAGCCTACTATTTTACAAATTTCTGAATTGCGTGCAATTCATAGCTGAATCCAACATCTACCAATATAAACTCAAGTCAAATTAGACAAATACAGAAAATACTGCACTTGAATAAGTCAATAGTCCATTTAAATTCAAATATTCAGTACCAGAAGTTTCAAAGGACAGTTCAAGAAACCTTGAAGAAAATTATATATAACAATTCAAAATAAAGTTTCCTTAAAGTCTCTTAGAAGGTAGATTATGTCATAAAAATTATTACTAATCAAATTGAGTACTACTTAGCAAATTTGGACTGATGACCTCCAGAGGTCCATTCCAACCTAACCCATTTTATGAGTCTGTGAAAAACTGTAGGCTCTTATTTTCCATTATACTTTGGAGAACGTGCAAACAAAGCTAACTGATGTAGTATCTGCTTCCTGTTCTGTTCTTAAATTTAAGCTCCCTGATAAAGTTTCTATAAGTCAGACATCTAAGTGTTTGGTGGTTGTTTATTGTGTTTGCTTTGTTTTGTTTGTTGTTTTTTTTTTCTTTTGGGTACCTGTGTGCCTTTATTCACTTTATCTACCTTGATCACTCATGCTCTTTTATACTTTCCCCCTAAATAATCCAGTACTTCCCACACTATACTTATTTAACTGGAACTTCTTTTACTCATTCTAGCCTGTAATGAAAATACCTTTCTCACATTTCCTTTATATATTTTTTATTATCTTGTACCAAACTAACTCTATCCTAAATGAGAACACCACAAATATTACATAGGTTGCTGCAAAAGTAATGCATTTTCACCAGAAATGAACAAGAGCCTGCATGCCACACTTATAAAAATCTGCACCAGTGAAGGTGACCCACTGTTTCACAGTTGCCATAACAGCATCATTGCTAAAGCACACCATCCACTGCCTCACTGTGCTAACATCCACTGTTTGGTCTCCATAAATGTTCACCAAGCATCAATGAATGTCAATGGGTACAATTTTTTCAGCATGAAGGAATTCAATGATACTCCTTTGCTTCATACAGACTTCCATGTCAGAGGCCATTTTGTCAGACTGTCCCTCTGCTACCACAGAATGTATGCACAGCCACAAAATGTAATGGAATGTTGGCAGGAAGGTTCAATTTCTTCTGCCATACAACCAACATTCACCTCTGATGTTGTGGGCCAACATAATAAAATAGGAGGCATTACTTTCAGAGCAGCCCTTGTGAACAGTATCCATTTTCTATTGTATTCCTTCATGCAGCCTAATGCTTAATTTCCTTTTGAAATACAGAATTCGGAAGTTCATATCATTACTGTAGACGTTTTTCTTTTTTGGCTCCCAATTTTTAGCTGCCAGTTCATATGTCAATTCACCTACTTTAATTTGGTTCTGCAGGATTAATAATAATTTTGTTTCCTAAAAGAAAAAAAACACAAAAAAAGTTCTTTTTCTTTCAATGGACTACTAAAACAGCTTCCTCCAATGTTCCTAGCATTCAAAGATACCAGGAATTCTTGAAGTATTTTCCCATTATTCTTTAATCATCGCAGATTTAGACATTTATGACTACCTATCCTTTGTCTGTGAAAAATTCTGGCCACAACAGTACTCTCAAAAGACAAAAAGAAGTTAAGTCACAAGCACAGTCAGTTATGCTAGTATTTTGATTAAATGTGACGTAAGTCTATCAAACCCAGTGAATTTTAAGTGTTAAGATAATACAAATGCATAATTCTTGATGCTTTTACTCAAATGTGGTCAGAAATTAATGCTTAGCAAATCCTCTGCTGACTGCCTAAAAAGCATTTTTTTTCTATATGTATATAGACATTATAACAAAGTGGAAGTCATTCTGGTTGGTTTAAGAAAGGAACTGTGTAAGTTCAAGAAATAAAATGCATGCAGGATTTACTATTGTTGAAAGTTCTGAGATGCATCAGCATCATTCTGCAAAAAGGACACAAACACATCACTATCCATATAACTTCACCTGACGTAGACGTTTATTTGACGTCCCTGGACTGTTTTTTCTTAAACTGCAAAACATCTGCAGAGCTTTCATCCAATCCTAAGAGAGAAAGGCATGGAAAAGTGTAAAAGTCAGACTCATCATCTTGCAGTAGAACAGACAAAAAAAAAATACATTAAATTATCTGAAGATTGTAGAATATCTAAAGATATTCTTTAGATTGAAAGGAATCAACTTGTATGCAATTCAAAGCATGAAAATTTAAATATTAAAGCAAAAATCATCTTTACTCAGTTAAACAAAAAGCATTTGCCAAACTGATTTTCTTTTAGAAATATCAAGCATTACTAATACAGCGTGACCTTTAACAATTTTCCAAATTAACGATATTGCATTAAATTAAAAACAATATATAAAATGAAGTCAGACTTGGTGGTTTCTGAAAAAAAAAATGACAAGTCAAACTGTTCTGATCATTCTCTCCTCCATTTCGGTATCGTAATCATATTTTACTGCATATAGAATCATAGAATCACAAGGCTGGAAAGGACCTACAAGATCATCTAGTCCAACTGTCCTATCACCATTACTACCTACTGAGCTACTAAACCGTATCTCGTAGCTCGTCATCCAGACGCCTCTTGAACACCACCAGGGATGGTGACTCCACCACCTGCCTGGGTGGCCATTCCAGTGCCTGACCACTCTCTGAGTGAAAAAGTTTTGCCTTATGTCTAATCTAAATCTTCCTTGTCACAACTTGTGGCCATTTCCTCAGGTCCTATTTGTTGCCTGGGAGAAGAGGCCAACCCCCTCCTCATCACAACCTCCCTTCAGGTGGGTGTAGAGTGCAACGAGGTCTCCCCTGAGCCTCCTCTTCTCCAGACTAAACAATCCCAGCTCCCTCAGCCGCTCTTCATAAGACTTGTGCTCCAGACCCCTCACCAGCTTTGTTGCCCTTCTCTGGACATGTTCCAGGGCCTCAATGTCTTTCTTGCAGTGAGGGGCCCAAAACTGAACACAGTACTCAAGGTGCAGCCTCACCAGTGCTGAGTACAGGGGGATGATTACCTCTCTGCTCCTGCTGGACACACTATTTCTAATGCAGGCCAGTGTTGCAGGCTAGCAACACGACACAGGGTTCTCATGCAAAAGATTCCACTTTATTTTCCCAAGCAAGCTTTTTATATTCTAGCACGCGTATTCAGTACATTTCCACTAACAATCCATTGGCTAGAAAGCAAGCAGGTTTCATAACAAATCTTCATAACAACAGAGAGCTTATCTTATGCTTAGCTGCAAAACATCCCGTTTATTCCATCTTTCGTTCTCTTTCCCAGAGCCTCATTCATGCAAGTCGGCATTCCAAGAGGTCGAACCAACCTCTCCATCCCCCACATCTCCCCTTTCTTTATTAATAAAAAAGGCACGGTTTAAAGCATCTTGTATCATTTTCTGGATACACTGCAATAGGCAAGGAACACAAATCAGAATACCGAGAAAAGCAGTAAGACAAACTAACCCCACTTTTAACAAATTTTGTATTCACACCCCCAGGCCTCCAAAGAGCCCTCCAAATATATTCAACCTGTTATCAACCCGTAATTTCTTAACTCCATTCTGTAAATCTTGAATGCTTCTATGTATAGATTTCGAATGATCTGACAGATTTATACAACACATACCATCAAAATCCTGACACCCGTGACCTTGAGCTAACAGCAAGTCTATAGCAGCACAATTCTGCAACGTCACATGTCATAATGAGTCTATATCTAGTAGCAGTCCCCTTGAAGCCAAGGAAGTAGCACTCATTTGGCCAGCTAGCTTGGCCAGCTAGCATCCAAGTTTATTAAGCGTGTGTAATGCATTAGCTGATGCAACACCTGGGGCTAAAAAGGATGCTGCTATTATCTGCCCAGGGTTCCAAAATTCAACGTCATCCTGGCAGTCTGCCTCAAAGTCATGTGTAGTTCGCTTAAAGTGTTTTTGATGGCGAATAATCATGGAAATATTAGGTGTTAATAGGGTTAATCTCCCCAGACTGCAGGGACCTCCTTTGATGTGAGAGGGGATGGCAGGCCATGCCCTGTCCCCGCAAATGAGAAAAACACCTGCTGGCAAACTAAGCAGATGGTTACTAGATCTTGAGATGTTAGCTGAAGTATAATTACACCAAGCAGAGTGATTCCTATAAGCAGCTAAACTAGAATTAACACACTGAACTAACGACTGATTCTTTCCACAATAGTCAAAGTACAAACAATAGTCCATTTTAACCGATCCCAACAATTCCAGTTCTTGTGGTTCAAGATTGCTCTGCTGCAGATGGGGTACCCATCCATCCCATCTGTCGACTACCGTGCTCGTGTTGAATGCTATCCCAAGAACGGAGCTTGGGATGGGCCATTTGTCTAGGGGTTGTCCCACCAAACATGTCAAGAACGGGTTCTATGGTGACACGGTTGACAAATTGTGTCTTGCCCTGTCTTGTTGGCGAGGGTGACCCATATATTCTGTTTTGGTTGAGCTGGAGTCCAAACCACTGATGAAAGCGCGGTGATCATGTTACAGCAGATGACAAAACGGATGGTCGGACCCATCGTGCTGGTACCCATCTTGGACCTGTTCCAGCAAGATCTTAAGCCTTCGTCCAGTGAGAAGCAATCAGAGCGGTTAGGGGCGATGAAACCTTGGGCAGCTGCATTTCTCTCAACGCTACCCCAGACAGGCTTCTATGTCGAGCCTTGCGTTTCTTGCAATGCACTCTCCGTGGCTTCCCTGAGCCTCACGTTTCTCACAACGCGCTCTCTGACCAGTTTGCTTTTCATGGGTTCCTGTTCGGACTCAGATACAAACGATCCAAATCGTTTATTACAGGTTCTCACATAACTTATATACATACACAAGTTTCCTTTTTTAGCTTTCCATCCTCCCTTACAACTTTCCCCTTTTTCATTTATTAGCAAACTATTACCACACTATAAAATAATAGCACTAATTATATTAATAACATAATCATCATAACTCAGTCAAGGCCTTGATTGATAACATGCTAAACATAAGAAAAGAGTTACATGGAAGGACGATTTTTTTTTTAGTCGATATATACACACTCACACGGGCATCTATTTTAGACATAAACTAATTCCTAAGCTAATGTATTATTACTTATTGAACCCTGAGAGACAGCAAACCGCCGAAAGGAGAGAGAAGGAACAAGCCGGTGGTGGATGCGATAGGCAGTGCCAGCAGGGCGTCCCCTGCTTCAAAGTACACTTTTCCTCTCACCCACCACAGACTCTCTCTGGCTTTTATTCTTCTCAGGGTCTGCAGGGTTTTTGCCATTTGTACTCCACATCCGCATGGCCAGTGCATGATACAGAGCCCAGATGGAACACCTGCTTGCAAAATAGAACAAACCACTAAGATTAGACCTCTCTACAAAACAAAATACTTGCAGAAAATATTTACAGCTATAGTCACTTACTCCCATGGTTTCTTGCTAACCAAAGCGAGAATATTGCCATCCTCAGTCACTGATCCAGCGTGCCCAGATCCCTCTGAAGGACCTCCCTACCCTCAAGCAGATCGACACTACCTCCCAACTTGGTGTCATCTGCAAACTTACTGAGGGTACACTCAATCTCCTCATCTAGGTCATCAATAAAAATACTTAAGATGGGCCCCAGTACCGACCCCTGGGGGACACCACTTGTCACAGGTCACCAGCTGGACTTAACTCCATTAACTACTACTCGCTGGGCACGGCCCTCTAGCCAGTTCTTTACCCACAGAAGAGTATACCTGTCCAGGCCACGGGCAGCCAGTTTTCCCAGGAGAATACTGTGGGAGACTGTGTCAAAGGCTTTGCCGAAGTCTAGGTAGACTACATCAACAGCTTTTCCCTCATCTACCAGTCTGGTCACCTGGTCATCAAAGGAGATGAGGTTGGTCAAGCACGACCTGCCTTTCATGAACCTGTGCTGGCTGGGCCTGATCCCCTGGATGCCGTGTGATCTCACCCAAGATGATTTGCTCCTGTCACGGTTTTGTGATTTTGGTTTTTCAGTATTCCACATCATAACATCATGTAGTGCATTGGGAGTTAAAGTGTTAACACTCTAATCCGGCTACCTGCCCCTACACGTCATGGAGGGACGGGCTGGGGGTGGTGCTGCTTCTTTGGATTCCCAACGAAGAGGCAAGTGCTCCATTAACTCTCTCTCTCCACTTTGTTTGATTTATCCGTCTCAATTAGATTGTATTATATTATATTATAGTTAGTAAAATAAGTTTACTTCCCTAGAGGTCTGTTTGTTTGTTTTTTTTCCTTTCCTTTTCCCTTCCCCTTCCTCTTTTGGGGGGGGGCTGGGAAGGGGGCCCTTGGGCCCACTGTCCCTGTCACGGGCATAGACTGGTCCAGGTAACCCCGTGACAGTTTTTGGTGGAGGATGCGGGCAAGAGCTTTCTAGTTTTTTAGTTTTTTTTAAAACGATTCTCTGTTTTTGGAGTGTTTT
>JACDJE010000818.1:20837-30960 GCA_016647715.1 Pavo muticus
CCCTGACCCCGTTCCTCCCTCCCCCCCAAAGGCCGTGTGACGAAGACAAAGGACGGCCACGAGGTGCGGACGTGTAAAGTGGCCGACAAGACGGGCAGCATCAACATCTCGGTGTGGGACGACGTGGGGAACCTCATCCAGCCCGGAGACATCATCCGCCTCACCAAGGGGTACGGGACCCTGTGTGTGTAGGACCCCATAAATATGGGGCCCCACACCTATTGGGACCCTATGTCTGTAGGACCCTATAAGTTTGAGACCCCACGCCTATTGGGACCCTTTATCTGTAGGACCCCATAACTGTGGATCCCCACACCTATTGGGACCTTTTAACTGTAGGACCCATAACTATGAGACCCCACACCTACTGGGACCCTATACCTGTAGGACCCCATAACTATGAGACCCTGCACCTATTGGGAACCTTTATCCATAGGACCCCATAACTATGGGACCCCACTCCTATTGGGACCCTTTATCTATAGGACCCCATAACTATGAGACCCTGTACCTATTGGGACCTTATATCTGTAGGACCATATAACTATGAGACCCTGCACCTATTGGGAACCTTTATCTATAGGACCCCATAACTATGAGACCCTGCACCTACTAGGACCCTATATCTGTAGGATCCTATAAGTTTGGGACCCTGCACCTATTGGGACCCTATGTCTGTAGGACCCCATAACTATGGGACCCCACACCTATCGGGACCCTATATCTATAGGACCCTATATCTATGGGACCCCACACCTATTGGGACCCTTTATCTATAGGACCCCATAACTATGAGACCCTGCAACTATTGGGACCCTATACCTGTAGGACCCTATATCTGTGAGACCCCACACCTATTGGGACCCTATATCTGCAGGACCCTATAACTGTGGGATCCCCCACCCCACTGACAGCCCCATCCCTGCACCCACAGCTACGCCTCCGTCTTCAAGGGCTGCCTAACGCTGTACACGGGGCGTGGAGGGGACCTGCAGAAGATTGGCGAGTATGGAGGCCGGGGGGGGGACACNAAACAGAAGTACCTGCTGCAGAGATGGGCGCACACACCGGTCAGTGTGGGGGGGCCCCCAGTGCCAATGGGGCGGCAGTGGGGCGGCAGTGGGGCCCGGAGCGGAGCTGCCACCGTCTGGTTATCACAAGAGGTAGTGAGAACAGTGCAGAAAGGACACAACTCAGAGCGCTCCGTTTCCAACCACCTCGCTGACCCTCCCCAATGCCACAGATTGGCACTGGGATGCAGTCTGGGGGGGTGGAACGGGGGGTGTGGGGATACCCCCATGGGGCTCATCCCACTCCGGGCATCAGTAAAGTGCTGTCGGCGCTGGGCTGGGGGGTGCGGGACCCCCCGGGAGTGCCATGCTGAGCTCCATGCAGCCCCCCCGGGGGCTCTATTGCTTTGGGGACGTGGGGGGCCGCACGCCCACTCCCCCCATTTGGCACCACTATGCACCGCAAGACCCCGAAACGCAACCACAGCACTCAGCAATGAGAAGGGGAGCGATGCTTCCTCAGCTCTCCCCCCCCCCACACACACACGTCGAGGAGGACAAGGAAAGGGCAGAACCTTCCGGGTAACTCCTAAAGGACTCTGGAAGAGGACTGGGAGCTTCAGAGCTGCCGGGGATACGCTGCGCCCCGTGGGTGCTCCGGTGCACCCAAACTGCTCCAACCCCGTCCCAAACCGCCCACGGCACCGTAGTGCAAAACTCGGGAATGGAATGATGGTATCAGCAGCGAGACGCCCAGCCCAGCTGCAATCCTACTGCCCGGGGGTGGCACGACCCCATACGGCGCTCACACCGACCCTAAGGGCACTGGGACCACGCTCACACTGACCCTAAGGACGACAGGACCCCAAACGGTGCTCACACCGACCCTAAGGGCACCAGGACCCCAAACAGTGCTCACACCTACCCTAAGGGCACCAGGATCCCAAATGGTGCTCATACTGACCCTAAGGGCACCAGGACCGCAAACGGTGCTCACACCGATCCTAAGGGCACCAGGACCGCAAACGGTGCTCACACCGATCCTAAGGGCATCGGGACCCCAAATGGTGCTTACTCTGACCCTAAGGATGACAGGACCACAAAATGTGCTCACACAAACCCTAAGGACAGTGGCACCACGCTCATACCGACCCTAAGGACACCAGGACCTCAAATGGTGCTCACACTGACCCTAAGGGCACTGGGACCACGCTCACATTGACCCCAAGGATGACAGGACCCCAAACGCTGCTCACACCGACCCTAAGGACAGTGGCACCATGCTCATACCGACCCTAAGGGCACCAGGACCCCAAATGGTGCTCACACCAACCCTAAGGGCACCGGGACCCCAAATGGTGCTCATACTGACCCTAAGGGCACCAGGACCCCAAACGGTGCTCACACCAACCCTAAGGGCACCGGGACCCCAAATGGTGCTTACACTGACCTTAAGGATGACAGGATCCCAAACTGTGCTCACACCAACCCTAAGGACAGTGGCACCACGCTCATACCGACCCTAAGGACACCAGGACCTCAAATGGTGCTCACACTGACCCTAAGGGCACTGGGACCACGCTCACATTGACCCCAAGGATGACAGGACCCCAAACGCTGCTCACACCGACCCTAAGGACAGTGGCACCATGCTCATACCGACCCTAAGGGCACCAGGACCCCAAATGGTGCTCACACCAACCCTAAGGGCACCGGGACCCCAAATGGTGCTCATACTGACCCTAAGGGCACCAGGACCCCAAACGGTGCTCACACCAACCCTAAGGGCACCGGGACCCCAAATGGTGCTTACACTGACCTTAAGGATGACAGGATCCCAAACTGTGCTCACACCAACCCTAAGGACAGTGGCACCACGCTCATACCGACCCTAAGGACACCAGGACCTCAAATGGTGCTCACACTGACCCTAAGGGCACTGGGACCACGCTCACATTGACCCCAAGGATGACAGGACCCCAAACGCTGCTCACACCGACCCTAAGGACAGTGGCACCATGCTCATACCGACCCTAAGGGCACCAGGACCCCAAATGGTGCTCACACCAACCCTAAGGGCACCGGGACCCCAAATGGTGCTCATACTGACCCTAAGGGCACCAGGACCCCAAACGGTGCTCACACCAACCCTAAGGGCACCGGGACCCCAAATGGTGCTTACACTGACCTTAAGGATGACAGGATCCCAAACTGTGCTCACACCAACCCTAAGGACAGTGGCACCACGCTCATACCGACCCTAAGGACACCAGGACCTCAAATGGTGCTCACACTGACCCTAAGGGCACTGGGACCACGCTCACATTGACCCCAAGGATGACAGGACCCCAAACGCTGCTCACACCGACCCTAAGGACAGTGGCACCATGCTCATACCGACCCTAAGGGCACCAGGACCCCAAATGGTGCTCACACCAACCCTAAGGGCACCGGGACCCCAAATGGTGCTCATACTGACCCTAAGGGCACCAGGACCCCAAACGGTGCTCACACCAACCCTAAGGGCACCGGGACCCCAAATGGTGCTTACACTGACCTTAAGGATGACAGGATCCCAAACTGTGCTCACACCAACCCTAAGGACAGTGGCACCACGCTCATACCGACCCTAAGGACACCAGGACCTCAAATGGTGCTCACACTGACCCTAAGGGCACTGGGACCACGCTCACATTGACCCCAAGGATGACAGGACCCCAAACGCTGCTCACACCGACCCTAAGGACAGTGGCACCATGCTCATACCGACCCTAAGGGCACCAGGACCCCAAATGGTGCTCACACCAACCCTAAGGGCACCGGGACCCCAAATGGTGCTCATACTGACCCTAAGGGCACCAGGACCCCAAACGGTGCTCACACCAACCCTAAGGGCACCGGGACCCCAAATGGTGCTTACACTGACCTTAAGGATGACAGGATCCCAAACTGTGCTCACACCAACCCTAAGGACAGTGGCACCACGCTCATACCGACCCTAAGGACACCAGGACCTCAAATGGTGCTCACACTGACCCTAAGGGCACTGGGACCACGCTCACATTGACCCCAAGGATGACAGGACCCCAAACGCTGCTCACACCGACCCTAAGGACAGTGGCACCATGCTCATACCGACCCTAAGGGCACCAGGACCCCAAATGGTGCTCACACCAACCCTAAGGGCACCGGGACCCCAAATGGTGCTCATACTGACCCTAAGGGCACCAGGACCCCAAACGGTGCTCACACCAACCCTAAGGGCACCGGGACCCCAAATGGTGCTTACACTGACCTTAAGGATGACAGGATCCCAAACTGTGCTCACACCAACCCTAAGGACAGTGGCACCACGCTCATACCGACCCTAAGGACACCAGGACCTCAAATGGTGCTCACACTGACCCTAAGGGCACTGGGACCACGCTCACATTGACCCCAAGGATGACAGGACCCCAAACGCTGCTCACACCGACCCTAAGGACAGTGGCACCATGCTCATACCGACCCTAAGGGCACCAGGACCCCAAATGGTGCTCACACCAACCCTAAGGGCACCGGGACCCCAAATGGTGCTCATACTGACCCTAAGGGCACCAGGACCCCAAACGGTGCTCACACCAACCCTAAGGGCACCGGGACCCCAAATGGTGCTTACACTGACCTTAAGGATGACAGGATCCCAAACTGTGCTCACACCAACCCTAAGGACAGTGGCACCACGCTCATACCGACCCTAAGGACACCAGGACCTCAAATGGTGCTCACACTGACCCTAAGGGCACTGGGACCACGCTCACATTGACCCCAAGGATGACAGGACCCCAAACGCTGCTCACACCGACCCTAAGGACAGTGGCACCATGCTCATACCGACCCTAAGGGCACCAGGACCCCAAATGGTGCTCACACCAACCCTAAGGGCACCGGGACCCCAAATGGTGCTCATACTGACCCTAAGGGCACCAGGACCCCAAACGGTGCTCACACCAACCCTAAGGGCACCGGGACCCCAAATGGTGCTTACACTGACCTTAAGGATGACAGGATCCCAAACTGTGCTCACACCAACCCTAAGGACAGTGGCACCACGCTCATACCGACCCTAAGGACACCAGGACCTCAAATGGTGCTCACACTGACCCTAAGGGCACTGGGACCACGCTCACATTGACCCCAAGGATGACAGGACCCCAAACGCTGCTCACACCGACCCTAAGGACAGTGGCACCATGCTCATACCGACCCTAAGGGCACCAGGACCCCAAATGGTGCTCACACCAACCCTAAGGGCACCGGGACCCCAAATGGTGCTCATACTGACCCTAAGGGCACCAGGACCCCAAACGGTGCTCACACCAACCCTAAGGGCACCGGGACCCCAAATGGTGCTTACACTGACCTTAAGGATGACAGGATCCCAAACTGTGCTCACACCAACCCTAAGGACAGTGGCACCACGCTCATACCGACCCTAAGGACACCAGGACCTCAAATGGTGCTCACACTGACCCTAAGGGCACTGGGACCACGCTCACATTGACCCCAAGGATGACAGGACCCCAAACGCTGCTCACACCGACCCTAGGGATAGTGGCACCATGCTCATACCGATCCTAAGGGCACCAGGACCCCAAATGGTGCTCATACTGACCCTAAGGACACCAGGACCTGAAATGGTGCTCACACCGACCCTAAGGGCACTGGGACCACGCTCACACTGACCCTAAGGACGACAGGACCCCAAACAATGCTTACACTGACCCTAAGGGCACTGGGACCACGCTCACACTGACCCTAAGGACACCAGGACCTCAAATGGTGCTCACACCGACCCTAAGGGCACTGGGACCATGCTCACACTGACCCTAAGGGCACCAGGACCCCAAACTGTGCTCACACCAACCCTAAGGACAGTGACACCACGCTCATACCGACCCTAAGGGCACCAGGATCCCAAACGCTGCTCACACCGACCCTAAGGGCACCGGGACCCCAAACGGTGCTCACATCAACCCTAAGGACAGCAGGACTCCAAACAGCGCTCACGCCAACCCCATGGACAGTAGGACTCCAAACTGTGCTCACACCAACCCTAAGGACAGTCTGACACCAAATGGTGCTCAGACTGACTCTAAGTGCACCGGGACCCCAAACCACACTCATACCCTAAGGGCAGTAGGACCCCAAAAACCATGCTCACACAGACCCTAAGAGCACTGGGACCCCCAAAACCATGCTCACGCAGACCCTAAGGGCAGCAGGACCCCAAAAACCATGCTCACACTGACCCTAAGGGCAGCAGGACCCCAAAAACCATGCTCACACTGACCCTAAGGGCAGCAGGACCCCAAAACCATGCTCACACAGACCCTAAGTGCAGTGGGACCCCAAACGGCGCTCACACTGACCCTAAGGGCAGTGGGACCCCAAAACCATGTTCACACAGATCCTAAGGGCAGCGGGACTGCGCTCACACCGATCCTAAGAGCACTGGGACCCCCAAAACCATGCTCACACTGACCCTAAGGGCAGCAGGACCCCAAAACCATGCTCACACAGATTCTAAGGGCAGCGGGACTGCGCTCACACCGATCCTAAGAGCACTGGGACCCCAAACAGCGCTCACACAGACCCTAAGGGCAGCAGGACCCCAAAAACCATGCTCACACAGATCCTAAGGGCAGTGGGACTGCGCTCACACCGATCCTAATAGCACTGGGACCCCAAACGGCGCTCACACTGACCATAAGGGCAACAGGACCCCAAAAACCATGCTCACACAAACCCTAAGGGCAGCGGGACCCCAAACGGCGCTCACACAGACCCTAAGGGCAGCAGGACCCCAAAAACCATGCTCACACTGACCCTAAGGGCAGCAGGACCCCAAAAACCATGCTCACATAGATTCTAAGGGCAGCGGGACTGAGCTCACACCGATCCTAAGAGCACTGGGACCCCAAACAGCGCTCACACAGACCCTAAGGGCAGCAGGACCCCAAAAACCATGCTCACACAAACCCTAAGGGCAGCGGGACCCCAAACGGCGCTCACACAGACCCTAAGGGCAGCAGGACCCCAAAACCATGCTCACACAGACCCTAAGGGCAGTGGGACTGCGCTCACACCAATCCTAAGAGCACTGGGACCCCAAACGGCTCTCACACTGACCATAAGGGCAGCAGGACCCCAAAAACCATGCTCACACAGACCCTAAGTGCAGCAGGACTCCAAAACCATGTTCGCACAGATCCTAGGAGCACTGGGACCCCAAAAACCATGCTCACACAGACCCTAAGGGCAGCGGGACCCCAAACGGCACTCACACTGACCCGGCCGGAGCCCAACCCACGTCCTGGCTGAGGGACAGACAGACAGACACCACCACAGAGCAGCACTGGGAGCAGAGCACAGCGGTTCACCCTCCTGCAGTCACTCCCTGCTGGGAAAGAAGAGAGGAGAGGAGGGAAGGGCGAAGCCAAACCCCGCAGCCGCCCCGCACGCGGCTCAGCCAGGCCACAGCTTTCCATGCGTTCACTTTATTGTTGTCAAGTCGAACAAGATCAATAGGACGGGATCGAGTAAGGCCATGTTCCTCTTATTATTAATTATTATTATTAATTATTTTTCCTCCTTCTTTGCATCGGGATGAGCTCAGACAACGCCCAGACACGCGGATCCACACGCACACGGGGAACACCGGGACACAGAGGAGGAAGAGTCGTTGTACCTGACTGCTGATGAGGTCTGTCCTATCGTATTCAAAGAAATGTTTATGTGCATAATATACAGAGGTGCAGCATTTACACACAGGATATTGTAAAAGACACAGAGCTTGCTACAGATGCCTTCAAGTCCTCAGAGACGCGTCCCCTTCCCTCTGCCCCGCTGGGCCCGGAGCTCTGCATTATGAACCCGAAAAAGCGCTGTTGGGAGAAGAGGTGCCAACAGCTCCTGGCGTCCTTGGAGAGAAAAGGAAGAAAGAAACGAAGAGAAAGGAAAAAAAAAGAGGAAAAAGAAAGAAAAAATACCAACTACCCCAAAGCGAACAACGCACGCGTATTCCGATTGGAAAGGGGTGGGTTTTGTCCTTTGGTTTCTTACTGAAGGCAAAGTGGGACGCGCTCTGCACAGCTCGTGGTTCTGTGGTCNCCAGACCCCCCCAGGCCCCTCACCCCACGCCCACCCTCCTCTCCCTGCAGGTGACCTCGCGGTGCTGCTGCAGGCTGGCACAGCCCCCCGCACCCTCCTGCTGCTCAATCTGCTCTCAGCGCTGCTCTCCTGCGTGGGGGCGGCCGTGGGGGCGGCCGTGGGGCAGAACGCGGCTCAGCTCACCCCGTGGATCCTCACCGCCACCGCCGGCACCTTCCTCTACGTGGCTCTGGCTGACATGGTAAGGGCCGGCAGGGCTGGGGGCGGGGGGCCGTGCCGTGCCCCCACTGAGCCCCCACTCTGCCCCAGCTCCCCGAGGTGCTGCGGGGTCCCGGAGGGGGCACGTGGGGCCGCTTTGTGCTGCAGAACGTGGGCTTCCTGCTGGGCAGCGGCATCATGCTGGGCATCGCGTTGGCCGAGGGCCACCTCAGTGCGTGGCTGCAGCCCTGAGGGGGGCAGCCCCCATGTGCCCCCCACCCAGTGGCTGCAGGGATCCCAAAACCCACCCCTGGGTTCGGACTTTCTCCCCTCCTCGTGGGACCCATCCGCCAACCCGGACGTTTGCCAAGATGAAATGCATGGAACCAACCCTGGGGGCTCCATGGGTTGCAGCTGCCGGACCCCAACCTCACATCCCCATAGGGGGGGGGACAGCGTTGGGCCCCCACCCCTCCACGGTGGCACCGCAGAGCTCCGGATCCGGCAGCACCGACACCAAACAGAGCACATTCCCCTCCCTGAGAAAGGAGAACAGAAGAGGGAGTAGAAGCAATAGCATTTTAATAAACATAATCGATTCAAAGCCACAATATGAATAACAGGACTTGGTCGCAGCTTACATTGTATAAAATAGATCAAGTCTGAACGCGTTTTTCTTTTATTCCTTTTTTTTTTCCCTCCCATCCTCCCATCCCCAATCCCAGCTGCCCCCATCCCCATCACTCGCCATTCCCAATTCAGTGTCCCCGTCCCACAGCCCCCCCTCCAGTCCCCATCTCCCCGTCCCTTCAGCCCCATCCTGTGCTCCTCCATCCCCACATCCCTATCCCCACGGTCCCATCACTTGGTGCCCACGTTCCCGGTCTCGACGTCCCCATCCTCACCCCATCCCCAGTCCCCATCCTCACCCCATCCCCCCTCAGCGCTGGGCTGGGCTCTGCTGGCCGTCACCTTCATCAGCGTTCCATCGGCCGCGGCTGTGGCCGTGGTGCCGCTGCTGAGCCGCGGGCAGCTCCACGCTCTGCTCTCCTTCCTGGTGGCACTGGCGGTGGGGACGCTTTGTGGGGACGCCCTGCTGCACCTCTGGCCCCACGTAGGTACCCCCATGACAGCGGGATGGGCGGCACGGAGCGTGGCACAGCCCTGACCCCCCAGCTCAATGCAGGCGCAGGGGCAGCACCAGGAGCCGGCGGCGGTGCTGCGGGCGGTGCTGCAGGGCCTGGCGGTGCTGGGGGGTATCTACGTGCTGCTGCTGCTGGAGCTGCTGCTGGGAATGCTGCGCCGTCGCCGCGCCGCCACGGTGGGAACCGCGGGCACCGGGAGGGCGCGGGGGCACCGCTGAGTCCCGCTGTGCCCAACGCCTCTGCTCTCCTCCCAGCGCCGTCCCCACGGAGAGACCCCCGAGGCGGCCACGGGGGTCCCGGCCCCACTGCGAGGCGGTAAGACCCCCACACCCCCCCGGCACCGCCGCCGCCGACACCGTCACCCGTTGTGTGCCCCTTTCCACCCACAGGCGCTGAGCTGCGCTGTCTGACGGCCCCGGAGGTGGAGATGGAGCCCAAGGGCCCCCCCGGACCCCCCCACGGACACTCCCACGGCCCCGCACTGCCCCCCAGCCCCGCGGCCGCTGATCTGGTGTGGATGGTGGTGCTGGGGGACGGCATCCACAACCTGACCGACGGGCTGGCCATCGGTGGGCAGCTGGAGGGGCTGGGGGTGGTGACGGGGGGGCACGAGGGGAT
>JACDJE010000818.1:34454-52315 GCA_016647715.1 Pavo muticus
TTTTTTTTTTTTGTGGTTTTTTTTTTTTCCCCTCTCTCTCATAACACAACTTCCCTTTGTTCATTCATTCCCTAGAAACAAACTTTTTTCTTTTCTTTTTTTTTTTAAAGTTAAAAAAAAAAATCAAAGGATTTAAAAAAAAAAAACAAAACCCAAAGACACTCTCGTAATCCCTTCCTTTGCTGCTCTCTATCCCGTGGGACGCTAAAGGGAATCCAGACTCATGCTTTAACAAAAGTGCTTATTACTTGAAGCAAGTGCTTTGGACCAGGGGGCGGAGAGAAACTTCCTTTTGTTAAGGAGGGGGGGGGATGGGGCTGTTTGTTCCACACCCACACGGACAGCTTTAAGGGGGGGGCTGAAAAGTCGCTGCTTGGTGAGAGCTGCACCAAACGTGTGCCGAAGGGAACGCGAAGCAGGAATGGTCCAACTTTGGCATCGAGGTGGCAGGGAGGAGCGGGCAGCGGGCGGGCAGCGGAAGTTTCCCTCCATCCCTCTTACAATGCACTAGGGAAACCATCACAAATCTCGTTTAGCAAAATAATGCATTATTACCAAACACTTTGATTATTACTTAAATTGTCAAGCTGTGCTGTCAAATGTATACAATACAGCGTTAAAGGAGAACAAGACTGGGACCTGCAGGGAACGTGGCCGTGCTTCCCCCTCCCATCCCCCCCCCCCTCAGTCCCCAAACCGCGGATGCGCTGCTGAAACCTCATTTCACTCCACTGTCATTATTATTATTATCATCATTATTAATAATAAGACACGAGGGGAGGGGAGAAAAAACTCCTCGCTAAGAGCAAAGAACGCGTCCACATAAAGCACGGTGCTGCAGAGAGGAAATGGAGAAGCCCTTACAGAGATCACATTGATTGTCTCATAGTTTAGTGGTCGCGCTGAGCGACGGGTGACAACGCACAGCGCGGACAGAAGGCAAAAGAGATCGGGTTTGGAAAAAGCAACTGAAAAACACAACAATACTGTAAAATAAAGTAAAAAGGAGAGAAGGAAAAGCAGCATGCTCTGTGTGCTCTAAGGAATTCTCTCGTTCTGGCTACAGAAAAAGCTGTGATGGACCGACACGCACCGGCCAGCCGACGTCTGTGCCCGGCACCGGCAGTCTGAGCTCTGCCACCACCCAGCACAGCCCGGTGCTCCGTGGCCACGGCGGTGCAGGACTTTGGACCCATTCTCCCACCCCGCAGGGAAAGGCGACGGCCATCGGCGAGGAGCTGGGAGATAAAGGACGCAGCAAGCACGGGCTCGGCAGCCATGTAAACAAATCTCTTTTTTTCCAGTTCTTCTCTGCAGAATACTGAAAAGGATCTTCAAAAAGGACCTTTTAATTCAAGTTTTGTGAGCTCTGGTTCCCAACTGAGGTATTCGGTGCAGAAAGGTTAACACTTTCCTTCAAGCTGGAGGACGGGGGGTGAGCAGGGAGCCCCGAACTAGGGGCAGAGAAGCCAAGGAGCACAGCCTGCACCGTGGCACCACTACCAGGGCACCAGGCCTGGGCACCGGGAGCATCACCGGGGACACTCCTGCATGAGACACAAAGTGCTCATCACCCAAAGGCCAGGGCTGCTGCTCCCTATTTGGTTCTGAGGGTTGGGCTTTGGTAAAAGAAAGCCGCAGTGCAACAGGTGCTGCCTCCCGCTGCCCAGGGACGGCCTGCACCAACGCAACAGAGAGCAACTTCCAACAGGCAACAAGAAACAAAGATGCTGTTTTGGTTACAGAAACGCTTTCCTTCCTACGCTATGCAGAACCGAGAGGCACCGCAGGAGTGGGAGGTATGGGGTGGGAGGAGCAGGACTTGAGTGGGCCACAAACTGGATGTAAGCAGGCCGCGATCAGGACATGAACACGTCACAGACAGGCCCCAAGCAGACTGCAAGCAAGCCAGAACAGGCAATGAACAGGCCAAGAACAGGCCATGAGCAGGCCCCAAACATGCCACGAACAGCCCTGAATACAACATGAGCAGGACCCAAGCAGGCCATGAATAGGCTGTGAACAGGCCACAAACAGCCATGAGCAGGCCACCAATAGGAATCAAGCAGGCTGCAAGAAAGCCATGAACAGGCCAAGAACAGGCCATGAGCAGGCCCCAAGCAGGCTAAAAACAGGCCATGAACAGAACATGAGCAGGCCATGAACAGGCCCCAAGCAGGCCATGAGTAGGCCCTGAACAGGAGTAGGCCCCAAGCAGGCCATGAACAGGCCACATCAGGCCCTGAGCAGGCCATGAACAGGAACTGAGCAGGCCATGAACATGCCACAAACAGCCATGAGCAGGCCACAAACAGGCCCCAAGCAGGCCAAAAACAAGCCATGAAGTGGCCATGAACAGGAACCAAGCACGCCATAACATGCCACAAACAGCCATGAGCAGGCCCTGAGCAGGCCACAAACAGGAATCAAGCAGGCCATGAGCAGGCTGCAGCTCTCCCAGGGCCTGCTCTCTCTCCCAGGGCCTCACCCGGCCCAGACAAGGTGTGAAAGTCAGCAGCAGACGCCAACCGTGGGCTGCCTCTCCCCATCAGCCCCTTCCCTTTCTCAGTGCCCAGTCTTTGGCTTTGCACAGACTCGTGATATGGAGCAGAATATCAGTTTTGCACGTGATACTGTTACAGTAATTCAGAAGAAAACAAAACAAAAAACCCAACAGTGCAACGTTTCTCGAATGCTTCAAACCTGCATTATAAATATGATCTCTAAAATTAGAAAAGAAAACCCGAAACAAAAAAAAAACAACGATCTCACATACATGCATGCTAATAAAACCTGCCAACATGCTGCATTAGAAAAATAAATACAGACCTATCAGGGTTGTGAATAAGGACTCTGAAGTGCATTTTTTTCCTTATTTAAAGGCTAAAAGTTTCAGATTTTTTTTTCGATTTTTGTTGTTTTTTTTTTTAAAGGTAAATGCTTGTTTCTTTATAAATAACCTTTCTTTCTCTTAAAAAAAAAAGCAACACTGACTCTCGCATGGGAATAGCCATGCAACACAGAGAACGAAAACTCCAAAAAGATCAAAGAATCGTCTCTTAGGATCCAACATTTTGTCAAGAGGGAAAAAAACAACCCAAAAACAGAAAACCAACAGAATCCCTAAAGTGCCTGGTGTGGGGAGGGAGGTTCCAGCAGCGCGTCCATGGCGCGCAGACCGCGGAGCCGGGCAGCAGCACCCGTTTTTGCATAAAAATGACAGCTGCCAAAAGGGTATTTTAGTGTCCCAGGTACAGTAGATCTTGATTCAAGTGTTTGTATTGGAATCGAAGGATGAGCACAAGAGAAAAGTGACTCAGAGAGGAGCATTACAGTGGCACTTGGCCAGGAGCTAGCACCCACCCCAGCGGCTGCAAGACCACCCCGATCCCAAACCCTACACCCCACCAAGAGTTCAGGCCTCCCCGTTCCAGCCTGCAGACAGCATGGGGACGCCAATGGAACTGATTTCAATCCACCCCCAAAAGCTGGGAGTCAAATCCCCTTCCCATCTGCAGCCCAACGGATGGTCCCAATCAGCTGCTTTTTTTTTTTTTTAATTGAGAGTTTTTCTCATTTTGGTTCTCTGTGGCCAAGCAGCCCAAGGGAAGCAGTGGATGCCACAGGAGGGATGCAAACGGCTGCAGAAGTGTGGCTTGGTGTTCAGGGCAGCCCCGTGCCATTGGGGCAGCACTGCCAGCCCCTCATTACAGCAATTAGCAGCGCTAGCACCACGCTGGTGCTCCAGCAAGAAGAGGAAGCGTTGAACTCTTGGTCTACCCGGCCATGCTAGAAGGCCTGCCCAGTCTTGTTCTCCTTTAAAGTGCCCTATATTTATAGAATTTCTAAATAAATATAATAAGATATTAGGTCACCCATAGTTTAAGCTACTCCGAGTAACAGCCGTCTAAGCCGATGGCATTGTGCCGGTCCTTGCTGTAGGGGCAGCTGCTGCCGTTGGGCAGGGCCCCGCAGGCCGCCGTTTTGGCTGCAATGCCGCAGTTCTTGAGGAGGTTGAAGCTGAAAGAGCTGATGGCGTCTTTAGGTGGGAAAGGCTTCATGGTGGAGAGGATAAGTGCCAGGCAGTCGGCAACGTCCTTGTTGGGGGCGCATGCCAAGGCTGGGGTATGACCTAGGACAGAGCCGGAGGTGAAGGGGCTGCTCCCCAGAAGCCCTGGCACAGGCTGGAGGGAAGGAGGGGAAGGGGAAGTCTTTTGCTTTCCTACTCCATGTCACCCAGTGCCCTGCAAGGGGCAGCTTTCATCCTGTTCATATCTCAAAGGACCCTGCTTCCGGACACCGGTGATCCTTGCCATTTCTGCAACTGCTTTGAAGCATGCCAGGATCAGCAGGAGATGAATTATAAAAGCCTCAGAAGCCCTGGCAGCGTAGCAGACCTAATGATGTTTTTCATAACTTAAAGGTGTTCCAGCAGAGCAAAAACTGCTGGGACAAACAGCTTCTGGTGGCAGCAACCAGCTTCTGCCAACTTGCAAGTGAGTCAATGGCTTATCAACAGTTCAGGCTGGGCTGGGTTGGCATGTGGGCAAGCGAGCCCAGGAGATACACGAGATTAAAAGCCCAGAAGATGCATGAGGTTAAGAGAAACATATCCGAAACCCCTCTGGACCTGGGAATGCTTTTACAGGGGGTGACAGGGTGTTAGCATCTTCACCCTGACTGAGCACATGCAGCTCAAACGCAGAAGGGGTGGGAAATCCTCCTGATCAACCACCAACCCACGCAGCCCCTGAGCCCCACGCAGGGCCCGGCCGCCCGCGAGCAACACGCACCTTCTTCATCCACAGCCAGCACGGTGGCACCTCTGCTGAGCAGGGCCTGGACCACGGTGGCCAGCCCGTTCCGTGCAGCGATGTGGAGCGGCCTGGGGAGGGGAGGGAGTGGTCAGGTGCAGGCTGGGGCCACGATGCAGCAACCAGGCTGCCCTGGGGCAGCAGGACCACCCTCCCACAGCAGTGCACGTGTTGGAATTAAGGCAGGCACTGAAGCTGAGTACTCACTGCATGCACCAAATGAGTGCACCTCCCTCCACCATCCTCTTTTCTCCTTCCCCTCTCAACCAGGCCTCACCGTTCCCCTTGCAAAGCCCTGATTTCCACCAACCACCTAACCCCCAAGTGCCAGCTGTCCAAATACTCACATCTGCAGAGCACTGTTACTTGCATTGATAAGGCCAAGGTCTTGGGTTTCCCCCAGGATCAACAAGGCACACTTTTCATGACCCTGGAAAGGAGAATGAACTATTTATAGCACGCAGGCAGCAAGCACAGCAGATGGAAGCTGGGTGCTGCCAAAGCACAAAGCAATTCCCTGGGATTAGGAGACATTCCCTAAACACGTCCTTCTGGAACAGCTCACCACTTCAGAAGGGTCTGCAAAGAGAGCTGCTGTTTCCTAAACTCCCTTCCCTGCAATGTCACTGGACTCTGGTTCCCTACCTTGCTGCAGGCCAGGTGAAGAGCTGTGTTCTTGTTGACATCCAGCACAGTTATATTTGCTTTTGCTTGGTACAGCAGAAACTCTGAAATGAGGAAGGACAGCTGCCATTAGAAAGCGAAGCTCAGACTACGGCAGTGGGGGCAGCAGCCACATACTGAGAGGCAGAAGCAGCACAGCCTGGCTCCAAATGACTCCAAAGGAAGCAGAGGGGTCTCGCAACCCATGCTGGGGAAAGCAGCTATGTTGATGTAGCTGACAGCCCCAGGAACAGCTGAAAGCACCGCAGTTCCCAAGCAGCAAACCCCTCCACTACCCCCCAGAGAGGTCACAGGCACTGCTGCAGGAAGTGGGCAGCAATGCTGTGTGGTGGCAGCCCAGTGCCGACTGGCAGTGCCTGGGGAAAGGGTTGGCTGCTGACCACATACCAACTGCTGCAGTGTGCCCATTCTCAGAGGCCATCATGAGGGGAGTCCTCCCCAGCTTGTCAGTCGTGTCCACCTCGGCTTGGTGGCGCAGAAGCAGCTGTAAACCATGGATGTTGTCTGCAAAGGCAGCAGCGTGAAGGGGTGTCCTGGGAAAAGGAGAGCTCAGGTAAAGAGAAGGGTACAGAATGCACCCCAGCAAGACTGCCTAGGCCTGAAGACACGCCTGGAGATATCAGAGTTGGATCTCAACAATCTTAATGGTCCCTTCCAACCCAAACCATTCTATGATGCTATGATTTCATGCCGGGGGAAGAGCAGAAACAGCAGAATTGCTTTTCTCCACTGGGTGCAGCCATTCCCTCCCACAGCCACCCCAACGAGCTTCCCCCAGGCAGACTCTAAGACAGGTCAGGTAGGACTGGTGCCACTCTTCTGCTGGGAACCCCATGGCCACAGTGAAAAGGAAGAGCTGCAGGAGTCACAGCCACCACTCAGCAGCACCACAGAGAGCAACGAGTCCGTGCTCACCTTCCTTTGGCATCTCTGCTATTAACAATCTTGGCACCTAATGCTTCCACCAGCATTTCAGCAGTGCTGTCCTGGTTGTTAATTCTGCAGTGGAGATGAGAAGGAAAGTTAGAACAAGACTCAGCAGCATGGCTGCAATTGGGATGAGGAGAAGGCTCCTGGGGCTGAAGAGCCAACAGCAGCTAGTCTGGAGTTGCTTAGGGTAAAACACCCTTTATCTTTTTTGATGACAGCCAAGGAATCACAACATCATGTCACAGAACTGGTTTGCTTATCCCTCTGCTGGCAGCTTTCCAGGGGCTGACCCTCCCACCTCGGCAGCTCCACCAAGCTGGCATGTGGATCTCATGCATGCCATGCCTGGCTGCGCTGCACGCAGCCAACGAGACGGATGCCCTGCAGCTCCCAGAGGCCCTCCTGTGGTTTGGCAGCCACCTCCCTACCATGGGGGAGCTGGGACAAGAGGGCTGTATAACCCTGAGCTGTTACTGCCACCCAGAGAGGAGCCCTTGGTGAGCAGGACAGCGTTTGGAGCTCCATCTGCAGGCTCCAGCCTGCTCTGGCCCTGTACCCCTCTCCCACGTCACCAGGTGAGAAGAACCCAGGGCAGTCCCCGACACCACTTACACTGCACAGTGCAATGGAGTAAAGGGGTTTCCTTCTAGGTATGCAAATGGATTGTGTTCAAGTAACAATTCAAGACAATCTTCATGCCCTGTGAGGAGAGAGAGAAGTAAAGCCATCAGCACCCAGTCAGAGCAGAGGTGGGATGGGGCCTAGCCCTGGTTCTTACCACTGTACGAAGCCCAGTGCATTGGTGAGTAACCGCTGTAGTCCACCACAGAGTCCAGAGGGTCAGTAGAGAGGGCTGCCTGCAGCAAGGTCCTCAGGATTTCTAAGTGCCCACACGCCGATGCAAAGTGGATCGGGGTCCGGCCTTTGAAATCCCGACACAGAACGAAGGCATCGTGGTCCAGCAGAGCAGCCAGGCAGTCCTCACAGCCCGTCACAGCCTGTGCCAGAAGAGAAGACAAGGTCAGACCTCCTCCTTCCATCATTTAACAGCAGAGCTTTCCCCTTCCTCCACAGCTTCCTTCTCAAACGCTGCTTTTTAGGAAGAGGAATTGGGCTCTTTCACCAAGGACTCTTGTGGTGATAGGAACCACCTGCCTGTCCTCCAAGCAGCCCCCGTGCAGGAGGCATCAGAGCAGAAGCTGCAGGGCTCCAGGCACCCCCAGAGATGCACTCACCCCCCGATGCAGAGCGGTCCTTCCTCTCTTGTCGGCTGCGTCAGCTGTGGATCCCTTCTCCAGGAGGAGGTGGACACAGTCGACGTGGCCGTTCATGATCGCCAGCATCAGTGGGGTTCTATGGGGAGGAGAGGGCTTGGCACTGTGCTGGGCTCAAGTGCTGCCCTCACGTCTACCCCACCACCCTGCGACGCAGCCCCAAAGAAACACGCAGACCAACTCACTGGCCGTGGATGTCCATGACATCGGTGATGTCTGCCCGCTCCCCGCTGTCTATCAGGAGGTGCAGGGAATCAGTATTCCCGTTGGCAGCTGGAGACAGCAGAGGAAAAGGAGTCACAAACCCGCACTGATGAATCCCTCCTTCCAGCTGCCACCATACACCAAAGGTGCAGGCTCATGCTCAGCAGCCAGGCACACGTGGCTGAGCAAATTCATTACATGGTTGCTAAGCTACAGGGCTGATTAGCACATGCACAGGCTGAGCTGGAAACACGTGTGTGCAGAAGCCACTGCTGTCCTCTCCCAGCTGCTGCTGGGCAACTGGGCCCTCAGCTTCTGCAGGTATGGCACAGCACCGGTCCCATCCTGACCACAGGCATCGCCCTGAGCCACAGCCCTTTCCCCTTCCCTAATAAGCAGCTGGGAAGTGGGTAAACGAGCATCCCTGGCTCCCTCACAGCCCCCAGCCTCATTACCTGCAGCGTGGAGGGGGGTCCACTTCCTCTTCCTCTCCTTCACCAGGGCAGATGCGCCGTGGCTGGTGAGCACCTCCACGCACTCGGTGGAGCCCCTCTCCGTGGCGAGGTACAGGGCTGTCCGCCCCTTGTGGTCCCGCACGTCCAGGTTCACGAGGGTTTCAGCAAGTGTCTTCAGGGCTTCACAGTGACCATTATAGGCCTGAGGACAGAGCAGTTGATGTCAAAGAGAGGCTGCAGCCTGGAGATCCAACCCTGGGATGGATCCGCTGCCCTCTGTTTGCACTCCCACCCCACCCCTGCCCACACGCAGATGAGGTGGCCATGAAAAAGAAAAGGCAAGGAGCCTCAAATGCAAATCAAAGGGACTTCGAGCCACGGCCTGTGGGAAAAGCCAGGCCTCGGGCTGCTGCCTGCTTTCCTGCTTTGCCCCACGCAGCTCTCTGGCCAATGCAGTGGCCCAGCCCGTGCTGCTGGGGAACAGCAGCAGCTCTCCAGGGCACAGCGAACCCCAGCACAGAGCCAAGTGCCCTCTGCCACCCTGGGGCTGGGCCAGCCGTACTTACAGCTAAGTGCAAAGGGCTGACTGGAATGGTGCTTTCCACATCCTCCAGGCAGTTAAAAGACATTTCCAGGAGCTGCGACAGCAAAAACACAAAACTGTAAGTGACCCCCTGAAATTGGAGGGGGAATTGGAGGCTTCAATCCACACCCCGTCTACCAGCAGGCTGCAAGGCAAAAGTAAAACCAACTCATCTCCTCCAGAATGATCTGAATTTCAGGATAGAACCTTCCTTAGCCTCACCCAGGCCCAAGTTCTTCCTCTGTGGTACCAACAGCAGAATGCCTCGCCGAGAATCCCCGTGGAATTTAATCAAACCCACCTCCCTTCTTTCTGGACAAACGTTGGCACTGCAGTGCTTACAACGCACACAACTGGACACTGCAAGGCTCCAGGGGTCCTCGTGGGGGCCTCCCCCATCCCCTGCAGCACAGAAGGCTTTGCTTTACTCACCAGTTCGAGGTTCTGCCTGTTGCCATACGCAGCTGCATAGTGGACAGCAGTATATCCCTGCTTGTCCCGGAGGGATGGGTCAGCACCATTATCCAGCAAGAACTCTAAACAACTGCAACAAGAGAGAGAAAGGGAGATCAGGAAAATAGTGAGAGTAAGAGAAGCACGCCCAGGAAGGAACCCCCTGCTTGATCTGAGAGCAGATGCTGTATGAATCCCAGCTGGACAAGGAGTGTATGCAGACACCCTGGGGATCAGGGCTGGGCTGATGGCCAGGTTTGCTCAAGAACCAAACCAGCAGGTGTTTCCTCACTGCAGCTCAGCTCAGCGTAAGCAGAAGTGAAGTACAGCCCAGGGAAGGGGTGAACCACAACCAACGGCCAGATGGGGCTGCATTGACTCACAAGAATGCCTCCTTCATCCTGGACTCCTTCAGTGGCTCCTCATCAGTGTCATGGCTGTTTCCTGAATGAGTCTCTGCTCTGAAAGGTCAGAAGCTCCCATCAGTTTGCTGACCATCCCCTCCTACCTCAATGAGGCACCCCCTCCTCACAAGGCACTGCCTGGGGAGGTGGCCAAGGCACAGCAGAGCATCCCCCCACTCAGGGCACACACTCACCTCCTGTACGTGTCCGAAGCAGCAGCATAGTGTAAAGGGGTACAGCCTTTACAGTCAGCCTCATTAATACTGGCTCCTGCAGTGACCAACGTCACCGTACACTGATAGCTGCCATTGGCAGCTGCGTAGTGCAGTGGAGTCCTGGGGAGGGGAAAGGAGAAAGGGCTGAGGAACACTGATTGCCACAGAGAAACCTGTGGGGCATCAGCAGGGCCCAGGGAGCTGCCCACCCCAGCTGCTGAGCTGCACCCCACTTTTGGGTCAGCTGCTCCATTTAAAGAGCCAGAGTCCTTGGGGAGATATGGGGTTAAGAAAGCAGTGCGTGCGGGGCACTAGATCCAAAAACCTCCCTGGAGGCAGTGTTTTGCCTTCTGATACCAAGCCCAAGCGATCAGCCTGCCCAGACTCAGCTGGCATCACCTCCTAAACCCCAGCTCAGCCCTACACTACTGCTGTGAGGCTTTAAACACCACATGCAGATCTGGGAAAAGCCCAGCCCAAACCCAGCTGCTGCAGAGGAATCACCTTTGCAATGCCCACAGCAGGCTTACCTTCCGAATTTATCTCTCCTCCTCAAGTCAGCACCGCTGCTCAACAGCAAATTAAGACATTCAACGTTCCTACAGGAGTCAGGGAGACGAGTTAGACACAGATGAGAAGGGAGCACAGCAGGAACAGTAACTCCTCCTAGTTGCAGACAAGACAGCTACACTTCTCACCCACACAGCCTGGCTGTGCGGAGCTCAATGCAGCCTGTCATCTCCAGCCATGGCTGGATGCTGCTCGTACAAAGCTCTTCCCTGCTCTCTAAAATCACCCTCCTGTGCCTCCTGCATTGCCAGTGCTGTCCTGCACTGCATGGTGAAGTTGAACAACGTGAGGCATTTACATGGCCAGCTAAACCCTGCTGCTCTCCAGGCACTGGTTTGTGAACCCTTCCCCAGTCTCAGCCAAGCGAGCATCACAGCTGTGCATTAAATAAAGGTAAATAGTCCCAGGGTGCAGAGGCTGGGATGAATGAGAATCAACAACACAACAGGGCCCAGAGGTGTCCCTCTCCATTCCTGGCTCTGAACATACATCTCTGCTGCCTGCCAGAGCCGGGCATGGCACCCAGGGGCAGGCAGTGCTCAGCTCACCCTCCGGAAGCAGCAGCGTGGAGGCAAGTCCTCCCAAGGTTGTCAGGTGTGTTGATATCAAAGCCTGCAGACAGCACGTGCTCGTTGCTCAGCGAGGAGACGATGCTGTACAACTGACCTGCAGGGCAGAGGGCAAGGAGTCAGGGCACTGCAGGTCTCACCCCCGTGCCCCCACAGGCAGGGGACAGCCAAGCCACTCACCTGAGGAAAGTAGCTTACGACAACAGTCTGAAAATCCAAAGAGAACAGCTAAGTGCAGAGGGAACATGTCGTGGATCCCACGCCTGCCAGGAGAGGGGATGGGGTCAGCGTGGGCCATCCATGCATCCTCCAGCCCAAGGAGGCAGAAGGAGGGAAGAGTTCTTCCTTACCTTGCAGTGTCAGCACCATTCGTCATCAAAGTACTAATTAGCAGCTCATGGCCATATCTAGCAGCAACGTGGAGGGGGGTATTGCCGTATTTGTCAGCACAGTCAATCTCACTGCCTGGAAAGGGAAAGCCAAGTGTTACCAGTGGACCTCTGCACCCCAGTCCCAGGAAGCAACCTTGCTCTGAAAGAGGCTCAGACTGTGCTGGGAGTGATGAATAACAGGCCCAGGCTGTTCCGATGGCTGTGTCCCACCTCAGAGACATGGCTGATAATTCAAGACCATTCTGTATCATGCAGGAGAACTGCAAGCTGCTGTCTGTGCTGGGAGCCCACCTGCCAGCCTGGGGCATTAGATCTCCCCTTGTGCCCCAGGAAGGGATGCATTCAGCCCCCCATCAGCCTCTGGTTGAATCCCTGGGGTGCTGCCAAGCCTGCTGTCCTCCCACAGGAATACTGTCTTTCAGGCTGGTCACAGCAGCTGTTCTTTGGCCTCACTGCTCTGGCCCAGCTGGAATTTCAGTGCTCTGTTCTGCACTCACTGCCCTTAGGAGCTCGTGTGCCCTCCACTGCCCCAGTCAGCATGGGGCAGCAGCCCCCACAAAACAGCAGCGAATCTGAGCCATCACTGGAGAGCTCTCAGATCCTCAGAGCAAACACGCAGGGACACCTTGGAGGAGGCACTGAGCAGCAGAGCAGAAGGATGGGGTATCCCAGAAAGCAGCAGCCACTTACCATTCTGAATGAGGATCTGTGAACGCGTGAACCGCCCGTGGATGGCAGCCATGTGCAAGGGGCTCTTCCCTTCCTTACTCTGTGGAGAGCAGAAGCGAGGTCACATCAGGCTCCTGTCAGCACCTCAAGCTCCCCCCTGGGGCAGCAGATCCCCACGTCCCCAACCCAGGGCTCAGCCCTTCAGCACCAGACCTGAAAGTTGACGTCGGCCCCGTTGTTGACGAGGAGCTCTAGGCACAGGGCCCCATTGGTGGAGACAGCAGCAAAGTGCAGAGGGGTGAAGCCCTTCTCGTTAGGCTGATTGACGTTAGCGCCGTAATTGACCAGTTCATTGGCCACGGCATCTTGGCCCATGTAACAGGCAATGTGAAGTGCAGTGTTACCAAAGGAATTTGGTTCATCGATCTGCGGGAGCAGCAAAACCAGAAGATTTGGGGATTGAGGAGGAAAAAAAGGGGGGGAAAAAAAGGGCAGCCATGAAGCAGCCCACGCTCCCACCCTCTCCAGCCCCCAGACCCCCGGCTGTGGGTTCACCTCCCACCCTCTCCAGCTCCCAGACTCCCAGCTGTGGGCTCACCTCCCACCCTCCCCAGCTCCCAGACCCCTGGCTGTGGGCTCACCTCTACACCCAACCTCAGCAGGTGACGCACAACTTCGATCTGCCCGCTGGCTGCTGCTGTGTGCAGCAGGGTGTAGCCCTTCTTGTCCTTACACATCACATCGGCTCCCCGGGCCACCAGCAGCTTCAGAACTTCCAAATGCCCTGTGGGAGGGACAGGGGTGAGAGCCAACGGGCACACAGGTACTGCAGGGAGCACTGCAAGGTGAATCCCCATGGAACGGGGGAGAAGAAACGAGGGTGACGCCTTCTGGGGAACCTACCCAGAAAAGCTGCCCAGTGGATGGGCTGGCGGTCCTTCTTGTCACAAGTACTCAGACTGGCCCCTTTGTTTAACAGCAGGTTCACCATCTGGGTGGAGAAAAGCAGCGTGAAGGGCAAGGCTGCCGTTCCATCCCCTCCAGTGCCTCAGGTGCAGCCCAGAGGCAGGAGAGGACGCGGTGAGGCACCTGCACCCCATCACCCACCTCGAGGTGGCCGCTGTGCACGGCGTGGTGCAGCGCCGTGCGGCCCGTGCGGTCCGCAACATTGACAGTGCTCAGCAGGGGGATGATGGCCTCCACACACTTGGTGGCCCGGTTGGCAGCAGCGACGTGCAGAGGCGTTTGCCAGTACTTGTCGCGGGCATTGACATCTGCCGAGTGCTTCAGGAGGAGGTGAAGTGCTTTCTGGCAGGAGCAGAGGAAAAGAGAGCTCTAACTCAGCCTGCTGGAGCCCATAGGCTCATCCCACCCGAAATGCAGCTGCATGGGGGTGCTGGCATGGGAGAAACACATCTGAGCCACAGGATTTAACTGCCAGTGAGGGCTCGTTTGTGACTAAGGAGGTGCAGAGCACCCCGAAGGATGACAAACGTAACCCACTGACCTGCACTCTATAACAATTTCCCCCTTTTGCCGTGTGCTGCAGCCCCACACTGGCAGCACCTCCTGCCTTCTGGACACGCAGTGACTGCCCACACACACAGCCCACAGCAAACGCCTTCGGCAGAGCTTCACGCTCACGCATTTCATCTCCTGTCTGCTGCCAATTAAGACAATCCACGAAGCCAGTCGATGTGTGCTAACTTGCCCTGCGTGGCAGATTCAGAGCTGCTGATCCCTGGCTCCAACCAACACGACAGCAACGTTTCTTGCTCTCAAGTAACCCAAAACAGGACAAAGTTAAGTGGGATGACGTTAAGCCCACAAAAGCCAAATGTCAGGAAATCCTTCCAACAAGATCTCTTGGAATCGGCTCCAAAAAGGGAGAGGGAGCCCCATTATCCCTCAAAGAAACATAAAGCTGGATTACCCAAAGCTCTTGGGAAGGGGCAAAAGGCAGGAGGGCAGCGTGGGGAAAACCCACATGCTGGCTCCTGAAGGATGGAGGGAACAGAGAGGATCTTCCCCAGCTCTCACTTTAAGCACCTGGGTTACGAGGTCATCTCCACTCCAAGAACACCAATCCAAGCCAAAGTCAGGCAAGATGGAAAGAGAAGGAGCATTCCTCCTCCCAGCACGTACCTCGTTGCGAGAAGCCGCAGCGCGGTGTAACGGGGTGAGCCAAACAGTGTCCTTTGCATTAACATTAGCACCTGAGGAAGAACAAGAGGAGATGGTCAGGGAACAGAGGTGACCAACTGCTGCCATCTATGCTGTCACACAGGGCTCCTGCAGGTCCTGCTGCAAAAAGGGACTGTGCTGAGCTTTAGGTGAGGACAGAGCCCAGGAACAAGCGACATCCCTTGGAGGCTGTGCCAGTGCAATGCAAAGGATGCAGCAAGGCAGAGTGAAGTGACTGCATCTGCCAGAGTGCCAGCTCCCCACCGAGCCAAACAGCCCCAGCAGAGCCCCAGCACGCAGCTCCCTCCTGGCTGGGTGCCCACCTCTGTTAGTTCAGCTCCACGACGCTTCTCCGTCTGAACAAACCTCTTAGGATTACAGCAACATTTCCTAATCTTTCCCTGGCTGCAACCCCATTGGCTTAATTATGAGCACAGGGGTGTTGGGAGGGTGACCAACCCCTATTGCTCTGCACCCCAGAGTGCAGAAGGGATCAGAACGATCCCCTAAAGGCAGCCCCAGTGCTGAGCAAAGCGCCTGAGCCCTGGCCCTTACCTGACAGTATGAGGAGCTCGAGGATTGCAACATCTCCTATGTAGGCAGCAGCATGCAGAGGTGTTCGTCTTTCTTGGTCCTGAGCAGGGATGGAAGGAACAAGAACTGCCATCAGCTCTGAGGGCAGGGGACCACCCAGCACAGCCCCTCCTGCCCCAGCACAGCACACGCAGACGGCTCAGGGCATGCAATGGGGAAAGCTGCTCCAAACAAGCAGCCTCCCACCATGGGAACAGCAGACAGCTCCTGCAGCCTGCTGCTGGAGGCCAGCAAGGCTCGCAAAGCCCCTCTCCGAGCTTTGGTTGGATTAGCTGAAGAAAAAACACCTTTCACTCCTGTTTGCTCAGGGCTGGGCCCTGCATAACCTCTGCCTCGAGGCACTCGGCTCAGGCGCTCCTTGGGGAAGTGCCACGTACCAAAGCTGGGAAGCAAGCAAGGAGAAAGCTGGAAGAGCACAACTCGCTTCCAGTCCCACATTTTGTGTTGGGGGAGAAAAGGAATTGTTTTTTCAGAGAGTTAAAGACTGTTTGGGAAATGGCAGAGGTCTCATTTTTTTTTGCAGCACGCTGAGCTGGCACGGCCAGGCAGGAGGATGTGAAAGCGAAACCCAGCTGGCAGGTCAGCAAACAAGCAACAACATCTCTAAACCTGCACACCAGAAGGAAATCACGCATTAACAATCGTGGTTTTATTCCCTTGGCAGCTGCATGAGAGCCTTGCAAAACAATCCCAACACTCACAGCGAGGACGAAGCGCTGCCTGGTCCCTGACCCGGGCAGGCACAGGGAGAAGCCCTCAGCCCTTCAGATGCAGGCTGTGCCACAATGCTCTGCTGCAAGCAGTGGAGCGGGCAAGCACGTGTTATAGGGGTAGCACAGAGCAGCAAGGTGGTGAAGCAGAACACAGCAGAGGTCGTGGCTCAGTGTTTGGGCTGGGAGCACTCCATGACTGCTGAGCCGGCACCGGTCCAAGTGGAGGAAATGGTGTGTGCACCAAGAGGGGACCCATCGGGACATCCCAGCACCCTTCCAGCACGCACCAGGTTCACTCTGCTTTGCTAACCAGCTCCAATCCTCCTCCCTCCACTGGGAATAACCTTATGGTTGTGTTCTCATCAAACTATTCTGGGTCAGCATCCCAAAGGAGTAAAAGGTGAAGCGACAGCGCGGCAGAGCTGAGCCCCCACGGAGAGCTCTCCCACACAGCCCACCTCCTCCCAGCCACGTTCTGCACCACGGAAGGCTTCAAGAAGAGCTCTCTGGGGATGGATGGGAGCCCCATCCTTCCACACACCCCATTTTACACGATGGAGGCCAGGGCACAAAGCGCAGCAAATAGTGGTGGAACGCTGAAATTTGGAGCCCCCAGCTCTGAGCTTCCTGCAAAGAGCCCACCCAAAACCCCTCCGCCAGCCCATGCCCCCCCTTGGCTGAAGGGCAGCGCTGCTGGGAAGGACAGCAGGAGCCGGGTGTGGGTCCAGGCTGCAGGCTGGGCAGCACTCACCAGTACATTGATATTCTCCTTCTGATTCAGCAGCGACCGCACTTCCTCTACATCGCGGTTGAAGATGGCTTGGACCAGAGGAGGCTGCAGAGAGAGGGACGGGCGGGAGGTGAAGGTAGGAGATGGAGCCCCATCCAGCACCAAAACCAGAGCATTGTGTGTGTGAGGAGCAGGATGAGGTTCTGAGCAGCTCAACCAGCACCAGGGACCAACCTTAAAGCCAGCGGAGGCAGTTTTCATGACACTGATATCACTCAGCAACAGGAATTAATACATTAGTTTAAAAACCAACCTATCACTTCAGCAAAAGGAACCCAGCAATGATAGTTCTACAACTTCCATTTCAGCTTTCGTGGGTGAAAGTCTTGTTTTCCTCACTGATTTTGCACTGGGGGCACCACAGAATACTTTTATCTTTTGCCTCCACAATTTTGCCTCACAAGAAGCCCAGGAGTCATAATAGCACACTTTTATCACCAGCTGCAAGGCCATCTTCCTCAGGTGCCACATTTACTGCTCTAAAGGTTGCTCAGTACGGCCTAGCAAGCAATGGGAACCGCTTGGGAAAGGAAAAGGCCAGTGAAGGGTGTCAGGAAAATAGGGAAGGAGGAGGTGGGCACTCGACCACCCTACGTAGCACTGAGTGTGCCCAAAGGGGCACGAGCACATCTATAGGAATCCTATAATGAATGAATACGTATGTCCATGTAGTGCAGGGATGCGTCTTCACTGTTCAGATGTGGAACCTGAACTCTGAGAGGGCACCTGTTTGTCACATCGCCTGGTCTGTATTGTGAGGAAGAAAGGAATGCTGCTTTCTAACACTGCATTGGGGTTAGAGAGTTTTCTTCTTGGATTCTGGATGACAGCATGGATGGGTTTTGGATGGGGAACACTCAAAAGATGGCTAGAAAAGCTCCCTGCTATGGAGCCCAAGCAGTGGTGCTGACTGCAGAACGGTGAACCCTGGGGTGCCCAAACTCTGCTGTGGGAGATCTCGGACTTATCACCACCCTCCCACCCCTAAAAGTGACACCGTATCCCATGCATCTGGTGGGGCAGCAGCCATGGGAGCTCCGCTCGGTGCTCTGTGCCCACCACTGTCAGCTCCCTGCAGCCAGCCCGGCCCTGCAGCATCCACCTGAAAGCCGTCAAACACGGGGAGCGCATCCCGGCTCAGAGGGAACGCGTGACTCATTCCGTTGGAATGCAGCAGACTCAGCATCCCTCGGTTCGACGTTAAAAAACACATAAATCAAATAAAAACGGGCAAAGATTGGCAGACGGCACCGCCGCCGCGTGCGGTGTTGGCCGACACACCCACCGCCATCCACGGGGAAAGAGAACCGTTCCGGTGATCGGAAAAATAAAAAGTTCTGTTTCAACCGCGGATGGACGCCCGT